>CM044441.1:77084572-77113823 GCA_024363595.1 Xenopus borealis
GGGTTCGCGACATTCGCGAACCGTTCGCATTTTTGACGCAAGTTCGTGAATATGTTCGCGGACTTTTTTTCCGACGTTCGCTACATCCCTGCCTGCTACACAGGTTGGGCAGCACTGGCCTAAGGGCTAATCAATAATCAAATTATACAGGTACAGGCTTTAATGTACCGTAACAAAAAAATAAGGTATATTACAAAATATGGAGCCACTGAAAGGTTTCTGCATTGGTTTTGTTTTGTGTTGCTAAGGGTGCTTTAGGTAGACAGAAGCTCAAATAATACTAAGGTGCAAAAAATGCTATTGGTTTAGTTGTTTTTTAAAAGAACACACAATGGTATATAATTGACATGTCTGTGAATGTTCTATATATTTTATAGTATTCACAATGCTCTTGCTTTCAAATGTGTCACCAACAAACAGTGTAATTCTAGAATGTTTGTTCAGTCCCTTTGTGTGCATTTATATGGAAGAAAGTGTGAAGTGTGGATGAGATCCCCTACTGTGGGAGGCCCGTTTATCAAAGGTCAAATTTTGAATTCATGTGAATTTTTTTTAATTATAATATACAATTTGACTAGGAGGTTATTTAATAAAAAATGTAAATGTCTAATATTCGATTGAATGGTTCCAACCATAAAATTTGAATCATATTCTATTAATATTCCATTTGTAAGCATCAAATTATTCTCCCAAAGATCATTAACACAAATGGCCCAAAGGATCTCTGCCATTGAGTTGTAAATATACTCTGCAGGTTTTAGGAGGTAAATATTTGAATTAGGACTAGTGATGGGCGAATCTCCCCCGTTTCGCTTCGCTGTAAAATTTGCGAATTTCCAGCGAAATTGGCGAATTGGCGAAAAAATTAGCGAAACGAAATGAGTTTTCGTTGCGCGTCGCGTCGTTTTCGTCGCACGTCGCGACTTTTTTTTTGGTGAATTTTCGCTGGCGTTTCGCCAAGGTGTGTTACATAGTTACATAGTTAAATTGGGTTGAAAAAAGACAGAGTCCATCAAGTTCAACCCCTCCAAATTAAAAACCCAGCATACACACACATACACACATCTCCACTCTTTCACACAAACCATATATGCCCATAGCTATACTAACTGTAGTGTTTAGTATCAAAATAGCCTTTGATATTATGTTTGTCCAAAAAATCATCCAAAACCCTCTTAAAAGCATCAACAGAATCAGCCATCACAACATCACCCGGCAGTGCATTCCACAACCTCACCATCCTGACTGTGAAGAACCACCTACGCTGCTTCAGGGGGTGACCTCTGGTGCGGTGATCCTCTTTATGGGTAAAAAGGTCCCCTGATATTTGTCTATAATGTCCTCCAATGTATTGGTAAAGTGTAATCATGTCCCCTCGCAAGCATCTTTTTCCAGAGAAAACAACCCCAACCTGCACAGTCTCCCCTCATAATCTAAGTCTTCCATCCCTCTAACCAGTTTAGTTGCACATCTCTGCACTCTCTCCAGCTCATTTACATCCCTCCTAAGGATTGGAATCCAAAACTGCACTGCATACTCCAGATGAGACCTTACTCAATCTTACTTAAATCTCACATTCAAATTTTTATTTGAATAGGGTATTAAAATTCGAATGTGTGAATTTTGAGAATTAGAATTCACTATTCGACCGTTGATAAATTTGCCCTTTAATGATTTTAAATAGATTTTTATCATAACCAGAGTCAGCACAGTTACACTAACACAGATAAAATTTTGTGTTGCCATATTCATGATATTCAGTTTTACTTATGTTCTTAACTTATGGGACACAACCACAGCTCAGTTCATTCATGTTCAGAACACCTTAACACTTGTAGGGATGCTTTCATCATGACAAGTGTTATGCTTCAACGGGGGGAACACATTTCTTGATAATACATGTGGTATGCTTGTGAAAAAGTCTGTTTTCTTTCTGGCAAATAACAGAAAGTCTGACTTGTTTTATGGCCGTGGTGCTAGATATAAAATCAGGATCAAATATACTGTTCCTCATCTAGCTTGCTTAGACACTGCCTATTGTCTACAAATTGTAGACTACAATACATTGACATTTACCACTTTGTGTTTCCCATATATATGGTTTGTATAACAATGTAAACAGAACAAATAAATATAGTAGTAATATATAATAAAAAGGGTCATTATTTGTTAACAGTATCATTGAAAGATAGAGTAAACCTATATCAATATTTTGTGTGTGAACAATCATACTTCACAACCTTCAAGCAGGGTTTGCAGTAGAACCTCAATTGTTTCACAAACTGTGTCACACATTTTATTATCACATTTGGAGTACAGATGAGTTGTGTACTGATTGCACATGCAAAATATTATCCCACATATGTTTTAAATATATTATTTTTTATATTTCAAAATGCAACAACACCTAGTCACTGACATTATTACGCATCAAGAGATATGTTATGATATAAATGCACCTTACTTGATACAACAGATGATGCACATCTTGAGAATAAATATGACTAATACAGTGGATCTGAAGGGATATGACTGCCAAATACTTCAGTTAAATCTGTATATCTTTTATTGAACAAAAAATATAAGTATATAAAAAAATATGCTTTTCAACCAGTTCAACCTCTCATGAAAAAACTCAAATGGGCAAAACTCAGATCAGAGAGTTTGGGGCTAACAACCTGAAAAATCTAATTAATCAAGTTCTTTGTGGGAAAAACAGCTAGAAAAACCCTCCAAAAAGAACTTGAACATCATGAAAGCTATTAACATCTTCAAATGGTTCAAGGGACCTCTGCTATGTACTTCTGTATGACCTTGACAGGTTTTATACAGTGTATTTTTGGATCCAAGCTATTTCCAGGGTCTGGGTATAATAAATCTCGAACAATTCGTTTTTTTTTTAATCCAAAAAACTCGAATGTGTCATGGAAAACACAATTCGAACCTTAATAAATCTGTCCCTCATTCTCAACAGTGAAAGCATAATAATTAACTTGACAAATGTACAATAACTTAATAATGGAATGCAGAAGGTATTATGGAAAACTTTAAGGGGGTTATTTAGCTGACACAAGGTCACCCATTCTGTTTAGAAGAAAAGAGGTTCCGCCTAAATATTCGGAGGGGGTTTTATACAATGAGAGCTGTGAAGATGTGGAATTCTCTCCCTGAAACTGTTGTACAGGCTGTATACATTAGATAGCTTTAAGAAGGGGTTGGATGGCTTTTTAGCAAGTGAGGGAATACAGGTTTATGGAAGATAGCTCATTATATAAGTTGATCCAGGGACTAGTCCAATTGCCTTTTTGGAGTCAGGAAGGATTTTTTCCCCCTCTGAGGCAAATTGGAGAGGCTTCGGATGGGTTTTTTTGCCTTCCTCTGGATCAACTAGCAGTTAGGCAGTTAAAATAAAAAAAAAGTTAAAAAGGTTGAACTTGATGGACGTGAGTCTTTTTTCAGCCTAACTTACTATGTTACTAAAATCCAAATGTATCTAATTATTTTAATAAAAAAAGCTCAAACAATCTAAATCCCAGATTTTGCCTTATTTATTAATAAAATAAATAAAAATTGGATCCGTAAAAAAACTATAAAATCAAGCAAAAACCCTGGTCGTATGATTTTTTTCTGACTCGCTCAATTTTTTTGGGCTTTTGCCCCAAACACCTTAATTTATTACATTATTGGGCTGAACCCACCACAACCATTCGGATAGTAGCATCTCCCATTGGCTTATACATGATCTCAACAGGTTAGAGATGAAAGATTTTCTGATTCAGGCTTTTTGTAGCATATCTAGTGGAGGTGAGGTGCCTGCCAATAAGGTAGAGACCATTTAAAAGCAGCACTTACATTTGAGATTTGTCAAAGAACCATTGCTGTATTTGTTTATTAATGCATTGTTGCATTTGTTCAAAATGTACTGCAAAATATCTGTCTCTGCAGAGAAAGATAAAAGCGTTCCTCTACCCCAAACCTATTTTTGGTATAGTAAAATAAAATGTAAATATAAGCAAATTTTTAATAAGTTTTATAATGACCAATGTCATTATAAACAGAAATATATGTTGATCATAACAGAGACATGTGCAGGCCCAACAGAAGAAGACATGCCAATGCATTCCTTGCCCTGTAATATTTTAAGTGAACGTCCATACATGGCAGAAAAGATGCCAGCTTAAATCTGCCAATTTAGCCTATACAACACTGTCTATGAGGAATCTCAACTAGAATAGATAAACCTAGGTGCACCCTATAAGTACTTATGAACAGAACTGAAAGGTTCATGCGAGAAAAAAAAGGCAAGTGATCCAACAGAGCAAGCACTCATTGTCTATGCATCAAATTCTCTGATCTCATATTGGGCAGGGCATGGGACTTTTGGGTAATGTCTAAAAATAAAATATCAACTGCTTATTCTCTCCCTGAAACTGTTGTACTGGCTGATACATTAGATAGCTTTAAGAAGGGGTTGGATGGCTTTTTAGCAAGTGAGGGAATACAGGGTTATGGAAGATAGCTCATTATACAAGTTGATGACTCCTTTTTGGAATTTTTTCCCCCTCTGAGGCAAATTGGAGAGGCTTAGGATGGCGTTTTTTGCCTTCCTCTGGATCAACTAGCAGTTAGGCAGTTAAAATTAAAAAAAAAAACAAAAAAAAAAGGTTGAACTTGATGGACATGAGTCTTTTTTCAGCCTAACTTACTATGTTACTATGTTACTATGTTACTATGTTCATCAACCACAGAATAATTATTTTTGTTTTATGCCAAAATGTATTCGTCTCATCTAGATGACATTATTCTGACATTATTATTTTGTCCATTACAGTGTAAATCACTCCAATCTAATTGACCAAAGTTCATGCATATTGCCATTTGGCCTTTTAAAATTCTGCATTTAGCATGCCTTTTACCTTATTCACATGCTCCATTACAATTTAAGTTGTATATACTGTATATTATTATTGCATTTTCAGAGTGCAGTCAATAATGATCATGTTTAACATATAGTACTAATATATGATATATTTAAAACCCACTGTTTCACTTAATCCTTCTCAATATTTTGCAACATTTTGTACTTTGTTTTTACTTATGTTACGTACATGTTTTTTCTTATATTTATAAAACACACACCGTAAGGTATTTGCGGCTTTGTTAACATCATAACTTGTCCTGCTAGACTTTCTCTTTGGATACTTGGCAATAATTATGTGAGCTGTTGCATCTCTACCAGGGATACTTTGATTTATACTGTAGTCAGGTCACAGAAGCTTACTTATACTGAAATTATTTACTTTTAATAGCCGCAATGCCTTTTACTGTGTTCAGATACCTCTGCATTTGTGGTTTCTTTTATTACCATTTGTTATTTAGTCATAGTAGCTGCAATATGTACTTTCACATATATATCTGCAATCACAAATTGTATTTATATCACTGCTAATAGAGACACTGAGAGTAGAGTAATCAGCTGCTGCACTTCTATTGCCATTTCATAAAATTCAACCCCTAAACCTGCAAAAATTGCTATTAGCCCATAGAAACCTTTACATAATTCCGATTGGGGGTAAAGGTACAGTTGCTAAAGGTTACAAAGTCTAAATCCATGTTATTACCAAATTGCAGAAATCTTGCCCCTAGGGGGCAGATACCCAGCCTTTTGGGGGCAGGGTAAGCTTTATATGGTTGTTACAGTTAAACTAAAATTTACAATACTCCCCAATAGCTGTCACACAACATTTTTTGAATAAAATAAGTTGTCTTAAAAAATATCAATACCTTTTCAGAACTTTCATTTATGCGTCATGTTCCTCATTCAGGGTTCAACCTTTTTTGTTAACTCTTTGCGTTTCCTTTTTTCAATTGATTTCTGCCAAAATAAAAAAATGAACATGTATTTTGTCAAAGTTCAAAAATCTGTGTGCATAAACTAAGAAAAAATGATCAAGAAAATATGTTTTAACCTTATCCAAGTATTTATACATCCTTATTTTTTTTTATTATTTTTTTTAAGTACATTTTTTGATATACACATATATATTTTGATTGAAAGTGTCATGATATAAAAGATATACAGATATGGAAACAGGTTATCTAAAAAGCTCTGATTTGCAGGAAGGCAATCTCCCACAAAGTCCATATTAAGCAAATAATGCTAATTGTTAAAAAATTATTTCCTTTTTCTCTAGTAAACAGTACCTTGAACTGTATATGATCCTGACTACGTTGCATAAATCCATATTAGTTGCAAAACTGTCCTATTGGGTTTATTTAATGTTTAAATGATCACTTATCTGCAACATCAGATCCAAGCATTCTAAATAATAGATCCCATACCTGCAGTAAATTCATAAATAAATTATTATTCAGATAAACTATGTTGTGTAGCTGGGGGAGACCTGCAGAAGAACACTGTGAGGAAAGATACAAGCAATGCACTTTTTGCCTAAACAGGATCTGAGCATTAAACTGTCCAACTGACTCTCAAATTCTCTTAAGCAGATGGCCAAAAATATCATTACAGATACAAGAAAGTTCATCAAAGACAATTCGGCTTACAGTGCCTGCTGTTATCTTATATATACTTATTATTTTTACTTTATGATATGAGTGTAATCAGACATTAGAAGGAATCTGACTTCTAATATGCTTTTGTACTAACTACAGATGCAGCCACTTGGATTTGTGTGTTAAATGCATCATGAATTAATTGAAGAAACTGTGTTATCTAAAGTCATCTTAACTCATTTAATGCATTTAACCTTTTCATTAGCATACCAAAGCACCATTGTTTTCAGTGGTGAACTCTTTAATTGGATGGGATGCTGTGACACAATATGCTGTGTTAAGTGAGTTAAATGGGATATCTGAGTTGAGTTATTCTGTGTCAAACACACAATCGATACAAAGTGGCTTAATCTGTAAAAGTATTTATTGTATTTATTTGTAGTCCAACAACATCTGATTAAAGTTTACATGGTAGTGGACGCATATCCATCAAGATCTAAATTGAATGAGCAACAGTGTTTAGATCCCCTTTAATTGTTGTTGGAATTACATTTTTGGTGTGGGTAACAGTGTAATGAGCAAATGTTGCTGTACTACAATTCTTAATATACTCTAACATATTGTCAAGGGTTAGCTTGTAGCCTAGCAACATTTTTTAGTGTAGCTATTCCAGAGACAGTGTAACACATGAATGCAAGACTCTTGGCTTTTCAGTGTAAAAATGGCTTCCTATTCTTCCTGCAAATGCAACTAAAACCATATTCTGCTGAATTTGTTCAAAGTTTTCTCTATTTTCCTCTTGCATATAATTTCAGAACTATTAAGCAGCTTGTAAGTAAGGCAATGAACAGATTATAAACTCCATGAAAACGGTGCCATCTTGGTAACTGGTACCATGTGAGATTCTTTAATAATATGCATAACGCTGTTCTCACTGGGCTCCTTGTTATTGTTCCCATGACCACTACTATTAGAATAAGGCATTTTAGGGAACTATCAACAATATAAAGGGGTCTGTACTGGCTCATTGTCATGGAATTACTTTGTGACTTAATATCCTTCTATTTTACATAAGGGAGTATTTTATTCACTATTTAGTTTATGTTAGTGTACAAAGGGGTTGGTGTGAGTGCTTGTATATGAGCTGGGTTTCATTTGGAGGGGTTGGAGTTGATGGATATAAACTTTCTACACTAGTAGTTAAAGAATAGAAGATGTCAATAACATTTGTTGGGCTATTAGGGTTATTCTTTCTGGAGCATCTTCCTCCATCTGTAATTAAAGGGCAAGGAAAGTCTAAAATAGAACAAGGCTAGAAATGCTGTATTTTGTATGCTAAGCATAAACATGAACTTACTGCACCACAAGCCTAATCAAACAAATGATTTATGCTTTCAAAGTTGGCCACAGGTGGCTGTTATCTTGTAACTTTGTTATACATCTTTGCAAGACTAGACTACATACACATGCTCAGTGTGGTCTGGGTTTCTTAGGGCTCATCATAAATGATCAAAAAACAAAGCTGCTGGAGTTCTGTATGACTGGTAAGTAAGGCAGGGGCTCCCCCTGCTGTTCATAAGTATGATTGTTTCCCTGCCAGAAGTTAGGGACCGTCTGACAATTCCTATCCACAGCAGTAAATGAAGGGAGGATTTCACTGCATACAGTCAGGTTTCTTATAAAAACATTACACATTTTTAAATTAAAGTATATTGGAGATAGATTTCTTTTTCATTAAAGAAAGTAAAAATGGGATTTTATTTCTTTGCCTTTCTTTGCCTTTAACATTTTTAGAAACAGATTAAGCACTTCAGTTAGCAGTTGGTACTAGTACTATGAAGAGAGAAAGAGCACTTCAGTTAGCAGTTGGTACTAGTACTATGAAGAGAGGAAGAAAGGATGTAAATTATTTTCTGCTTCGTTTACAACCAGTGCTGTTAATACTATGTTGCATCATGTTTCATTGCTGCAAACAGGAGTGTGATATATTCACATTTTTAGCCATAGAAATGATTGTAAAAGTATTTCATTTTCACTTTCACATATTTCATACTATTTCACTTTCTTGAGGTTTAAAAAACATAGATCTTGGTATCACAAGAAAAAGATGGGCTTTGTATATTTCTCATTTTAATGTAGAACAAAAATCAAGCGGTTAAAATGTGAACATAACATTATGCTAAATTTCCATATTTTACCAAGGTTTTCTTCTTAAAATGTCATTATATCTTAATGTTTGCCTGTTGACTTAATATGCCATTATACAACTGTTTATTGTTTTCTCATAAACATCCCTCTACAATAAAATCATGGGGAAAAAGGTATTTCACATCTCAGGTATGTGAAATATATAAATAAGTTAGAGTAAGAGCAAACAATTTTAAGGAATATCATTTTTGTTGTAGTAAAGATATAATTTGGGATCTACAAACAACTTTCATATAGGAGTATTTTAAACTGTTTGATATGCCAATGATAGGGGTGTTTATTGTGCCACAATCTTACAACATGACTGCATTGCCAGTGTATGTATATGTTTATTTATACAGTGCTACCTGAATATGCTGTACTTTATGGCAGAAAAAACTTTTACATGATGCATCAGTTCCCATGTGTAGGACTAAGAAAATGTTCCTGTTGTCTTTCAGGTAGTGATCCTTAGTTTAATGTTTAATAAACTCATTGGAAACTGTTTATATGTCACTGTAAACTAGTTTTATACTGTCCCCAGCACATACAGCCTGCAGTGAACTACAGCAGATAGTCAGTTACACCTGCAAAGGGTTGCCACCTTTTCCTGATCTTTTTACCTGCTGGTGGGGTGGGGGGAACAAAAAGGGGGGGAGTGATCTCATAAAGGAGGCGGGACCGCAACGTGGATCTTTCAAAACAGAGACCTGGCCTACAGTACATTGCCGATAAGTTTGTATTAGCGGCCCCGGCCTTGGCAGGTATTTTACTGGCTAGGCCGGTAAAATACCGGCCGGGTGGCAACCCTACACCTGCAGAATCATTTATTATGTTATATTACTTGTATACTGATTTACTTGTATATAAGTATATGTTTTCTTTGTTTAGAAACTTTTACACCAAGCACCAGTTTCCATGTGCAGGACTAAGAAAATGTTCCTGTTGTCTTTCAGCTCCTTGCAATAAATAGAATTACTTTTCTCTTACCTACTCTCACACTCTGAATTCATTTTCATATGTGCAACAAAAATAGTGCTCAAACAGGGACTAGGTGAGAGTGTGTGTATTGCAAGGGAAGACTGAGCAACAAAAGGGATATCAGATGCGTCAGTGTGGTGCTTTCAGCAATTAATTGCTCTAATACTCTAATCCATTTCTGATTAGTTACTGATAGAGAAAATGAGTGAAGCAGCAAATATTGAGTTGGAGAGGAGAGGAAACATATTCAGAAGAAAACACCTCCAAGCAAATCAGCAAAAACAAGTGAGTGGCAAGTGATTACCACATCCAGTTCTGAGTCAAATTCAACTTCCAGTGCTGTTCCAGCAATGCCAAACAGAAAGCAGAATACTAGTGTCCTTATGCAGCTGCATCAGGATGCCAAGTCTGATATGCAAAATGCAATCATGCAGCTACGGAAAGAAATGGCAGAGATGAAGTCACTCTTCATGTCGGCTGTTGGCCGCAGGGCAAATACATCTGGAGGCCTAGTGACCAGGCAAAGAAGTTTGAAACAGAGCTGTGATGCCTGCAAGGCATCCAATCAGGAGCAAATGTGTAACCATTGCTTTAAATGTGTTCAGTGTGGATATTTTGCTAGAAGATGCAGAGTAACAAAGCAGCATTCAGGAAATGGGTGGTGGTTGCTGCAGAGGGACATGCAGTAGCCTGCCAAACATCCAAGTCCCAGAACAGAATCCAACAAACAGCAGTACATCAGGGGTGAGCCCAAAAACAAGGAGTTCAGATCTGCAACACTCCAATGTTTACAATCACCCAAAAAGACAAAACTTTGCAAGTATAGTAGGTCAAGTAAATTGTATTGCTCCCAAGTACCAGTCCAAGCTTCTGCAGCTCTTCGGAAAGAGATGTCTTGTGAACTGCCAAATGGATGGAATTCCAGTTGTGGGACTAGACCACAAGGGTAGGATTTTCTGACACATATGGATAGTGAGAAGAGATGTGGTGAGCAGCAGAAGGGCCTATACTATTGTAGGGCTAATCTGTCCTAGTGAAACTCCCAAAAAAATTGCGAAATGGTAAAAAGTTTGTGAAACGTGTTAAAGTCAATGGGTGTCAATTATTTTGACACAGGCACACAATTTTTATATGCCGATGCTTTTGTCTAAATGCTTTAGTCAATCTGCATCCAAATAATTTTGATGGGGAACAATTTTTATGCGTATAATAGTTTTGATGAGTGACTAGTCTATACTCATTTGGATGAGAGGTGGAGAGGTTTGGTAGCAGTTTGTAGTGAGGGGAGATGGGAGTTAGGGAGGCCAATTAATAGGTTACAGTAGTCTAGGAGGGATTGGATGAGAACATGCATGACCATCTTGGCTGTAGAAGATGCAAGAAAGAGATGAAGTTTGGCAAAATTGTATAAGAAGAAGTGACACGTGTTGACAGATGTGTCAATATGGTTAGAGAAGGAGAAAGAGGGTTGGCAGAAGGGTTCGCACAGTGAAAATATTTGCTTTGAATATTACATTTATAAAGCTGTATAAGAGAGTTGTATTTAATGTGCAAACAGAATTGCACATTTTTATTCACGCTGTGAATAACCATAAGAGCTTTTAAATATTGCAAATTGTGAATATTCATGTGAACACTCTGAGTTTGAGTTACTCCTTGACTTCGGTGGTGGAGGACATTTTCAAAAAACAATTCTGCAAATTGTGAATTTAAATTACTGTCAACTCCAGGAACTACCGGAACTAGGGTTTGGTAGAGTAGGCACATGCTTAGGGTGCAAAGCTAAGGGGGCACCAGGCATATACCTTCTTTGTCACTTATCACATGTCTGGTCCCCTCTCTTCCTGACTGTCTCTTCAATTTCCCTGTCTATTCGCACCTCTGCACATACGCGCACTTAGCTGGCACCGTGAATGGCTAGGTTGCTTAGGGCTGTCTGGTCAGCTCTATTTAAGCGCACAACTACCTCACACAGTGGTTGCACAACTACCTCACAACAGCTGTCTTATTTGTCATTTGTGCACAAAATAATTAGCAAAACCCCAGAAAGACATAGTTACATAGTTAAATTGGGTTGAAAAAAAGACACAAACACTTTCACACAAACCGTATTTGCCCATAGCTATATTAACTGTAGAGTTTAGTATCAAAATAACCTTTGATATTATGTCTGTCCAAAAAATCCCTTTTAAAAGCATCAACAGAATTAGCCATCACAACATCACCCGGCAGTGCATTCCATAACCTCACTGTCCTCACTGTGAAGAACCACCTACACTGCTTCAAATAAAAGTTATTTTCTTCTAGTCTGAAGGGGTGTCCTCTGGTGCAGTGATCCTCTTTATGGGTAAAAAGGTCCCCTGACATTTGTCTATAATGTCCTCTAATGTACTTGTAAAGTGTAATCATGTCCCCTCGCAAACACCTTTTTTCCAGAGAAAACAACCCCAACCTGGACAGTCTACATTCATAATTTGTCTTCCATCCCTCTAACCAGTTTAGTTGCACATCTCTGCACTCTCTCCAGCTCATTTATAGCCCTCTTAAAGGAATTGTTCAGTATAAAAGTAAAAACTGGGTAAACAGATAGGCTATGCAAAATAAAACATGTTTTCAATATAGTTAGTTAGGCAAAAATGTAATGTATAAAGGCTGGAGTGACTGTAAGTCTAACCTAGGTTTTCAGCTCTCTTTTGTTTACACTGACTGGTTACCCTGGTTACCAGGCAGTAACCAATCAATGACTTGAGGGAGGGCCACATGGGTCATAACTGTTGCTTTTGAATCTGAGCTGAATGCTGAGGATCATTTGCAAACTCACTGAACAGTTATGTCCCATGTGGCCCCCCCTCAAGTCGCTGACTTACTCAGATTTAGAGAGCTGAAAAGCAGGATGTTGTGTTGTATTCTGTTATATGAGACATCCACTCACTCCAGCTTTTATATATTACATTTTTGGCTAACTAACTATATTAGAAACATTTTTTATTTTGCACAGCCTATCTATTTACCCAGTTTTTATTTTTACCCTGAACTGTTCCTTTAAGGACTGGAGTCCAAAACTGCACTGCACTGCATAAAGAGGTATAATTGTGTTTTCATCCCTTGAGTTTATTCTCTTTTGTATGCAAGACAGAACTTTATTTGCTTTAGTAGCTACAGAATGACACTGCCCAGAATTAGACTTGTTATCTATAAAAAACCCAAGATCCTTCTCATTTAAGGAACCTCCCAACACACTGCTATTTCGGGGCAGATTTACTAAATTCACATGAAGGATTCGAAATTCGATCGAATTTTCAAAAAGATTAGAATTTTTGAATGTTTTTGAAGATCACTTCGACCAGTGAATTTTGAAAATTCGATCGAATAATTCGAATAAAAATCTATTCGAATATTCGACTATTTGACAGTCAAATTACTTCCCCTTTAAATTTTTATTCGACTACTTACAGTAGTTTGCCAGATGAAAGCTACTGAATTGGATTTCATTATTTTTGATCGAATAAAAAAATTCCATCGAATGGTTAAAATTGTGCGATTTGAAACGATTTTATCTATCAAATTTTTTCTATCCGATCGATCGACCAATTGAATTATGGTAAAATCCTTCGAATTCAAATATCGAATTCGAAGGATTTTACTTCCCCAACAATTCCCAACTATTCCCAAGGTAGAATTTGAGGGTTTTTTAACCCTTGAATTTGACCCTTAGTAAATCTGCCCCTTAGTGTATAACTTGCCTTTTATTATTTTTGCCAAAGTGCATAACTTTGCATTTATCAACATTGAACCTCATTTTCCAGTTTGCTGCCCAGTTTCCCAACTTAGACAAATCACTCTGCAGAGTGTCAGCATCCTGCATAGAACCTATAGTTCTGTGCAATTTAGTATCATCTGCAAAAATGGAAACCGTACTTTCAATGCACACATTAAAGTGAAAATTCTAATTTCAAAAAATTCGAATTTCAAAGTAATTTTTTGGTACTGTACCTAGATTATCGAATAGGCCAAAATTTTATTGAAATTGAAAAAAAATTTGATTAGAAGTTAAAAATTTGACGTGCGAAAATCGAAATACTGTCTCTTTAAAAAGTTCTAATTCGACCCTTCGCCACCTTAAACCTGCCAAATTGCTAATTTAGCCTATGGGGGATCTCCTGGAACCTTTATGGACTGTTTTTGAAAATCAATTTATTTTTGGGCAAAATCGTTCGAATCGAATGATGCAATTTGACAATTTGAGTGATTTTTATTTGATCAAAAACAGACCTATTCCATCAAAAAAAGTAAATTTTCGATCGAAAAACCCTTTTGAAAAAGTTTGATGGTCCTTTAGGGGCAGATTTACTAAGGGTCAAATTTCGAAGTTAAAAAACTTTTTTTTGGGGCCAATTCAATCGAAAATAGACCAAACAGGTCCATTTTTAATCTAATTAAAATCGGTTGAATCGTTCAAATGCATCCCTGGATTTGAATGATTCAAACGATTTTAACCAAAATCCTTTGAATTCCTAGTACTTATAAAATTTTTCAGGACAGGTTCTAGGAGGTCCCCCATCACTATTACAGTGATGTCACTTTGCTTTAAATGCAAGAATAAACTATAAACACATTATCATCCTCACCATCATTGTTATATATGGGAAAAAATAAATTTCTTTCATACAAGCATTTTTTTTTCCATTGTTTTGCTAAAATATAGGTATTTTCTAAATTATATACAGTAGTTGGTTTAATGTCAATCAATCAAAATCACAAGCTTTCAAGTCACGGAAATTAACTGCGTCAGAAAAGGTGCAGACTGCAGTTACAGTTCAATCTCAAACTATTAAAACAATAAGATTGTGGAAAATAGTGGTTTCTGTTTGTAGAATATTTATTAAAGGGCAATTGCCACTGAAAAAGTTGCACCTGAACTTTAGACAATGCCTATACTGTATGAATGGTTTTATTAGGTTGCATTTAGTGACGGGCGAATCTGGGGCGTTTCGCTTCGCCAAATTTTTCGTGAGAAATTTGAGAAATGGTGAAAAATTTGTGAAACTAGCAAAATCAGAAAGTTCACGAAAAATTTGTGAAATTCGAACTACTTCACTATAAATTTGTGAATTTCAAGCAATTTCATTATAAATTTGTGAATTTTGAACTATTTCACTAACTTTGTGAAATTCAAACGTTTTCACTATAAATTCTTGAATTTCGAACATTTTCACTATAAATTCGTGAATTTCAAACATTTTCACTATAAATTCGTGAATTTCGAACGATTTCACAAAGAATTTGTGAAAATCGGAAACTGATGCCTGCAAATTTCGTGAATTTATTCGCCGGTGGTGAATCGCTGGAATTCGCTGCGAATTTGAGCTAGGCGAATAAATTTGCCCATCACTGGTTGCATTCCCAAACTAAACAAAACATATTTTTTGTAAAAACCATAAAGGTGAAGAGGTAATTCCTCACAGAATTCACAAAGCATACCCTATAACTTTTTTTTTTTTTACTAATGCAGGTGTAGTAAAGTATTCCATAAAGGATATTGAGAAGAACTGTGCCTTCACCCTATGATTATTAAGCCTTACTACGTTGATGACAAAAATGTAATTAGACTGTCAGCAAATTCCTTGCAAATCAATTAAAACATTAGTTGTTAAAGGGCAAAATATGTTATTGTATGAGTTTACATGCATTACAGTAAATCTACAGCAGATTTTCAGATTTGGTGTCTCATCTTCATCAAGGAAAACAGGAAGGGCATGTTGTAGTACATTATTAATGTTTTTTTATCCATTCTTTCACTCTATTGTTTGTATTTTTGACATAATAAAAAGGTTTTTTGCTATAGTATTTTTTCTTTTACAGTACCTGCTTATTCTTTGTTTTTCCCTCAGTTTTCTATTTATATTCAACCCCAAATTTGAAAATACTGTATACCCTGCCAGACTACCAACACATAAAATATGCTCCATTTATTTTTCCGTCAAGACCTCTCTTAACAACAATGAACAATAGAAATATTCAGTGTTTTTCAATATAGTTTATGCAAGGTTTTTCTCTAGTGTGTTTATATAGTGTGTTTATATCTTTGTTTATAAAATGGTGGTTCAAGGTAAGAGATGTAAATGGGCAATATTAACTTTAATGAATATTCCAGTTTTTTTATAAGATGTAAACTATCTGTTTACATTTTGGGGTATAGTTTGCCTAATAATATTTCCTCTTTCTTATGCCCAGTCATATTATTGGAACTTTTTTTCTTTTCCAACAAAATCTATGCCACAAAGACTATAAAACCAAATTTCCTAAAACTTGCTAATTTATAAATCTCTCTCTAATTTCTTACCAATCTTATTCTTTAGATTAATAGCAACTACACTAAATTATCTGAGTTTCCAGTAGATAGATTTTTATCCTTTAGACAATACTAAGGTAATTTCAATGGATCAGACACATGCATGTGTGCTAAATGAATTAACATGGACTGTTCCATTTGTAACTTTACCATTTTGTCCAGAAACCACTTCATGTTTTATTCTTGATTTGGTACCGATATTGTAAACATTGAACATAAAATTCATTAAAGGAATTCTGATCCATACATTCTACTTCACTTAGTTCTATTACAGGCCTAATTACCTGTTATGCTCACAGGCATGGCCTATATTTTGCAGTGGGAAGTTTTTCAATGCAATCCATCTCAAGACAAGTCACATCAAAACCTTTTCTGTGTGTGTGTTTCTGGAAGTGTTTTCATCTATGGATTTGTTATTAAAATGAAATTAATTTCCTAAAAAAAGGGATGATTTATTAATTATTATTAATTATTATTATAATTAAACATGTTCTATACGTTATTTCTAAATGTAATTGTATCAGAAACAAAGTGCTCCAATCAGGCCCACGCCAGATAACAAGACTCTGCAGACTGAACTGTGGTAGGCAACAGTGAAAGTTAAGTGCGTGGTGCCACCCAATCTTTGCACCATGGGCATGTGCCTACTCTGCCTACCTCTAGTCCCAGCCCTGGCTTCAATATATATAATAGCAAAGCAACAAAGCACACCTTAAATATGTGAAAATATACTTTATTAATTCACATTTTCATAACAACATCAAACAGATAGATTAAGTACAAAGGTATTGCAACGCTGTTTGAGACATAAAAGCATCAACCACATTAATGTCTCTTCATACATTTGTATTTATACTTCAGTGAATATTGGTAAAAATACAGTGAAAATATTCTGATTTTCAAAGCAGTATTCATTGCTTTGCTGCTGTATTCACAGAAAAAAAGACATCATTTCCAAATACACTATATTGCTAACAGGATAATGCCTTCTTTCTCTTGTCCATCAGAAACAAGACAATCAATCTCCACTGGGTAGTCTGACTTTTATTCATTTATATTGCTTTCTACTCCAGACATTGCAACTGCATTATTTCCAGGCAGTGCTTTTCAATGTGTTGTCAATGATTCAGACATCCATAGGACAGAACACAGAAAAAATCTGTATCAAGATAATAATTACTTATCATTAATAAGTAATTATTCTTTCCCTATTTTTACATTACATTATATTGTACTTCATTTTCAAGTAAAGGTGTACTTTTGTGTATTAATTTTATTGATTGATGCAATTGTAGCACAAATATACCAGCTGGCTGTTAAAATATTTTTTTGACCCCATAATTCTAAGATGCTTGACAGATCAATACCTAACCAGTGATCAAGTAACAGGCTTAACTAATTCCTTAAACTAACCAATTGAGTGGATAAGGATTTCTCAATGGAAAACTTGTTAGAATAAATAAAGGTAGACAAGTTAGTTTTATGTTTAAATTCTTTTTTCTGTTTATTTGATTGTATTTTATGCAATGATACTGAAAAAATGAATTGCACTGTATAATGCTTCACTGTGAATTATGTAAGAGACATTGTGTGTTCCCACAGAAATAAATATTTTTTTCAATTACTTTTCATTATGTATTCTTTTCCTGTTTTTCAAAAATCTAAGTTTAAATTTGACTGTTCATGTGTTTGAGTCTGACAGCTCAGTAATTCTAATGCTGACTTTAAACTTTTACCATTTTGCAACATTTAGTTGATACATTTCTCAGGAGCATCTCTGGAGTATTATCAACTATTGTATCAATTCTAACAGCTTCCTTTAATGAAATCCAGAGATTCTGCTCAGCAGGACAAAAATAAGAAATGTATCAACTAAATGTATCCATTTAGAACAGTTTACAGGGTCGGTGACCCGCCCTCCCAGAGCTGCTTCAGAAGGTGAAAAATAACAATTTACACTTCAATATAAGAAAAACTGTCACACATAGAAAATAGAAAAATGTTGGAAAAAGTCATTATTTCTGGTGATGTATCTGAAAACAACTAGTTGTTTGAAATTGAACAACCCCTTTAATCATAATTTTGGTGGTGCAAGTTAACACATTTTGATGACTAATCTATTTGCACCAAAGTATTTATGAGAGGTACAAAATGAATTATTTCTGAGTGAATACTATATGGAAATCCATTGCAGATTGGGACCATGCTCTGCACCCAGCAATTAACTTTTTGATGGAGGGCACAAACTCTACTTAGTACTAGTTAATTATACATTATCTATATAACTTATGATGTTTGAGGTACTCTCTCTAAGATGAAAACATCACTGAATAATAGTAGTTACTTTTGGAGCTTGTAATACAGGCACACAAACATCACTTTTTAATTTTGACATGGGGCATTTCTGCTTTACTGGTTTTTTTGATTATTTATTTATTTTTTAAGAAAGGAGTCGTATGCACTTTTCTGAACTGTAAATTACACCTTTGTGCCACTAATGAAATATTTTTTTTTATATTATAAATATTATAAAAGTATAAAATATGCCATATTAGTCAAATAAAAATGCAAAAAATGTCTTCTGTGTAAAACTAATGTGTATTGAGAAAATTTCTCTAACAAAAGAATGCTAAAAGTTTCCTAGATTGGGGGGAACCCATATAGACTAAATAATATGTGAAATGGCACCAAAACTCTGCATATTATTAATCAAACAAGTGAGTTTTGTTTGCATCCAGTATGTTAAAATCTGATGCAAATGGACTGAAAATTAAGATGTTTTAATTCTTGATACTGGTCCTGGTACTTGTAACAAAATCTGTTGATGCAGGCCACTGTGGGAATCCTGAAGCTACCACCAGCTTTGAGGTGTCATTCATCCAAACAGACTGACAGGGCCCATAACTGCTTTGTGCCAAAGTGCACAAATGCATGGCGTGGCTTTAGACACAAGTACCTTTCAAAAATGGTGCTGGATTCCGGGCCCACTTTGTGTGACTTCGAGGAAGTGGGTTTCTTTCCTAGCATAAAATAGGTGAGTTATAGAAGTGGAATTGTGCTTACTCTGAACTTGAATTACATTTTAAGTTATGTACTGTAAAAATGACAAATGTTTGAAAGACACAATACAGAAAAGTAATGAGAGTGTGAAGATGCATTTAGACTAGCTACCCCTAAGTATAAGAATATTTTACTAAAGGCATCCCTGCACCTCTGAATATCTTTTTTTTAACACAGAGTATACAAAATAATTGTGCATACTTATTTTATGAATTGTTCTATTACTACAATGCAGGGATTTGTACTTAATCATAGTCATCAAAATGTCATATCACTACTACTGCTAAAACTGCTCAAATTAAATTAGAATCTGTCCAATCCCTGTTATTTCTTTACACACAGTAGGCTCAATGAAATTCAATGCTCTATATACACGATAATGGTAAGGTGTTCACCTGCAAAAAATAATGTTCAATTCACTGTGCAAACCTTCAATTTTGCGGTACTGCGTTATTGCAGTTTCTGGTTTTGACACAAATCTTCAGCAGAAACAGTTGTTATCACTGTTTTTTAAGACAAATCATGTTGCAACTTAACAAGCGAAGTTCTATCTCCATCTACAGTTGCATAAATACAACATATGTCAAGTCTATTTAATATCCAGGTGTCCCTTATTCCATTGTATAGCTCCATCTGGTTATCCAACTGGCATTGCAGTTTTTTTTTTGTGTATTTTCTTTACTTACACAAAAGTGTTTGTGCATTTCATGTGTTCCTTCTTCCAATGTGGCCCTCGAAGCCAAAAGTTTGGACACCCCTGCTCTATATCATCTTACAGTGTACCCCATATGGGTTGAGAAACAGATAATCTATCTT
Organism: Xenopus borealis; assembly: GCA_024363595.1. Classification (NCBI taxonomy): domain Eukaryota; kingdom Metazoa; phylum Chordata; class Amphibia; order Anura; family Pipidae; genus Xenopus; species Xenopus borealis. Next base: position 77,104,482 of record CM044441.1, read on the forward strand.
TCATTTTTGGCAATGTTCATCGTCTCTCATGTTTCATATTTGTGTGGCAAAAGAACTCACATATAAACAAATATATTTGTAACATCCACTACAACAATCCAAACAATCATTTACTTAATTACTTAATTTACTTAATTATTTAATTATTAATTATTTAATTTATTTAATTTAATTATTTATTTAATTATTTAGAATCATTTACTGGTCATGTCTAATTTGTTTCACTTAGTTCAAGTCTAAATAAAATCAGAATGCACATTTAAAGGGCTAATGAACCCTTCACACATTTTTGTGGTGTCAGGTTGTAATTTTTTGGCCTTCAGTTAGTTTATGTTTGTGTGCATTTTTAATACTATTCTAGTCTGCCATTACAAACCCGGGTTACTTGCTTGGTTCACGTACTGTAACAACTACATAGTAATAGCTATCATGCAGCACAAAAACGGGGTCAATGATCAAAAAAGTAAGTTAAGCATTATCACCATGCTTTGTTTGTTTTGAAAGCTTTGATTACAATATATTTCTTTGTGTAGCCAATACAATTTGTTGATGTTAATGTCACTGTGTCTATAATTGTGTCTCAAAAGCCTAAACATTTTTTTCTCCTTAGATGCCTTAGATGTCACCATGCTTTGTTTGTTTTGAAAGCTTTGATTACAATATATTTTCTTTGTGTAGCCAATACAATTTGTTGATGTTAATGTCACTGTGTCTATAATTGTGTCTCAAAAGCCTAAACATTTTTTTCTCCTTAGATGCCTTAGATGCCAAAAAATTGTTCAAACTTTTCTGTACAATAGAGCCTACCACAGTCCATGGTTGCCCTGATGAGACAAACCCACGGTCATGTTTCACAACCAAGTGAAATCAGGTCACCTACCACCTCCAGGTGGCTCACGTAGATCTGCTAGAAGAACGAGGAATTCTTCAAGCCAAGTCAATCCATCAAGGTCAGAAAACGACATTCATTCAGACCACACAAATAACAGTCCAATAGATAAAGATGATAATCAAAGGATGAGGAAAATTTGGCACTCATCATGACTATCATTGAAAGATGTGATGATCTGTTTGGCAAGGTCCGTACATCTTATTCCCAAAAATCAGCCTGCTGGCATTAAGTCACAGCATCTGTCAACAGCATGAGCAGTGTACACAGAAGCACTGATGCCATCAAAAAACTTTTAATGACCAGTGATGGACAAATTTGTCCCGTTTCACCGAAAAAAATGCAAATTTCCAGTGAAATTCACGAAATGGCAGCAGTTTCACAAATTTATTCGCCAGGAGCAAAATGCGAAAATTTGCCCCGAATTGTGCCTAGCGAAAAGAATTCACCCATCACTATTAATGACTGCAAAAGAATAGTCAAACAGAAGAAGCCCTTTAGGCCAAGAAAACTGGAGGAGGACCATATCAGCTTGTTCAGTTCTCTGCATGGGAATCTTTGCTGTGGGAGAAAAATGTATCATTCATATATGTCTGGGGTACCTGGTGGTCATTTTTTTTGCCTTAAGCTACAACCTAACCCTAACCCTAATGATTGTTCCTTATTGACACTTTGCAACTGGCATTGTTGTTGCATCTAGATTTGTTTAATAACCTTTAGCATCACGTCTCTTATTTTAAGTGTTAGCATATATCTGGTTGCTTGGGTCAAATGGAGCCTAGCAATCTGCCACTGTTTGGAAACAGAAACACAAATATGACTAGAGGATGTGCTACATAGAAAGGCAAGTGTGAAAAAGTCATAAAATCATTAAAATATTACCCTCACACAAATATGATGGTGGTGCAGTCAACCCCATTTAAAAACTACAAATATTGGAAAGAATGGGAAATGCAATGAACATTTCCACATCAAAAATGAGTCAGATGTTCATATTCTTTACCCCCCCCCAAAAAAAAACACGGTCTAGCAATACAAAATGCAAGGTAAAGGTCACTGAACCATTGAAGATGTGTGATAGTGTGTCTGTCTAGGTGTTTGTCTGTCTATAATCTTGGTAACTAAATAATCTATCATTCTAATCAAACTATGTAATCTATCCATACAAATATATACCTATATAGTGTCTAATTTCTATGTTAAGGGAGCCAGGGGAAGGAGAGAGAGAAAGAGATGCTTCTTTGAAGGTAATAAAGGTTAAGTTACACTAAATAAAAAAACTCTGCATAAGGAATATCAGCAATATTTTGTGAACATTCTGCCAATTGTTTACAGATGATTAACACACTGTTCTCTTTTCCTTTTTTACAGACCAACATCCAAAAAAACAAGCACCACCCAACAACATACACAATCCTAGGATAATATTGCAGACTGTCCCAGGGAAGTACTACAGAACACTCCCTGAGTGGTGCAAACAGTGGAAGTAACCCAAACACACACTTAGGGGCAGATTTACTAAATTCGTGGGAAGGATTCGAATTGAAAAAATTTAAATTTTGACATTTTTTTGGGCTACTTCGACCATGGAATTTGCAAAATCTGATTATCGAATAGGCCAAAATTCTAGTCGAATTTGCCAAATTCGAAATTCAAATAAAAAAAAAAATCGATATAACAATTCGGCAGATTAAACCTACCGAATTTTAATCAATTAGAAAGATATACCCTCTTGGCCAGAATAAATTAATACAATGATTGCCTATGAGGAAGCTTTATGCGAAACACGCGTCAGGCACTTTTAACTTTAAACAGAGAAGCGTATTCGTTCTCTTTCTTTCTCCTTTTTTTAAAAATAATCTCTAGAGGATTCACAAGCAATTCAAGTAATTGAGACTTTAGCTAATTCCGTCCATGCGCAGTTCTTACAATCTTCTGTCTGAACATGTATTCCTTATATGCGCTCTCCGGTTTGTGGCTTTTTAGGATAGGTAGCTCTTACAAACAGTGATAGTTAATAACTGAGACCACAGCCGTAGAGTGGCAGACTTCTCCAGCTTTGTTGGGTCCCGCAGTTAGCCAAATATCAGTCAGTTTCTACGAGACTTCTCCACCTTCTCAATTTCCTTTTCCTTCTATTTCACATTGTAAAACTGAATATGGAAGCAATATATGGATGAATTGATTAGTGTTTATATACACAAAATTAATTGAGGTTCTTTTTTACATCAATTTATAAGTAAACTAATTATTCATTTAGTTGTTACATGGTTATATATTTATTGTAATTCATGAGGTGGTTGTCTGGTATTGGGTGTGATCAACTCTATTAGTTAATTGAACTATTAAATGGAAAAAGTACTGAACCCATAATCAAGAGTTCAAGATTTTAAGATAATTTATAAGGATAATTTAACAAAAGTCACTTCAATCTACTAGCACAAGTAATTCATTACTTATAAGCACTAGCACTTTACTTATTAAGTCATTGTATTAATTTATTCTGGCCAAGAGGGGATTTCTTTCTAATTGATTAAAATAATTGTTCACTGACATAAGTCAGATTTCTCTCTTTGATCAGCAAAGATACCTCTGGATAGACCAATTCACCAATTCACAAGTTAAACCTATTGAATTGCTATATATTGGAGTTTTCCAAGCTTTTTTGATTGAATATAAAAAATTAGATCGAATGGTTAAAATCAGTTCAGTTCTTGTACTAGGCCTAAGGTGATGTAACAAAATAAAAAAAGAAATACTATTTGGACGCAGCAAGCATAAACTTATTCAAAAGCACCCACTGCACAATCAAAGGATAAAAAAAAGAGAAAATGTTATTCACCTTACTCTTTACTGTACAGGGTAGTATGTATACTCATATCAATATCTGTACCCAACAGTATTTATATATGCATGATTTTACTACCAGTCAATCAAGTTACATTACCATAAATTGTTCAGTCAGCCTTTAGAGACATGCACCAACTACCAGGTAGCCTGGAGTCATTTGCTTGATGAAAGGAAATAATGTATGCCAGGTATTCCCTACTGGCTCTCACGCATTTTATACAAAAAGGTAATGGAACACTGAAACTAACTGGCATAAATTCATCAAGATATAAGAAAATGCACTGGTGTTTAAATACACTTTTGCCACTAAGACAGATGGCCCTTTTAACAAATTTAATATGGGCTTGAAGGATTATTCAGAAACAATGTTAGTTAAAATAATTCAGCTATTTCACAGTTTATTAAAAGTCCTATTATATATACTTTGTTTTAAAATGCAACCAATACACAGATGCAGCCACTTGGATTTGTGTGTTAAATGCGTCGTGACTCAGGGTTAATTGAAGAAACTTTGTTATCTAAAGTTATCTTAACTAATTTAATGCATTTAACCTTTTCATTAGCATACCAAAGCACCATTGTTTTAAATGGTGAACTATTTAATTGGATGGGATGCTGTGACACAATATTCTGTGTTAAGTGGGAAAAATGGGATGTTTGAGTTAAGTTATTATGTGTCAAACACACAATCCAAAGTGGCTTCATCTGCATTAAACCAGGCTGCCTACTAAATAGGTCAGTAGCACACACAGAAAAGGAATACATTGTTTGATTTCAAAACAGGGTCAAAATCCACTGATAAGGACAGCAAAATTGACACATAAGGATGACAGTATAAAGTTGAAATGTATTCTTTTTGGAACTATTTTGCCAAGCAAGTTTTCGTCCTCAAGGGTGAGAAGCCCAGTTGTTATAAATTAATTCTTCAGTGAAAATTATGCCCTCTGTTTACACTGCTCTTCTTGTTTATTTGAGATTACACCAAATAATTTAAAATGGATTTGAACACTCCATAGACGTGTCCCATTGTGGCTACTTGTTTAAAGCAGATGAATGAAACATTCAGCATAATACAGAATTTGCCAGTGCGAATACTTCTACTGTATATCAATTATCTTGCTATTATCTTACATGCAGAGCTTGTTGGGTATATTTGCCTTCATGATACAGGTATCGAAATGGTTATCCGGAAACCTGTTATCCAGAAAGCTCAGAATTACAGAAAGTATCCCATAGACTCCATTTTTTGTATTATTTATTTATTTATAAATAAAACAAATAAAAAAAAATAATTTTCTGTCTGTAGTAATAAACAGTACTTTGTACTTGATCCAAACTATGTTACAATTAATCCTCATTGGAGGCAAAACCAGGCTATTGGGTTTATTTAATGTTTACACAACTTTCTAGTAGACATAAGGTATGACAATCCAAATTACGGAAAGATCCATTATCAAGAAAACACGCCAATTTCCAAGCATTCTGGATAACAGGTCCCATATCTGTATTATACTACAATCAAACATTGAAATGGAAGACATATGGATAAGGTTGGATTCCCAATGGAATATTCTTTTGTATGCTGAAAACTGTTGCTAAATCTGTATATCTTTTTATATTTAATTGTCAGAATTAGTTTCCTACAAAACCTGCTATGAGCTCATCTGTTTGATGAATCTATACCAGGATAACACTAGTCTTTTATAATAACCGAATAAATTATCTTAATATAAAACTCCAGTGTTACCTAAAGAGCTTAGAATATGAACTTCTAAATTTCAGAAGACTGTTAATAGCATGACATTTACAAATGGCAAAGAATCAATATTATACAGTAATAGCATTTGTAATATTTTTACATTATCATTAGGTGATTCTTTTAATTAGGTTCTGGTTTTAGTAATATCCAATGGCCCATTTCCAAAATAATGAATCAATGTAATGAAGAAAAAATAGCTTTATATCTGCAAAACAACTAGAGGATACTTCATATTTTTCAATAAAATCTTTTAAATATACCCTATTACTCAAAATGCACTTTTCATTTCAAAATGCTGATTTTTTAGGTATGGGACCTGTTATCCAGAATGCTCTGGACCTGGGGTCTTCTGGATAATGGATATTTCTGTAATTTGGATCTTCATACTTGTTCCTACTAGAAAATCCATTAAACAAACACAATAGGCTGGTTTTGCTTCCAATAAGGATTAATTATATTTTAGTTTGGATCAAGTACAAGGCACTGTTTTATTATTACAGAGAAATTAAAATTAAATATTTGGATTATTTAGATAAAATCTAGTCTAATGGACACGGCTATTCCACATAAAATTCATGAATACATGATATCCTTATAAACAGGGAATACCGATGTCATCAATTATAAACAGTGAGTAGTGATGTCATTTTGGTCACATGACTTACTTAAACTTGTGTATTATAATAGAGTACCCCATGTTGCAAAATATGAGGATATTAGAAGTTACCTCAAAGTTCCATGACCTGTATAAAAACACTCTGCCCCGTTTACAAACGGGGTACTTTATTCACTTTATGTATATATATATATATATATATATCCTGACCCTAATCCAAACATAGCCGCATAACTGTGAAATTATAGCACCGGGCATTCAAACCGAAAAGTTGGCGTGGCTAGCCCCTGTCCAAGGTCCTATAGTGGTGGATAGCTCACAGAGCTGGGAGGTGTAGTAAGCGGAGCTGCTTAGTGTTAAACATTAGGGCAAACCTATCATGTTTCAAAGCCCTGAACACCTAGCAACGCTTACTGCATCTCACATATATGGTGTTGGACAGTGTAGCCTTGCAGACAGTCTATGGCTACCCACCGACTGGCCTACGTTGCCAACCACAGTCTCTATAGTAGAGCGGAATCCAGGTTTACCAATTGTCAGGCCTTCAATCCCAGCCACCATGCCACCAAATCCACATATCAGGACCAACAAGGACTGTATCATAGATAATCGGTGTAGCCCACGGTTCTATATTATTGGGCGTGAAGGGACATAGGTCTCAGTGAAATTTAATAAAATCATTGTTACAGTGAATCCTGTGTCACAAATTGCAACCAGTAAAGTTACATGTTGAAGACAAAGACAAAGTGCATACACAGAAGTATAAGATATACGTATTGTGCTGACAAAGTGGAAGTCATTAAGCACCCAAGGGGCAAAGCCTCATTAAAGGAATTGTTCAGTATAAAAGTAAAAACTGGGTAAATAGACAGGCTGTGCAAAATAAAAAATGTTTTTAATATATTTAGGCAAAAATGTAACGGATAAAGTCTGGAGTGACTGTAAGTCTAACATAACAGAACACTACTTCTTGCTTTTCTGCTCTCTTTTGTTCAGTGAATTGAGGGAGGGCCACATTGGTCATAACTGTTGCTTTTGAAATTGAGCTGAATGCTGAGGATCAATTGCAAACTCACTGAACAGTTATGTCCCATGTGGCCCCCCTTCAAGTCACTGACTCAGATTTAGAGAGCTGAAAAGCAGGATGTTGTGTTGTATTCGATTATGTTAGACATCCGGTCACTCCAGCCTCTATACAGATGCAGTCACTTGGATTTGTAAGTTAAATGCGCCATGACTCAAGGCTAATTGAAGAAACTGTGTTATCCAAAGTTATCTTAATTCATTTAATGCATTTAACCTTTTCATTAGCATACCAAAGCACCATTGTTTTCAATGGTGAACTCTTTAATTGGATGGGATGCTGTGACACAATATTCTGTGCTAAGTGGGATAAATGGGATAGATGAGTTAAGTCACGACGCATTTAACACACAAATCCAAGTGACTGCATCTGTATTAGATTTTTGGCTAACTAACTATATTATAATCATTTATTTTGCACAGCCTATCTATTTACCCAGTTTTTATTTTTACACTCAACTGTTCCTTTAAGTCCTCTTGGGGTTACAGTGTCCAGTACTCAGCAGTGCTTGATCTCTATTGCCACCTCTTTCCAGAGGGGTTGGAAGTCATAAAGCACCCAAGGGGCAAAGCCTCATTAAATCCTCTTGGGGTTACAGTGTCCAGTCCTCAGCAGTGCTTGATCTCTGTTGCCACCTCTGTCCAGAGGGGGGGGTTGGAAGTCTATTGCCATACATTTAAACATTGGAAGCGTATGCCCCTAGAAAATGCTAGAACTAGAAAATGCTTTGCCACTGGTTGAAGTGCTTTACCTTCCTTTAATGCCTTGCTAATCGCTGATCTGTGGTTACTGATCCTCTCTCTCATTGTGGTACAGGTCTTACCAACATAATAAAGCCCACATGGGCAAATAAAGATGTATACGATTGTAGGGAAGTGTTATTTGCCCTTTCCCGAATTACATAACCCTGTGACTTTAAATCTGGAGCCACCAAAAACATGGCTGCTGCTGCACTACGGTGAGACAGAAAGTGAGGCAGATCTTTACCAGGAAGAGGAGAAGAAAACATGGTCTCTACCAGTAAAGGAACTAGGTGGGGGCCGGCTCTGGTGCGGGCCGTGCGGGTGTCCGTGTGTGATTGACGTGCCGCTGCAGCCTATTCAAGCCAGCTGCAGCGGCGCGAGACTGCCAGGGGGGTCCTGCGGGGGTGAGGGCCATGGCCCAGTTGCACCCCCTGCTCCCCAGGGAGTTATGCCCCTGGTCTCTACACAGAAAGACTGAGAGCCAGCCTGAGATTTCTCCTCTCTACTGTGAGTGTTCCTGCTGAACTATTTGTGTAGGAAGCTAGGGATTTCACCTATAGAGTATTTACCCATATAGGGAATCCCATAGTCAGAGCACAGGGAGGTGTTTACCCTTTCCAGTCAGCCATCATAGTGACTGGAACTAGTGCAGCTGTCTGAGCTATTGAGCCTGAGCTAGGGAAGTAATCCCTGTAGGATAGATAGGACCTCAGCCCTGTAGTGAGTCGCCAGCGTGTACACTGGATCTGGACTGTGGATTTCCCATCAGCCTCCGTGACACTTGCAGTGGATCTCCTCAGGATTTCAGGAAGCCTTCTCCTACACAGCATTCCAAGCTCAGTGTGGCTTAAAGCTGCCAGACTTCTCCCCTGCATCTGCTCTGCCTCACAGGATCTCTTTCTTTTTCATTACCACTGAGAGTTGGTGAGTAGTGATGGGCGAATCTCCCGCGTTTCGCTTCGCCGAAAAATTATCGAATTTCCAGAGAAATTCTCGAAAAAATTTGCGAAACGAGTCGCGCATCGTTTTTGACGCGCGTCGCGTCAATCAAATTTATTTGCCAGCGGCGAATCGCGGGAATTCGCCGTGAATTCGCCCCTGGCGAATAAATTCGCCCATCACTATTGGTGAGACCTTTACTATACACACCCTGGGGTGCATCAGTCTGGTGTTGCAACACATAACTCTGCTCATACTACTTAGGTATATCCATGCAGACCCCTAGTGTGCTTATTCACCATTCTTAAAGGGACAGTGGACATTTTCATAAAAGGGGTGATACTTATCAAATTGTCTAACATTGTTGTTGTTATTTACTTGTTCTTATTCCATCCCAATGGCTGGCAAATGAGATTCAATATTGATAAATGTAAAGTCATGCACCTGGGATGTAAGAATGTT
>CM044441.1:77139206-77173610 GCA_024363595.1 Xenopus borealis
GTATATTAAAAGTTAAGTTTTACTTATACATGTACTTTCTTTCCGAACTGGTTAGCTGAGAGCTCCTAATGCTGACACCTCTAGTGTGTCATCCCAAGGAACCCTATTTTTCTATTTTCTCTGTAAACCCCTACTGTGTATAACTATACAGTTTTCTCTTAAAGTAGAGTGTGCATATCATATATTACTTTATCCAAGGGTAGTGATTAATGTTGCAGTTTACCCCTACCTCCTCCTCAGAGGAGTTCATGAGTTTAAGAAGGGCATACCATGAGTACAGGTAAATCAATAAGTGGAAGAGTAATTCTTTGCTGTTCATTGATCTGCTTTGGTTCCTGTGACCGACAATGCAGATCATGTAGCTTTTTAGCTCTTTAGTCAACTACATGATTGGTAACTTATGATGTACTTGTAAGGCTTACTGATATGGAGAGAACATACAATATATTGTTTGATTAAATCAACCTTAGTTGCTGCTTCACTATAATGACTGCTGAAGACTGAGTGATTCCATGCAAGCATCCATTGTGAAAATACTTCAGAAGCTTTGAAGGCAACTAGTAATATACAATAATACTATTAGCAGCTTGACAAACTGTTTCTTATACACTGTTTTATAATATAGTTTTTCTATTTATATAGAGCCTATTACTGTATATATTGCCTATAGAGCAACATATTTTTTCTAAAATAAAATTCCCAAATGTGGTAATTTTTCAAATATATATACAGTACATATAAATGAAAGATAAATCATTTACTGTAATAATTTCCTCTTTTCTGTTTAACCAAGACATATACAGGTACGGGACCTTTTTTCCAGAAAGCTCAGTACCTGGGGGCTCTCCAGATAATGCATCGTTTTGTAATTTGGTCTACTAGCAAATCAGGTAAACATTAAATAAATTCAATATTCTGGTTTTTCTTCTAATGAGGATTAATTAACTTAGTTTGGATCATATACAAGGTACTGTCTAAAAGGAATCATTTTTGAAAAATTGGATTATGTGGATAAAATTGAGTCTATGGAAGACACTTTCTGTAATTCAGAGCTTTTTCTATAACAAATTCCTGATAATGGTTCCTATATACACACATATATATATATATATATATATATATATATATATATATATATATATACATATACACATCACAAATAGATCCATTTATTCTAATAACTTAGTTTATTGGCAATACCTGATGCCGATAAAGTATGTTTGCAGTAATGCAAGCAGGAAAATAACTGAAACATCTGGCATCTGAGACAAAATACTGACATGAGGCTTGTGAGTTTATTAAGCCTCTTAATCCACACTGCAAGGCATAGCTCAGTGTGCTCTTCATTTACAAAAGCAAATATAAAGCTAAAACATGTGCTCTTTAGTGATGGGCGAAACGGCCGCGTTTCGCTTCGCCGAAAAATTCGCGAATTTCCAGAGAAATTCGCGAATTTTTCGCCGATTCGCGAAACGAGTCGCGCATCGCTTTTGACGCTTTTTGGCGCGCCGCTTTTGACGCTCGTCGCGTCGCTTTTGACGCGCGTCACGTCGTTTTTGACGCGTCGCGTTGTTTTTGACGCGTCGCGTCATTTTCGGCGCGCGTCGCGTCGTTTTCGGCGCGTCGCGTCAAAAACGACGCGCGACTCGTTTTTGGGCGGCGAATTTTTTTTGTAGTTTCGCGAATTTATTCGCCAGCGGCGAATCGTGGGAATTCGCCGCGAATTCGCCCCTGGCGAATAAATTCGCCCATCACTAGTACTCTTCTCTGCCTACATTGAAAGACAGTATACTATTAAAATGTAACAATAGCAGCTAGCAGGCAATTAAAAAAATGTGGGCTCAATATATGCATTGTAGAAAAAGTAAAGCAAATTTCGTATGTTACTATATTTATTCATTTATATCGAAACATTACATTACATTGTATAATATGGAATGCTTGCGTCCCCAAAAAATCCTGAATATATATATATAGATTTAAGCTAGCCTAGATACCAAGTACAAGTTACTGCCTCATTAGAAAAAAAAAAAACATGTCTAATCTACATTATACTATTTTCAGTTTGTATGTGTTCTTTTAGCTGGCCATAGATGTGCAGATACACTTGCAATATCAGAAGAACGATCGTACGTCCCAATCTCCATACCGCCCTCTAAACTTTCAGATTAAATAAAGTTGTAAAAGAACAGATCAGACAATATTTTGCCCCTGACAGCAATCGTACTAAAGTTATGTCCAACAAAAGCTGGTGACAGTCTCCTACTGATATCAGCAGGTCTGCAATACATGCAGAGATATTATCAGCAGCCAACAGAAATTTTCTAACCTGTCCGATCAACGAAACGATCAGAGAGGTCTGTCAATCAGCTGCCTTGTCTAACATTATATTACCAGTCTGAGCCACCAGGGCAGAGAATAGAAAGGGACAGATTAACTCTGCTTTCAATAGCGATACAACATGAATAAACATAGAAAATGTGTAATAAATATATATTGTAAAGTTGCTTAGAATTATACTTTTTTAATAAGCAAATATTTATTTTAAGAATTAAAATACTACAGACTTCTAGCTAGTCATACACAAACTGATAGAAACTGTTTTGTATAGTTTTTGGTTAGTGTATGCTGATCTGGTCTATATTTACTGTGGATATTGGTGGGTCTGTCAATTAGGCAGGTTTGAAAATGTCACCCGATGCATGGCTTCAATATACTGTATGAGGAAGTAAAGAGTACAAAGCATCTCCTGTTCACTTCCTGCTGCTCCAATCATCAATCCAAGCTATGGGACAAAAAGAAAGGAACAGTAGAAATATTGCCCTAGAAGGTTAATGTTACTAAGAAGCATCAAAAAAGTGAGAGCACTAGTCTTCATACTGAAAATGAAAAAATCATATAGTCATCCTACTCATAACGCATAACTCATAATAATAAAAGTTGTCTTAACACCATATTGTATTCTAAGGTGTTCTTGTAGGATCATATCTAAAAAAAGAAGACATTCTTAAGTTGAAAAGCTAATTAAATAAAGCATGTTCTGATCTCAGCAATAAAAAAACTATTCTGTGAGTAATCAAATAAAATAAACATATGATGAATATGCTTCTATGCACAATGCTAATTTGGCAGTTTTATTGAGCAAAATACAGTAAAACAAATAAAAGGGAGGTGAATGTGTGCACTAACAGAATAATGTAAAAGAGGAAATCTGTCATATAAATCACAAATATTTGCAAGAAAGGTGGATCTTCAGAATTACTTTAGACATTTTGTCATAAATCTATTATATAACATTTTCTCTTGACCACAGTATTTTTATTTCATCAATAGTACTGTACATTTTCTCTCTCTCTCTGCAAACTCTTGTGAAGGGTTAAAGCAGCTGGGCAATTGCTACCAATAAAGCTGCATAATTTATTAATAGCCAGAGATTTACCAATGAGTATTCTATTCATTATGCAAAGTTTCAGTTCATATTGTAATATTCTCCCTTTCTAAAATATCAGCTTTGAAACATTGGGGAAAGCAAACATTTTATTGAAGACTTTGGCTTTTCTATAAAACCAGCTGATCTGGTTGCATAATAGGCCATAGGTAAGTAAGGCAGAGATTTCAGTGTCACTCCCAATAATTCTTTTAATGAGGATTAAAAATCTCTGATAAACTATGTACTGTATAAAACTTCAAAAATCATTACTGTTTAAATTTTATATGTTGCATACTTGGAACAGCTCTAGTTTATATTTGAGTTAATCAATTCATTGTAAAGGCATCTAGCCTCCAGGTCAAGCAATAAATATTGCTGGTACCATTTTAAAGAAAAGTCATGTTTACCTTTTCATGTTTTAAAAATAGTGACTACTAATTGTGTACAGCGGGTACAGTATGGATAAAAGAATATGGCAATGAAAATACTGGATGCCAAAAATGATGATACCATTAGAAATGGATGAAAAGGCTGTCACTAAACTTGTATGCATACAATCATTTTACATTGATAATGCTGCAGATTGGCTATGCATTAATGTTGATGGATAGTGATGGGCGAATTTATTCGCCAGGGTCGAATTCGCGGCGAATTCCCGCTTACACTTCTGTCCCTAATATCTCTAAAATCTGTGGTTCAAAGGGCAAACTAGTAGTCATTGTTTTCAAAGAGGATCTACATAAATTGATATATACATTTGCCATTTACATTCATTTTCTGTTTTCAGCAGGTGCTGATATATTAGAATTTGTAGCCATATATTAGAAGTTTTAGTAATTTTTATACTACTGGGCAGATTATGGTACAAGTTTACATCTTTTTTTGGTTTAGAATGCCTTCAGTAACCCACTCTTTTGTACCAACTAACTCTCCAAAGTAAGCATGCCAAGCTTAATTACAGTATCCAAAGAATTCTCCAATACCTGTAAGTATCATCCATACCACTGCTACTTCAGGCAACTCAGTATCTAACATATTGGGATTACTGTAATCATTTTACTTGCCAGTATTGCATTGCAAACTTCAAAATGGTTGATCATGCTGTTTAGGTCTTTAGAGTTAAGAGAAAATGCATGGGCGAATTTATTTGGCAGGCACGAATTTGCAGCGAATTCCCGTGATTCACCACAGGCGAATACATTTGTGAAACGTGGAAAAATGAGTTGCGCGCCGTAAATGATGCAATGTGCGTCAAAAACGTGCCGTGACTCGTTTCGCGAATTCTTCTTCAATTTGCGAATTTCGCTGGAAATTCGCACATTTTTCGGCGAAGCAAAACGGGATAGATTCACCCATCACTATTTAATGCCATTGGCAATGATTGTATCAAACTGAGAACAGAGTTTCAAGTATAAACAGAGCAAGTATTTGAGAATACTCTTGCATCAGTTGAGTCACTGGCCCTTGTGAACACTTGATATATAGTGCACTGTTGATATAGAAAGCTCAATGGTTGCTGGTACTCTGCCATCATACTTTAACCCTTGATAATATGCTGTATAATCTTGTATGCTGTAATCCAGCAACATTTAAATTGAACAACACTTCTATGGAGGATATACAGTACAGTATAGCCAGTATAAATCTATGTATGTACAAAATGTAATGATACAAAAAAGTACTGCACTCATCCGGATTAACTATAACAATTTCTTTATGAAAACAAAAAAAAGCAGCGTTTCAACAACCTGTTATACCTGATTTGTCTGAGGAATATCACAAATTAGTAATTGAAATATTGGATCCACTTATGTCCATGAAAAAGGGTTTACCTTTACAAGCTTGCCTGTACCAGTCTCAGTCAGTGGTTGGAAAAAATGTCATACATACTGTACACAATTATAGTTAATTTTCAGAAAGGGTACTTTGTCCATACATTGTGAAAAAAAATTCAAATATTGTTTCTATAGCCAGTGACTCTGCATGACAATATAGCAGAGGTGTTAATTCACATTGAAGCAGATTTCAAAGCTTTTATTACATGACCCTTGCCACTAGTTCGATGGGCTTTTGAGAAGCTCTTAACATTCAAGTGAAGTGTTCCAAAGAACTATTGAGTTTATTATGCATACTGGTGCTTTTTTAAGTATGCAAGGGAGCTGAAGTGGAAATATTATGCCGTTTGTGCCCATCAGGGAATAAAACAGAAGTTAAAACCAGCAGTCTTTTAGTCTAGATGGTTTTTCATTTTGGAAGTTTAGAATGCTTTTCTAGGAAGTCTAGAAAATTCACTGATCTTTTGCTAAGCAATGATGCGCTTGGCAAAACATGGAGCACTTAAAGTACATATTTTAAGTACTGATTATAAAAATTAACAGGTTTCCTTAAAGTTAATAAGAACCAACTTGCTGGCATAGTTAAACAAAAACCAGTGGATATCTGTGAAGCATGATTAAAATGCTAAGGACATACATGCGGAGATCTGCCACGTTTTTTAAACCACTAATGGTCAAAGTGAATATTCAAATAAAATTCAAATTCAAAAAATTCTAATTTCAAAGTAATTTTAGGCTACTTTGACTATTGAATATAAGTAAAATTTTTGAAGTACTGGCCATTTAAAATCCTTTAAAAGCCTTAAAGCTGTTGAATTGGCATTTTAGCCTATGGGGGACCTCATAGAACCTGTCCTGAAAATTTCTGAAAAAGTTACAAGAATTCGAAGAATTTTACAGAAAAAAACCTTCAAATCGTTCAATTCGAACGATGCAATTGAGCAATTTTTATATTCAATCGAAAATGGACCTTTTCAATCGAAATAGGTCCATTTTCGAAAAAGCCCTTTAAAAAGACTTTGTGGGCCAAATTTTGAACTTTTTCCCATCGAAAATTCTGCCCTTAGTAAATCTGCCCCATTTATGTGTATTTATGTGGCGGTCAGCTTTTTTTAAAAATGTGGTGCATACCACACCGATAACGCAGCAGATCTACAAATTTGTGTACAGGGCCTACATATTTAACTAATTAAACTAATACTAAGCAAGATAAGAGTGTCTACCGATGAGAAAGTAACACAGTATTGAATATTACCAAGTCAAGAAAATGTATGTAAAATGGACAGGATAGGCAAAGCTCAAACTCCAGGAGTAACTGTAATGTAATAACTGCATGTAAACTCTCAATAAATAAAGAATAGAAATATATAAGGGTGTTAAAGATAAATTGAAAATACAGACCTTAAAGCCAAGTATAACAATAACATAAAAATGAACTGCAAATAATTTCAAACTCCCAAGGGTTTATTTACTAAAACTCAAATTGATCACATTTTTTCTTAAAACCATTCATGAATTGAACTCATTATCAATAATTTTTCTTGAGACAAACAATACAACAAAATAGGGTGTCCGTTCCTATCATACGATTAACACTCAAATTGTTGCTGTGAAAACTCGACTGTCAGATTATTGGACAAAAATCCAGACTTTAGCAGATTATCCAGCACAGATCACAATATCATGAAACAACTTCAGGGAAATCTTACCAACTGATCTCGACAGGTTTGAGATGGAGTATTTTTGGATTTTTAACAGCTTTGGGGTGTAATACATCTCTAAAACTTTTAGTTTAAATTTTTCCACGAAAAATTTGAATTTTCCCCAAAAAAACTTGACTATAAAAATCAAGGTTTAATAAACGGGCCCCCTAGTTATCACACACATTTCTGTGCTTATCCTGCCTCTAAATATCAGTACAATTTAGCTTAAAAATATAAAAGTTTAAACAAGGGAAACTTATTTTTTAGTACAGCTGATTGATAAATAAATGTATTTATTTGCATCAATATGATCTTATATATTTAATATGACAATGTAGGTAAACGTTTATTGA
The DNA here is from genome assembly GCA_024363595.1 of Xenopus borealis. Classification (NCBI taxonomy): domain Eukaryota; kingdom Metazoa; phylum Chordata; class Amphibia; order Anura; family Pipidae; genus Xenopus; species Xenopus borealis. The sequence goes on from CM044441.1 coordinate 77,146,528, forward strand.
CACATTTCAAATGTCACGCATAAATATGTAAATACAATCAATAAATATACAATGTAAAGTTGCCAACTAAATGAATTAACATGTAAAAGATATCTCTATTTGGTTGAATAGCATTTCAAGCAATATATCAGCTGACAACTATATAAGCTGTGTGGTAGAGTGACTGGGAAAAGGTGGAAAAAGGTCACTTTAGCCTTTAATTTCTCCCCATTTGCTAAGATAGACTCCAGGAAGGGAGCTGTCTGTAAACAGAGAACAGATTCTCTGTTCAACTTTGTTAGCCAGGTACTCCATTCCACAGAGCCAGTCCGGAGATTGGAGCTCACCTTCCACAGGAAAGCTGTCCTGTGGAAAGGCTATTTAAAGTTAATTGGAATGGGAGAGTGTGTCTCTCAGCAGGGCACAGCAGGTAGGAGACCTGGCTGTGTTAGGAACTCCCTGAGGAGCTGGGGGTGCTGCCTGCTACTGCAAGAGCAGAGGGAGTCCGTGGCTGTGAGAAAGAGCCAGATATTGTTGTCTGTGTGGGACACTGAGGAATAGCCAGGAAGCTGAGAAATTCCTGAAAAGACTGTGAGTACAGGGGTGACCCAACCTGTGTTTTGTCTGGTAGTCCACAAGGGGCCCAGTATAGTGAGGGGACACTTCAAAGTGAAGGTAGTGCCCAGTGGGCAAGGATTTATTTTTATGTTTTGTTTTATAAATGCTGAAATGGTCACCTCTGTTTGAATTACTTACTGGGAAATAAACCAATGTTTCTTTGAAGAGCCTTGTGTGTCCCTGTCTTTATGCTCCTTTTCCTATGCTGCCTACCCTACCATTTGCTAATTTCCCCCAAATTTACATGTTCAAGCCACCAGGCTGTCACAGCTGTTATAAGCAAACTAAGTAATAATTAATAATTCTGTGTAAAATGGCATAAGACTAAGGGGGTTATTTATTAAAAGTCGATTCGTTTTTTACCTCGAATGGACCCAAATTGCCTTGAATGACCTAGAAACTGAAATGGTATCTTATTTAAGAAAAAAACTGAAAAACCCAAATTCACACCGGTATCTCATTTTGGATGCATGAGTCCATTTTTGGACGCCGGAGCCCATTGCCGGTGTTGCCGGTGGCGTTTCGGGAAATTTTCGCCGTTTCACGAATTTCTCTAGAAATTTCATGAAGCGGAACGCCGCTAATTCACCCATTACTAGTGTTTAGAAACAGTAAATTGAAAATGCTTTGTTATTTACATGTGAATTAATGCCATGAATTGGCTCGGGCATGGCACATGCTTAGAAATGTCAGTTATGCAAGGCAGTTCCATGGAACTGACTCCTATCTCTTCTCATTCCTACAGGTAATACAGCTTATCCACATACAAGTTGATCCAGGGACTAGTCCGATTGCCATTTTGGAGTCAGGAAGGAATTTTTCCCCCTCTGAGGCAAATTGGAGAGGCTTCAGATTGGGTTTTTTGCCTTCCTCTGGATCAACTAGCAGTTAAAAAAAAGTTTAAAGGTTGAACTTAATGGACATGTGTCTTTTTTTCAGCCTAACTTACTATGTTACTTGCAACTTCTATATACTTCTATACACTGATTATTTTGGTAATACAGCTTATCCACATACTTGCAACTGCTATACTGTTCAAAATAGGGGGTATGTGGAAGCACTCTAAGTATAATGGAAGTGCTAGTTTTAATGCACATTCCCTGTGATCCTGTCTCCAAAGTAAGTTTGCAAAACGGGGGGTTTTAGTTAGCTAGCTCTCCCATTTTACCTGACAAATTTCTACTTTTCCGCTTTGATATTTACATTGTTTAATGGTGAATTACATTTAAAGTTACTATTAGTCTTTCTTTTTTTTTCTCTCCTCCCCCATGACCCCATACTAATTCCACTGCCCTACCATAGCTTCCCCATAAAACCCTATCCCCCCCCCATGCCTAGTTTAAACACTCCTCCAACCTCTTAGCCATTCTTTGCCTCTTTCATTGAGGTGCAGTCCATCATGACTGTATAGATTGTATCCAAAGCAAACATCAACCCAGTGCTCTAGAAACCCAAACCCTTCCTTCCCAAAACTTTAGCCACATAATTAACTTTCTAAGCTCCTGCTGTCTTCCTAAACTTGCACATGGACAGGAAAAATTTCTGAAAAAATGAAAATGAGACCTTCCCTTAATCTTTGAGCCTAGATCCCTAAACTCATTCTTTAAGGTCCTTAAAGGTACCTTACCCAATAATTTGTCTACCTGATAAAACACATGCCGAATCCTGGCACCATGAAGACAGTAAACTGTTGAGTTGTAGCAATCCGGGTGACAAATTCCCCACCCTACCAATACTAGAGAAACTGGTCGCCCGGTTGTTAACCCCATCTAGAATTGCCAATCCAGAGTTCACACTCCCAACTTCTTCAAACATCTGGCTAATCTGTTGAGATGTATACACCCCAGAGAAGCCTCCCAGCTAACAGCCTCATCATCCATCAGCTGTTCTGTTCCTCCCAAACTGCCCACTAAGTACTGCTCAATGAGCAAGATACTCCTCTCAAGATTGTGAGTCTACCACACTGTTGCAATTTGTTGCTCTAGTGCTCTAACACAAGCCTCTAAGTGGCAATTTGCTCACAACTGTTACAGAGGTAAGCGTTTTGGAACTCTAATGTGAGAGCAGCACAGAGCATGTGCAATGAATGAGCAGAAAATAAGATGGGCAGCTACTGGGGCATCTTCAGAAACACAGGTCTTCATTGCCAAACGTTTTGGTTATCTTGGCTTGGTACAGAAGCCCAGAACAACAAACATGTACAGCATTTCTAGCCTACTTCTTTAGTTAAGCTTTAGTCCCCTTTTAAGATGTGAATCAGGAACTCTTAGGATTGAAATAGACAAATACTGCTTTTAATTAAAATTAAATAATCAACTCATTAAACAAATTAAAATCCGTAGATCATGTTTAATGTACAGTTGCTTTGATTAGCTTTTTCTCACTATGAAAAAAAATAGTTTTTTGGTTGAGGAAACCTACGTATAACTAGAAACTAGAAGAAGTCAGTTGATGTTTACGTATGTGTAGATGTTATGGTCTTGCGCTTTCTCATGGGTTCAAAAGTTTCATAAAGTGATTTAATATTAAAGAGTTGATTATTTTTATGCATCTCTTTATATCCAGCACTTGATCTATATTCTATATGGATAAGCTATACTTATAGCTATAGATATAATGTATCTGCGCTGCTTCTTTTTCTATAATAGTAGTAATATAGTAACTATAATTTATATACTCATTAATTGTTACTTCTGAAATCAGTGAATTCAGAAGACAATTTACTAATGTATCCTTTTTATTAGCTAGCCATATGTACAGTGTATTGGATCATGTTCACAAACATGAACACAGACACAGTAATGTTTTGATAGAATATTATAATATTTTTTGTTTTACAAAACTAAGGGGCAGATCTACTAAGGGTCGAATTAGCCCTTGAATTCGACTGCCGAATATTTGGCAAGTAAATATTCGCCAAAATCGAATGGAATATTCCCAGTTTTGAGTGCATATTCGACTATTCGCCAGAATTGTATGATCGAATAGTCGCAGGAATAGTCGCAGGAAAAAATACTTGAATATTCACCGAAGCGTTCGATCGTACGATTGAAATTCGGCAAAAGACTTCCCATAGGCTTCTATTGCAATTCGGTAGGTATAATCGATAATATACTTGAAAACATTCCAGTTGTATAAGCCTGTGAAAAAGATTGTGTGGTATATTGTCTATTTTTAAAACAGTTATAATCACTAAGGGGGTTATTTACTAAAATAAGATTTTATCTCATTATTTAAAGAACAACCCATGACCAAACGTACCAAATTTTACCTTATTTATCATTTGGAAAGCTTGATTTAATTGGTTTAATCAAGTTTTTTCTCTAATCACTTTTTTTGGGCTTGTGTTTTTGGGGATTTTTGCCCAAAAAGCCAGAAATGGTTGGATTTTCATGCTAAGTTCAGCACAGACCACAGAAACTTACAAATAGAATAGGGACCTCTGCCATTGACTTATACACAACCTCAGCAGGTCTGGAATGGTGGATTTTCTGATTCAGGCTTTTTGCAGCATTGGGCATGTTTCTTAACAGAAGCAGCTGACACTAAAAAGTTAGTAGAGGGGGAGGGCTTTAACATCACAGCTAGGTTTAACCAAGCATTTTAATAATGTTTTCCAAACTATAACATTAGAATAAGACAGTATTCAATTTGTAAAGAAAATAGAATTTGCTTTAAAATTCTGTGAACAAAACCTTCAACCTTCTGATTATACATTATAGAACTGATTGTTATTAACACTATGCTCAAGATTTATATTAATTCAAAATGATTTCAGAAAATGCAAGTTACTGTAGTACGTAAAATCACTTGCATTTTTTCCAGGTGAATACATTGAGTTGCTAACAAACCAAAAGCCAAAAATAAAAAAAACACCAGATTGTAAGTGAGATGCATTTTAATTTTTGGAAAGAAATTTACTTTTGGGGAGAAAAATATATATTTTTTGCTTCTTTAAGCTACAGTATGCTAATGATTGTATTATGTACTGATATTTGATTATTTTAAAGACAGGGAGTTTATATTGATGTTCCTACTTTTCACATCTTGACATTTAATCAAATACCTGAAATGCACACCCATGATCAGTATACATTAAATAATGGTACTAGTATGGTTGTAACCGATACAGAAAAGGCAAATGTGCTAAATTAGTTTTTTTCTTCAGTGTATACAATAGAATCTGAGTTCCCAGGCTTGCTTCATAGATGCACTGACTCAGCTCAATCTAGTCAGTGGCTGACTCAGGATATGATTCATAAAGCTTTACTAAAAATTTATGTAAACAAGGCGCCAGGGCCAGATGGTATACATCCATGGGTTCTAAGAGAGCTTAGTTCAGTTTTAGACCATCCCCTATTTCTGATTTTCTCAGATTCACTTTCATCTGGTATGGTGCCTATGGATTGGAGGAAAGCTGATGTCATCCCAATATTTAAAAAGGGATTACGATCTCAGCCTGGCAATTATAGGCCAGTAAATTTGACATCTGTGGTGGGCAAATTAATTGAAGGCTTGTTAAGGGATCACATTCAAAATTTTGTCCTAGGGAATGGCATTATGAGCAGCAATCAGCATGGCTTTATGAAGGATAGGTCATGCCAGACAAAGGTCCAGTAAGATGCTGGACAGTGGGGGGGGCAGTAGATGTGATATATTTGGATTTTGCCAAAGCATTTGATACCGTGCCCCACAAACGACTACTTTCTAAACTAAGGTCTGTTGGGCTTAATGAAGTCGTTTGCACATGGATAGGGAACTGGCTACAGGATCGGGTACAGAGGGTGGTTGGTACATTCTCTACTTGGAGTAAGGTTCTTAGTGGGGTCCCTCAGGGCTCGGTGTTGGGTCCACTTTTATTTAACTTGTTCATTAATGACTTAGGGGAGGGTGTTGTAAGTAATGTATCAGTGTTTGCAGATGACACAAAACTATCCAGCCCAATTAATTCCATCCAGGATGTGGCATCCTTGCAACAGGACCTTGACAAACTGGCAATCTGGGCAGATAAGTGGCAAATGAGATTCAATATTGATAAATGTAAAGTCATGCACCTGGGATGTAAAAATATTCAAGCCACTTATACCCTTAATGGGACTGCACTAGGCAAATCCATTATGGAAAAGGACCTTGGAGTCCTTGTAGATGATAAACTTGGCTGTAGCAAGCAGTGCCAGGCAGCAGCATCAAGGGCCAATAAGGTCTTGAGCTGTATTAAAAGGGGCATAGAGTCACGGGAGGAGGGGGTCATTCTTCCACTTTATAGAGCACTTGTAAGGCCACATCTAGAATATGCCGTACAGTTTTGGTCTCCCTCACTCAAACAGGACATTATTGTATTAGAGAGGGTACAGAGAAGGGCAACTAAGCTGGTAAAAGCTATCGAAAACCTAAGCTATGAGGAAAGACTGGCCAAATTGGGGATGTTCACGCTGGAGAAGAGGCGCTTAAGGGGTGATATGATAACTATGTATAAATATATAAGGGGGTCATATAATAATCTCTCTGATGCTTTATTCACCAGTAGGTCTTTCCAGATGACACGAGGTCACCCATTCCGTTTGGAAGAAAAGAGGTTCCACCTAAATATTCGGAAGGGGTTTTTTACAGTGAGAGCTGTGAAAATGTGGAATTCTCTCCATGAATCAGTTGTACAGGCTGATACATTAGATAGCTTTAAGAAGAGGTTGGATGGCTTTTTAGCAAGTGAGGGAATACAGGGTTATGGAAGATAGCTCATTATACAAGTTGATCCAGGGACTAGTCCGATTGCCTTTTTTGGAGTCAGGAAGGAATTTTTTCCTCCTCTGAGACAAATTGGAGAGGCTTAGGATGGGGTTTTTTGCCTTCCTCTGGATCAACTAGCAGTTAGGGAGTTAAAAAAAAAAGGTTGAACTTGATGGACGCGAGTCTTTTTTCAGCCTAACTTACTATGTTACAATGTTACTATGTTACATAGAATAAGGTGATTTGTTTCTAATGTCTATATGAGTCATTCAATCTCCAAAAACATTGAAACATTGAAACCTATTTTTCTATATATTCTGTCGTCAGAATTTTACTTTAAATAGTGATGGTTGAAGCTGTGCCGTTTTGCTTTGCCAAGAGAAATTAGACAAAATTTTTTGAAACTGCGAAATGCAAATGCAATGCATTGAAGTCAATGGCCATCTAAATTATTTCAACACGAGCGAAAATTTTTATATGTGTTATTATTTTGTCCAAATGCATTAAAGTCATTGGGCATCCAAATAATTTTGACATGTGACAATTTTGATGAGTGACAATTTTTTTGTTGCAGCAAAGTTTCCCAGGGCAAATTTTCACAGCAGTTTCTCGAAAACATTTGTAAGCGAAAAAAGGGAATTTACCATAAATCCATGCCTGGAAAATTCGCTCATCATTAATTTTGAAAAAGTCTTTTAAAAAAACATATAAATAAACAACAATTCAATCCTTCCTTAACCTAAATCCTTGAACTCATTTAATTCATGACTAAAATTCACAACTTCTATACAGAGTATTACATAACGCTAATTTCCACACATTTAAGATAATCTAGCTAATCTCTAAAATAAAAATATTGCCAAATATTTAGAGAATATTTGCATGAACTTTTAATGCAAGAAATTTTGTAACTTAAGCTCAACAGGGAAACAAATGCTGTTAACACTCAGGGGCAGATTTACTAAGGGTTGAATTGTCGTGGGCTATTAGCCCTTGAATTTGACTGGTGAATATTTGGCGAATAAATATTTGCCAAAATCGAATGGAAAGTTTTGAGCGCATATTCGACTATTCGCTAGAATCGTACGATCGAATAGTCGCAGGAATAGTCGCAGGAAAAAAAATGCTCGAATATTCGCCAAAATCGTACAAATCGAACTTTTGAAGCATTCGATCGTACGAATGAAATTCGGCAAAAGACTTAGAAAAAAATAAAAATTTAAAGGGCAAGTTCTTCGACTGGCGAATAGTCGAATGCTGGTATATATAGTTATTCGATCTATTCGATGCGCCCGAATATTCTATATTCGATGGTCGAAAATACTTAATTTGCATATTGGAATAGTCACACGATCATATTAGAATAGTCGCACAATCGAATTGAGACTATTCTCGACTATTCGCGTGAATATTCGAATCCTTCACATGAATTTAATAAATCTGCCCCATAGTGACAGTGTAACAATGATCCAAAGAAAATAATGCTGACTCAGACAAGAACCCTGCTTAAATAAGATCAAATTCTATTTGTGTGTTCTTATAATGGGAACTATCTCTCTGCTAGACACATCGTTAAAACTACTTGTATACTTTGCAGAAAAGACAAGAAATTTGGTAATTTGTTTCTTCACTCCAAGAATTTGATTGTTCTGTAATCCTATAGCAACATTTTCAATTGCAAATATTATTTCCAGTTACTCCTCTAAAACAAGGTTTTAAATGTAAATAGGTAACTTAGTCTAGCAGAAGGTCTTATTTCTGTTAGAAGTACTCTTTTACTGGTTGAATTTCAAAGTGAAAAAACTTGAAAATGGCTGTATTTGATCAGATTAAAATCTTTCGAATCGAACAATTGCATCTTTTGAATCAAACAATTCTTTTAAAAAAATTAGATAAGATAGAAAAATTTACAGGGAAGGTTCTAGGAGGTCCCCCATAGGCTAAAATGGCAATTCAGCAGCTTTAAGGTGGCGAATAGTCAAATTCAAAGGATTTTTAAAGGGCCAGTACTTCGAACTTTGAATTTTCAAAGTTTTTCAGTTCAAATCGAATTTTGTGATATTCGATAGTGAAGTAGCCCAAAATTACTTCGAAATTTTAATTTTAAAAATTCAAATTTTATTCAAACTTTAACTTTGACCATTAGTAAATCTGCCCCTAAGTGTTTATTCAGTACAGCATTTCACATATATAAAGCAATGTTGTCTTTACTATTTTTATTTATATTGATAAAAATGTATTGCTAAATCTGGAATGCGTCACACTTGTCAGCAGAAAATAAAATATAAATATTAATAAAAATTGCTGTTGGCTGAAATTTGTGTGAAATGGCAGTGCAATTATGAATCTATTTTTTTTTCAATATATTTACTGAAAATGACCATTGATTTAAGGATCTACTGTACATGGCAAAGCCATTAAGAGAGTCAATAAGCCACCTCTCAGCATACTATCGAGGGTTAAAGCATAATGGATTCCGACAGTAAAGCAACATCACTCAAGAAAACTTTTGCTTGTGGTAAATTAGATAAATGTTAATATTGTATTTTAAACAATGAGAATGTTTTTAAAATCAGATAACATTTCCTGCAAGTTTAGGAGATTTAGGAGAATTTTAAGATTCACTTTTAGAAAGCATTAGGACAGAATCTACTCTTGTATTTACATAAATATGAAATAATCTGTGTTAAAAAAAAAACATTGTTCTTTACTATTTAGATAAGGAAAATACATGGAAAATTAATACTACACAAAATTTGGAAGTTTTTGCCCATTCATTTGGCATGTGTAGCAGTTTAACCACACAGAGCCACTAATTATTTGTGCTACCTATCTGCTCATCTGAGCCATCAGCCTGAACAAATGGAGCAATGCTATTACGCCATCTACATAAATTAAGAATTTGAAAAATATCTTGAATAGGCCAATTCTTAATATAACTGTAAGGTCATCTAGTCAGTGTATGACATTCTTGAGGCTATTCCAGATGGTTTGTATTCTTGGATGTAGATGGAAAGTATTAGGTAAAATCAATGCAATATAAATTGTTTCATTTATAGTATATGAAATTCAAATTCCATTATTTTGAATAAATATTTATGTGTTACTCTGATGGGATTTAATGTGATAAATCTGCATTTGATGTGTTCAGTTCTGCACACATAAACAGAATAATTATTTGTAAGCTTATTTTATTCATAGCATAGTGAATATGTCCATATATACTAATGTTCACTGTGCTAAAAGATTAATATTGTGTTGCCTTAAGCCATCATACATTATTACTGTGCAATAAGCACTGCAATTTTATTTGAATGCTTTGAATACTTTCATATCCTTGTTTTGTTGTATTTTTATCAATTATGCAGTTTCTATGTTTTGAAGCCTTACATAATTGATTATATGAATCTTACCTGTATGAAATTAAGATTATATATATATATATTTTATTTTATCATAATTTTATAATTTCCATTCTCTAAATCAGGAAAAAACATTTATGTTCTGCTTTATCCTTAAATGGATCTTAGGGGCACATTTACTAAGGGTCGAAGTGAATATTTGAATGAAATTCAAATTAAAAAAATTTTAATTTCAAAGTAATTTTGACTATCGAATAGGCCAAAATTCAATTCAAATAGAAAATTGTTGAAAATTCGACAAGACAAATTTTTTAAGTACTGGCTCATTAAAATCCTTCGAATGAGATACTTTGCCAACTTAAAGCTGCCGAATTCCCATTGTAGCCTATGGGGGACCTCCTAGAACCTGTCCTGAAATTTTTTGAACTATGCGATCCAACGATTCAAACAAATTTTATTCGGTCGAAAATGGACATAGTCAAAATAGGTCTATTTTTGATTGAAAAAGCCCTTTAAGAAAAATTAGATGGTCGAATTTTGAAGTTTTTTCACTTTCATGGGAGGCGGGGGAGACAGACAGAGAGACATGAGTGGCACGAATGTAACTTGAGACATGGAAGGGAGGGTGTGCACTTGAGAAACTGGAGGTACTCTGTAAAGGATAAAGAAGAACGTAAAGACGTCATGCAAGGGGGGAGTGTCAAACGACGCAGACACCCAGTTGCAGAGAGATATTGCAGCAAAGCTGAGAGCAAGCGAGATAGGAGAAGCGCACTGTTCTGCATAGAGCTGAGACTGCCAGTGAGTTGGGAGGGGTACAATAGTGGAGTGAGTACTGTTGGGAGACACCAGCAGTGTCGGCAAAGGTCTAGCATTCTGACGTCAGAACTTGCAGTTTATAAGGATATCATTTACCGTCTGGTCCCATAGGGAAATGACCAGACTGTAGATTATATATCGGCACTCTCGAATACAAAGTTCATGTGGCTGGGTGCAGTGTCCAAAATATTATCCATAGAAATCCAAGGTCCACACTATCAGGTCTTATTAATATAAATACATTTTTTTATTTTAGAGCTTACAGCCTAACGTTTTGGCCTCTTCCGAGGCCTTTTTCAAAGTGCATTAAAATCATTCAAATCGATTGGTTCGAATGATTTTATCAAGTGATCGAATTTTTAATATTCGATCGTTCAAAAAATCGAATTGCGTTAAAACCCCTTGAATTCTAGGGGTTTTAATTCAACCTAAATTAGAGGTTTTAACTCTAGGGTTAAAAAACCCTCGAAATTCGACCCTTAGTAAATGTGCCCCTTCATGTACAAGATGGTAAAATTGCAGTAGGGAAAAATAGAAATATTAAAAGAAAGGAGATGGGTAGAGGATGTTAGATCAAAAGGAGAATATAGGACATCCAGACAAATGTTGAGGAGAGGAGTGGAAAGAAAAGCAATGAGAAAAGAAAACAAACTGGGAAGAGTTATTAAAATATTACAGAAACATGGGGTAAGGGGTGGATGGAGAAAAAAGTAAAAGATTAAAGGGAAAGAGAAAAACTGAAGAATAAGAAGCAAACTAAAAGGAAAATAAAGTAACAGAATGAGAAGAGTCAACAGAGCAAATACAAGAAGGGGCTAAAGTAGGTTTACTAAAACATTGATCTCAAAGACTTATCCTGAACTGAATATCCATGTACGTAAAGCAGATGTTTGCTAAGATGTATGTTAAGATAAAAAGGTATATTTATAAAAAGTCTAATTCATGAATTTTCAAATTTTGCTTTATGCAAAGAGAACTAGAAACCTAACCGCACTTTTTTTCTAAAAAAAAAATGTACAAAAAATGTGATTGATTAAAAAAACTGGAAAAAACTCAAATGCAGCAAATTCACTTTGTGCTAATTTTTAATGGGTATACACACTGTAAAAATTTTAAAAACCTTAAATTGAAAAAATTGCTAACATAAATGTCTTTTACATGAACTCGCCAGCTTTTCTTTACTGAATTTTTTTATTCAAAGTTTAAGGAACTTCAACTGGAATTTGTCAGTTTTAGTGGAAAAAAACCTTAAATCATAGTTTTAGGAACTCTATTTGGCATTAGTCAGTTTTAGTGGAAAAAAATAATCATGGTAACATTTTTAACTCAAATGTTGAGAAATAAGCCCCTGATTATTAGTAGTACTTGATGTGGGTGTGGCTGAATGGATAAGCAAGGAATTTGCTTTTCTCTTTTGACCCTCCATCTAAAGGAGCTTGGCAGCACTTAAGTACAGCATCTAAAAATAAATGTCAATGTATATGTACAAGACAACACATTTCATAATTTTAATGAAGTAAAAGATGCCATGAAAATGAGGACATATAATTAGAAAAAGGAAAGAATCATCATTTTCATCATGCTTTTTTGCTCTGTGGAAGCAATTGGATTCACCTGTAACTTTTTTAGGGCATTTCAATTTTGTAAACACATGGGTAACTTGAAAACAAGTAATAACTACTATTGTCTCTCAAATTTTATTATTAATAGGAATAGGCGCAGACGTGAGTAATACAGTATATATTCCTTCAGCCCAAATCATATATCCAAATGGAGCATTAATAAAGTTACAAAGTTAGGATTTCACATACTGTAGCTCATAAGTTGCATCATTCCTAAAAAAATTTTTATGTGGATGTATGATATTTTCTATATACAGTATGTCTATATGTGATTGTTTTATAATATGAGTACATATCACATATTATAGTCAAGTTTGATATGTCAGTGTCCATTTGATGTACATTTTTGCAAATGTACTTTAATAAGAACAAAGAAAATAGCAAGTGCAAATGCTTTGACATCCTAATCATTCAGTATTTATAATACCCCATTTAGCAAAGATCACAATTTATAAAAGCATTTTGTATCTAGGGAGGAGCCTTGTTGTAGGATTGCCCAGTCTTCCATGCAGAGCACTTATAATTCTGAGATCTTCTTAGGTGTCTTGCATGTTTAAGATCTACACACAGATTTTTAAGTGATGTTAGGTCAGAGGATTATGTGGACCATTCCAAAACCTTCAGCTTGCTTTTCTTAAAGTAGCTTGTGATGGCTTTTCATGCCTGTTTATAATCACTCTCGTGTTGCACAAACAAGTACTCTTTCAGTCTCAGCTTTTTGGTGGAATGTTTCACATTTGTGGCTATAATTTTCTGATATTTAGTAGAATGCTTTTTTTCCTTAGTCTGCGGGTATAACATTTCCTGCCACACATCCCAAAACGTAATGGATCCACTGTTTAACCTTTTAAATGCCACATAGAATGTAAAATCTACATTCTGTGGCAAAGGAACTTGAAATGCCATAGAACATAGGAGCCCGAGGAGCACATGCCTGCTGCTGCCTCTACTTCTGGGACCCTCCCAGCACCACTACTTACCGGATGATTGCATGGATGGACTCCTGGATCATCGTGGTCCCTCCTGCCTCTTCTGCAACCGTCTTCAGCCAGCCTTCACCCAAGTCAGTGTAACACACACATAAACAAACACACACATTTTATTTCATTACACAAATACACATACTCACATACATTTTTTGGGGGGATCAGGGGGGGTTTCACACATCCACAACACATAGTTGCACACAAACCCATAGTCACACAACACACAATTTCCCTTGTGTACATGCATATACACTTACACAATTTTACAGCTTTTTTTTATTTTTTTAACTGCTTCATGTGTTTGCCTGAAAAAAATGTTTTATTGCCATTGTGAATAGTGTATTTGCTAATTGCACTGCGTAATACCTTGTGTACTTTATTTTGTGATTATATTGGTGTTGTTCACTTATTTCTGTCCATAAGCCTATTTGGCCATGCTACATTATTCAAAACTCTAGTCTGACTCCTGATTATACTTGGTGAAAAAAAAGCTTTGATTTTTGTGGTTTTGTTGGATTTTAGTGATTTTGTACCATTTTGCACTGTTCTTTGTTACTTCAAATTGTCAATGGAAATGTCTGCTATAGATCTATTGGGGGCTATCTGTGTGCGACATAGTTTGGTAAATCTATGCATATTGGGCATCAAGCTGTTCACTAGACCCCTGGCATTCATATTTAGTATGTATTTTGCTGGTACATTATGAAAAGGGGGGTACATAGTTAGGGGAAATGCAAGCTTTGTGACTATTTTCAAAAATTTCATAAAACGCGTTATGTTTAGTTATGTTTAGCAGAGCTTTTCAGTTTGCAGTAGAAAGACATATTTACCCATTTTATATTAGTCAGAATGTGTACTTTCTGAAAGCATATGATTTTCTAGGGTCTGGATACTTTAAGGCAGTCTCATGACACATAAAATACATATTGGGTGCTTATATTGTAGTAGCCAGAGTGTCATATGTGAAAATTCATTTGCCCTATTTGGATTTGGGGGTCTTTGTATGCTACATCGCTTGGTAAATATATGCACAATGGACATCAACTTGTTTAATAGACCCCTGGCATTCATATTTAGGATGCTTTATGCTGGTAATGATACATGGACAAAACAATGCTGGAAAGTTGAAACTTTGAGGCAATTTTAAGGTATTTCACTAAAACCAACAATTTTGAGAAAGCCTTGGAGCAGAAAGGCATGGGTACCCATTTTAGATTTATTCAAGTTGCAGGTGAGTGATTACTCACCAAAGTTAATGACATCTCAAAGGACATAAATAACTGATTAAAATACAACTTTCACTTAAATAAAAGTGCACTTAAATATTGAGTGTGAGGATAGTCTGAACAGAAACCTGGTGTGAGGATACTGGGCAAAGTACCCTGTCTATTGCCCATTGGTCAGCAAATTCTTTCAACCGACCAGTAAACACTACCTGGGTGTACAAATGCACCTGGAACAAGACCGCTGCTGGAAGAGGATTCCCACCTTCCAAACATTGCTTTCTGGGCTTATGGCTAATTTGGCTAAAGCCAGGAGCAAGTTGGAGAGACATAATTTCTCTTGATTGTCCCAGGATACCCTAACACAGAGGCCATGCTTCAGGTGTTTAGAGTGTCTTGGTAGTAAGCCGGCAGGTTTAAGAGGCTTCTTAGGAAACCCTCAGATTGAATGACAAACAATTGCCGTCATACCCCATATTGTGTTCCTCGTGATAAAAGCTCGATGCTAGGGTACACCAATGTGGAGAAGGATTTGCATACAAGTATCTCTGTATTTGCTGGAGACAGAAGGTGTGCACTTGAGAATGTATACACACAACTCCCTGCCCTCTCCTCTCCCAGCAGAGACCCAGTGCTTTCCCATCCAGAAAAAGTCCAGTAACCTTCTCTGAATCTTAGCAATTAATTCTTGGGTTTGGCTAAGACATATCAGCTGGTACCAGAGCTGAGAGGCCACCAGCTGATTGATCAAAACCATCCCCCTAATAGAAAGTACTTTAGCAAAACCCTTCCACTTTCCCAGGTGGGTTAGAACCCGCTCCTCAAGCTCAGTGAAATTCTGTGAGACATGAGTACCCTCCAGAAGGCCTGAGCTCTTGGACCAGTTGATCTGGGCAGATGAGGCAGCAGCTTGTGCCTGCTCAATATCAACCAGGTCCTGGGCCACCGGAATTACATCATCAGCATAGGCTGAGAACCACCCTCATTTTGGGTTCCTTGAGCACCAGTCCCATAAGTCTCCTTAGGAGACACAGGAAGGACTCAATGGCCAGCGCGTACAGTTGTCCTGACAAGGGGCATCCTTGCCGAACACCTCATAGTTACATAGTTAAATTGGGTTGAAAAAAGACAGAGTCCATGAAGTTCAACCCCTCCAAATTAAAAACCCAGTATACACACACACACACATCTCCACTCTTTCACACAAACCATATATGCCCATAGCTATACTAACTGTAGAGTTTAGTATCAAAATAGCCTTTGATATTATCTGTTTAAAAAATCATCCAAGCCCCTCTTAAAAGCATCAACAGAATCAGCCATCACAACACCACCCGGCAGTGCATTTCACAACCTCACCATCCTGACTGTGAAGAACCACCTACGCTGCTTCAAATGAAAGTTTTTTTCTTCTAGTCTGAAGGGGTGGCCTCTGGTGCGGTGATCCTCTTTATGGGTAAAAAGGTCCCCTGATATTTGTCTATAATGTCCTTGAATATATTTGTAAAGTGTAATCATGTCCCCTTGCAAGCGCCTTTTTTCCAGAGAAAACAACCCCAACCTGGACAGTCTCCCCTCATAATTTAAGTCTTCCATCCCTCTAACCAGTTTACTTGCACGTCTCTGCACTCTCTCCAGCTCATTTACATCCCTCCTAAATACTGGAGTCCAAAACTGCACTGCATACTCCAGATGAGGCCTTACTAGGGATCTATAAAGAGGTATAATTATGTTTTCATCCCTTGAGTTTAAGCCCTTTTTTATGAAAGACAGAACTTTATTTGCTTTAGTAGCTACAGAATGACACTGCCCAGAATTAGACAACTTGTGATCTATAAAAACCCCAAGATCCTTCTCACTTAAAGGGGTGGTTCACCTTCAAGTGAACTTTTAGTATATTGTAGAAGGGCCAATTCTAAGAAACTTTCAATTGGTCTTCATTATTTGCTTTTCATAGTTTTTTTAATGATTTGCAATTTTCTTCTGTTTCTTTGCAGCTTTCAAATGGGGGTCACTGACACCATCTAAAAACAAATGGTCTGTAAGGCTAAAAATGTATTGTTATTGCTACTTTTTATTACTTATCGTTCTATTCAGTCCATCTCCTATTCATATTTCAGTCTCTTTTTCAAATCAATGCAGGGTTGCTAGGGTAATTTGTACCCTAGAGACCAAATTGCTGACACTGCAAAATAGAGAGCTACTGAATAAAAAGCTAAATAACTATAAAACCACAAATAATAAAACATGAAAACCAATTGTAAATTGTCTCAGAATATCACTCTCTACATTATACTAAAAGTTAACTCAAAGGTAAACAACCCCTTTAATGAAACTCCCAACACACTGCCATTTAGTATATAACTTGCATTTATATTATTTTTGTCAAAGTGCATAACCTTGCATTTATCAACATTGAACCTCATTTTCCAGATTGCTGCCCAGTTTCCCAACTTAGACAAATCACTCTGCAAAGTGTCAACATCATGCATGGAACCTATAGCTCTGCACAATTTAGTATCATCTGCAAAAATAGAAACCGTACTTTCAATGCCCACATCCAGGTCATTAATAAACAAGTTGAAAAGCAAGGGACAGAGTCCTGTGGTACCCCAAGAACAACAATGGTCCAATTAGAAGATGTTCCATTTACCACCACTCTTTGAAGTCTATCTTTTAGCCAGTTCTCTATCCAGGTACAAATACTATGCTCCAGGCCAACATTCCTTAATTTAACAAGTAACCTTCTGTGTGGCACTGTATCGAATGCTTTAGCAAAGTCTAAGTAAATCACATCCACTGCCATCCCAGAATCGAGGTCCCTGTTTACCTTCTCATAAAAAGAAATTAAGTTAGTCTGGCAAGATCTATTACGCATAAAACCATGCTGGCACATACTCATAGTATTGTTATTTGCTATGAAGTCCAGTATCCTATCCTTTATTAATCCTTCAAAAAGCTTTCCTACCACCGACGTCAGACTAACTGGCCTATAGTTTTGAGGCTGAGAATGGGATCCCTTTTTGAATAGCGGCACCACATTAGCAATTCGCAAGTCTCTCGGCACCATGCCAGACCTCAATGAATCCTGAAAAATTAAGTATAGAGGTTTGGCAATCACAGAACTAAGTTCGCTAAGTACCCTGGGGTGATTCCCATCTGGCCCTGGACCTTTGTTTATCTTAACATTTTCTACTCTCTTTTGAATTTCCTCATGCATCATTGGATGTATTAAAATTGGGGCTATTAACAAGGAAACCTTCATTAGCTGTTTCCTCATACTCATGAAAAGTATTCATTCAGAATCTGAGCTTTTTGCTTGTTCTCATCAACCAGCTGACCCCCCCTCTGATAATAAAGGTCCTACCCCTTTCTATGTATATATATATATATATATATATATATATATTTAAAAAAAAATTGGATTCTTTTTACTGCTTACTGCTATATCCTTTTCCATATCGATTTTAGCATACCTGATAGATTTTTTGCATGTCTCCTTGTACCTTATAAATGATTCGGCTGTCCCAGCTACCTTGAAAGCCTTAAAAGCACGTCTTTTCTTACCCACCTCAATACCAACACTCCTATTGAACCAAAAAGGTTTTGTTTTGCAACAACGTTCTTTGTTTACAAGCGGAATATACTGACATGTATATTTATTAAGCAGCATTTTAAAGAATTCCCATTTTTGTTCAGTGTTTAACCCTGTGAAAAGCATTTCCCACTTAATATGTTGCAGAGATGCCCTTATACTGTCAAAGTTTGCACTCCTGAAATTCAATGTTTTAGTTACTCCCTTATCGAATTTCCTCTGCAACAGAATGTCGAAGGAGACTATGTTGTGATCACTATTTCCTAAATGATAATCCAAACAAATGCTAGAGATGAGTTCAGTATTATTAGTTATTACAAGATACAAAAGAGTTATTCCTAGTAGGTTCTTGAACGAGCTGGGATAAAAAGTTGACATTTAGCATATTTAGAAACCTACTAGCTTTCTCTGTCTTGGCAACCCCATTACCCCAGTCAATGTCCGGATAATTGAAGTCACTCATAATAATAACTTGACCTAGTTGTGAAGACGCTTATATTTGTAAAAGTAGCTGGGCTTCATACTTGTCACTTATACGAGGTGGTTTATAGCATACACCAGGGCCGGAACTAGGGGTAGGCAGAAGAGGCACCTGCCTAGGGCGCAACCAAAGGGGGGCGCTGGGCAGATACCTGTCTTCTGTCTACCCCATGTTCGCTGCTCTGTCTTCCGGATGCCCTCCCAGCCGGCGCTCTCTTCCCTCCCCTTGTCCTCCCCTCGCTTACCCTCCCTGGCTCCCGCTGTCAATCACTCTGGGAGGGAGGAGCTCCAGGGATGTGCGTGCCCAGCGCGCACGCATACATCGTGCACAGCGTGCGCGCACGGAGGGGGGGGCGGGTAGACAATCTTATAGTCTGTACTGAGCAGTGAGACTGGTCTCCAGTTCTTAATAAGGCTAGAGATCCCCCTTCTTAGGAAGTAGTGATAACACTGCTTGATGACTCACCTTTCTTGAGGGCCTCAGTTAGGAAATCAGAGCCCAAAGTATCCGAGAAGAACTCTACGGTCAGTCCGTCAAGCTGAGTGCTTGAGAGAGTTTATCTAGAGTGTCTCCAATCTCTCTTTTCTCCTCTCACTGACCACTGGAAGCCCATCCCATAGCTCCTATCAGGCCTCTGGAGAGATGAGATCTGGAGAAAAAAGGTTTTGATAAAAGGACCAGGCTCTGTCTTGGATAGCCTCCGCATCCTCAAGTGGGATGCCATCCTCTGCAAGAAGGCATGTGATTTGTTTTTGGTTCCCCTTCTTCTTCTCTAGAGCATAGAAGAATTGTGAACAAGGATCCATATCACAGTAACTGCATCCAGATTTGCACCACAAGCCTGTCACTGTTCCATGAGGCTTCATCAGAGTCAATTGTCTCCATATAGGCTGACAAATTTTCAAAGAACTGTGCCCTCTCTGGTACGGTAGTAGGGGCATACACATTAATTAGATTTTATGTCCTACTTTACTCCTGAATCTGAAGTAATGCATTGTCTCACAGAATTGATAACTAAAGGCCAATCATGCTACTTCTCCAGAGCCATATGCAGCTTCTTCTCCAATTTAACACCAAGGGTGCTTTCAAGAAACTTTTTGAGTTCCTCAGCAGGGATGATTGGGGTAGAAGGATTTGCTACTCCTTTGTCAACCTCCTCTTTGATGTTACCCACATCCATGAGCTCTTCCTGGCTTAGGGGTTGATAATTTCCCCTCTACACTAGAACTTTGAGAATCTCTCCACAAGATGATGCAGGAGAAGGATCAGAATCCCTGCAATTACTCAGCTATTCCCTCAACTGCACTTGAAACACATTTGGAAGTGTTTGACACACATTTGGAAGTGTTTGACACAGAAGCAACCAAAATAATTAGCTCCCCAGCAACAGGGGAACTTTGGAGGCTCAATGGTTAGACTCTGCCCTCTCCACTGCCTCCTGTGCCCCATGGATGGCAATAACATTGGGGTCAGTGTAAGACAAGGAAGCAAATATCTTAGCATGAACAGTAGAGTTTGTCTGGCTACCCTCCTCCATATTCACAACTCCACCCTCACCATCCTCCTTAGCAGTCTCATCTGCAGGGTTCTATGTGGGTGTTAACCCAATATTCCCCCCCTCCTGGAGTGAAATACCCTGAGGCACTAAAAACTGAAGGCTGTTTATAGTACCCATATCTCAGCACCCCAGGAACACTGACTGCCCACTGTGCAGGAGTCTCATTAGGTGTCCCTTTACACTCCAAGTGAAGATATTCCAAATTATTTGGAGGCAAATACTGCACCTCTGACTCTGTGGGGAGACCAACACTGCCATGTTCAAGGCCATGCAGACCATTATTCCTCACCTGGTCTGGAGGCAAGAGTGTATGGACTGGCACTGGTTGACCTTGACCAACAGTTGGGCCAGACAATGTCACCAGTTGAGGAGCAAATGTTTTGCAGCCCTTTTTACCCTTGGATTGGGGTTCTCCATCATTAACCACTGATGCTTATTCCTCAGGTACAAGACAGTTCGATTTAAATTTCCTCTTTTTCTTGGCATAGATAAGACAACCCTTGTGCCCAATCCTTCTAGGGGTTCTGCAGGGACATAACACCCTCCCTCTGTGATACCCCTCTGCACCAGATTATGAACTGCAGATAGTGTACAGCCAAAGATAATGGCTTTCCCATACATTTTACTTGCTGCCACTACTACAGAGGGGCCCACCACTTCAGCTACAGCCTTTATATAAGCCTCTATGCCATGAGTGCTTGACATTTGGCATCTGACCCCATGTTTCCTTGTAAGCTTCACTACCCTTGCCGGGACTTGGCTTGGGTTGCTGCCAGTAGTTAACATCTGCACAAATTGTTTAGCAGGGGTCACGCTGGCTGTAGCAGCAGAAGTAGCGGCAGTGGTGCTTTTTAACATGGGCCCTGACTGGTGTTTCCTTGCAAAGCTGCAGCTGGGGTTTTCAGGTCCTTTTGCTTTAGAACCCAGAGGTTTTTTTTTTTTATAACTTTTATAACTTTCCTTTTTATTCCCTCCCATTATTTTACAAAACAACCCACAAAAATTCTGTTGATCAACAGAAAAAAAGTAAATTTTAATTTGAGAAGCTCTGGCAGGGAGAGGGTTAGTGAGCAGGTGCCTGGGAGCTGCGCTGTTGCTGCTGGAAAAAAAATTATATTCTTACATCCTTCTCCCTTTAGCTTTCCCTCTTCACAAAACTGAGTGCAAAATCAAAATACTCACTCAATCTGTACAGAAAGTAAACAATTTGTGCTGACAACAGCAGAAAAAGCAAGTGAAACTGACACCCAGGTGTCGGGGATGGGTAAGGGATCTAACAGTGAGTCTGTAGCCCAGAGGAAGTGAAGGGAACTGAGCTAGCAATCACTCACCTTCTGGGTCAAAAGAAAAATTGATTTTTAGTAAAGAAAATCAACTCAATAATTCCCAAATTTCACCCAAGTGGACAACACACACACCAGGTGAAAACAAAAAATCCTGTTTTAATAATCCCACAGGATTATTTGTATGTGCTAACTTCATTTTGGTGCCTCTAAATGCCAAATACTTTGGTAAACCTATGTAAAATGGGAACCAAACTGCTTGGAAAACCAATGGCAATCATATTTAGTGAGCTTCATTTTGGTACATAACATGGGAGATATGATGCTGGAAAGTTGGAGCTTTGAGGCAATTTTCAGATATTTCACCAAAGTGATTTTTCAGATTTTTGATAAATTTGTATAAAATGTATCAAAGCTTGTCTACATTTAGACAAGCTTTGATGTTTGGTAGTTAGCAATAGAGAGACATAGTTACTAATTTTGGAATCAGCAGAATAAGTACTTTTTCAAAAATATATGGTTTTCTTGGGTAAACCTACTGTTTCAAGATTTTTTGGCCTTGGAATCTAAAGTATGCCTATTTCTGCCTTCGTGCTTTCAAAATCTGCAGGGAGATTTTGCTGTAGAGAAATCCTAAATCTCAATTACAACTATACATGTCTGGTATTTGCACATTCGAGAGCCATGAGGCTTTCCAAATCAGTTGGATTTTCATGTGTAAAATTAAATATTTTTTGATGGTATAAATTCATATACTATGAAAAATAGGATTTTTTGGTATTCAGCACTATAAATCTTTTTGCAGAGGGGGGGATACATGAAAAATGTTTAGTTTTCCTAGGTAAAGGTATAGGTTTCCCCTCAGAAAATGCTCCTAAAATGAGACAGCACAAAATGTTTAAAAAATGGCTGGCATTTCGCATAACCAAAATATCAAATTCCGCTGGCACTTAAAAGGTTAACAGCTGGCAATGTGTTTTTGTTAGCAAATTCTGCTGTTTTTTTCTACAAACAAACCTTTGGTGATTGTGGAGAGAGGGTTCAATTTTTACTTCATCAGTCCACAGTACTTGTTTCCAAAAGGCTTCTGCCTTGTCTAGATGTTGACATCGGTAAGAGAGTGTGGTTGTTAAGTGAAAGTCAAAGTTTTGGAAATCAGATATTTTATTAAGCTCTGCAAATTGTGACAAACATTGGCAACCTCTAATGGCTATTAAGTCTTAATGACGTGATTAAGGTCAGCAATGACCTTGAAAAACAGTATTTATCACTAGACAAATGGAACGGTGTCCAAAATTTTGCATAAGCCATGGTTATTATTAGTGATGGGCGAATTTATTCGCCAGGGGCGAATTCGCAGCGAATTCCCGCGATTCGCCGCTGGCGAATAAATTAGCAAAATGCCAGAGAAAATTCGCCTGGCGCGTTGCGCGTTTTTGACGCGACGCACGTAGAAAATGACGCAACGAAAATGACGCAATGCGGGTCGAAAACGGCCCGCGACTCATTTTGCAAATTTTTTCGCCAATTCGCGAATTTCGCTAGAATTTTTCGGCGAAGCGAAACTGGGTAGATTTGCCCATCACTAGTTATTATTCTTCATTTTTTAAAATTCATGCAAATATGTTTTTTCAGATACTGTAGTATTTACTACTTTTACTTACAAAATGAATTAAACATGTAATTTGCCCAGAGGAATCTAAACTTTTGTATTCAACTGTATTCTGGTGCACAGTTCAACTTTCCAAAAATGCAGTAGTGAGCAAAAATTTTGGCCACGTTCTGCCATGAAAATGACAGCCATTGACTGTAATGGGTGAAAAGAATTGGTGTGCATCAAAAGATTGTCGCCCATAGACTTCAATGCATTTTGGTTATTTTTAGCCGTTTTGCGAATTTTCACAGAAGATAAAAGGGTCAGATTAGCCCATCAGTACTTCCTGCCTTTAGCCTGGTTAGTACAGTAGAACCCTGATTTTATGTTTTTCAAGGGACCATGGAAAAAAAACTTAAAATCCGGGAAAACGTAAAATAAGGGAAAGGTGTTAAGGACATGTAAATGTGCTCCGTCAATCTCCAACAAACCTGTTGCTTCCTTTTGCTACATTTTCAATCTTGCGCCCCAGTCCCTAACTCCTCCTTTAGCACTGCTTTGCCTCTCCCTACCATCCAACACAACTGCTGCTGCTCTACGGGAATTCTTCTACAGCTTGCCTGCCCCCTCCCTTCTTCTCAAGTAGGCTGCCGTTTCCCTTTTGCAGATCACAATGTGCCCGGTCCTTTACACTGCTTCCCTCTCCACACCCTCCAACACTGCTGCTGCTCCTCCAGTCCGCTTTCATCTCCACCAAAGGGTTACCTCTCCGGAATATTTTACAGCTTGCTTTTCTGCCCCTCCCTTCTTCTCAAGCAGGCTGGCGTTTTGCTGTTTCCTTTTTTGCTGAGTACAATGTTTTGCCCTGTCCCTAACTTCTCCTCAAGTACTTCCTGCCTCTTTGTGCGCAGTCCCTTACCACGTCCTTCGCCTTCGGATTCCGCCAGCAGCGTTTTACAAGTTTTGTATGGCTTAAAACTGAATGTAAAAGGGTTTTTATTGATCGAATAGACTAAATGGCAAGGGAGAAGGGCCATAAAGCGACGTATAACCCGGGAAAACAAAACGTAAAACCAGGGAAAAATGCCTATTGATTTGCATTAGAACATGAAGGGACCATGGGAAAACAACGTAAAATGCAGGAAAATGTAAATTCGGGGTTATACTGCATTTAATTTAAGATATTTCACTATGGCAACAGCATAAAACAACGGGATAAACAGGATAACACTGCTCAGTATACAAAAACATTGCTAACAAACATTGATTACTAAACAGTATTGTCATGTCTTCGCCATAGCATTCTACATTTTACATGCTGTGGGCTCCCACTACAGGTCACAGGCTGTAACAACACAAGACAGTTTCCTGTGTTTTTCCATTTCCATAAGGATTATGGCAGAAATTGTATTGTTCAGGCCACCGTAGCTACACCATGTGACCTTGTGCAATGCCTTGTGGGAGCTAGGACTCCATTTTACATCCCATGCTGTGGAAGAAGCACACGCAGTTCCATCTCCTATACGGAAGTATAGCTGGTAAGGCCAAGTGACATCAAACACATTTATAAGCTGCCAGTAACCCTCAGAGACATTGCCACAGAGACTTTTATGCCAGCCAGGGATTATTATGCAGCTCAAATGTTCATTTATATGTTCATTATTTGTTATTACAAGCATACTTATTGTATTTAGGTTGTTCTTTCTAGTTTCACCTCATCCCATTACTACCCCAGTAAAATCTACAGACTTCAACTCTCAGTCTCTTTATTGGAGTGTGGGAAGGTTTAGCTGCATGTCAAACTACACACTGCCCCAGGGTAATACGTAGGAAGGACAGAACAGTGAAACAGCTTCTCCAAGCAGGCAGATAAACTGCACCTCCACTGCATGCGCAGTGAAACAACTGCTACCTCATACGGGTGGAGGAACTATAGCTCACTGCATGCGCAGTGAAACAGCTTTTCCCAAGCAAGCAGATAAACTGCAACTCACTGCATATGTAGTGAAACATCAGCGGCTACCACACAAGTGGATTAAACCAGCCACTACAGCCAAGATAAAGCAAGGCCCATCCAGTGCTGCATAATGTCGCAGAAAAGGTCATCTTCATCAGTGACCAGGTCCCAAGTTTCGGGCTCCTCCCAATGCTCATCTGTTACCAATGCGGCCGCCATTGCCTGCGCAAAAGCAGAAGCAGCAAAGGGAAATGGAGGCAAAAGTAAAGAAAGCACTCTTAGATGCAGAAAGGGAGGCAGAAAGAGCCCGTTTAGATGCAGAAAGGGAGGCAGAAAGAGCCTGCTTAGATGCAGAAAGGGAGGCAGAAAGAGCCCGCTTAGATGCGAAAAGGGATACTGAGAGAGCCCGCCTAGAAGCAGAAAGGAAATTAGAGAACACTCGTCTAGAAGCATCCCTAGAAAAGCTGGCCATAGAGAGGGAAGCAGCAGCAGCCTTAGCAGAAGCAGAAGCTCTAGAGATGATTGTGTACCCTGACAGTGAAAGATACAGCAAAATACCTGATCTTGCAACTGAACCCCATGACCCACTACAACGCACTATGGAGTATGTCTACCAGCACTCCAAACAGGACACAGATTCCCTTCGAGCACAACAACCAGGTCAACATGCTGCCCCTGAGCCAGACCAAAGATGCCATACACCTCCAAAGGCCATCAGCAAGCTGCAGCCACGTCAAAGAGACCATGCTGAGCAAAGCAACCCTGCTTACAGCACCCACACCAGCCAGGTACCCAAGCCTAGGGTTAATCCTGAACCAGCTTCCACCGATGTGTTAAGAAGGTATGTCACAAACCAGCCTAAAGCAGAACCTCCAGACAGGTATGATTATGCAACACCTTCTCACTATTACACACAACCACCTGCTCACCCTAGTGCTAATCAAGTCACAATGGACTTTGCTAAGTTCTTTGCACGCCGCGAGCTAGTCACGAAAGGACTTGTAAAGTTAAACGACCGGCCAGAGGGCTTCAGAGCCTGGCGGTCCTCCTTCCAGAACACTATTAAAGACTTAGACCTATCATACAGTGAGGAAATAGATCTCCTTATCAAGTACCTAGGGACTGAGTCTGCCGAGCATGCCAAAAGGATCAGGGTAATCAATATAAATCACCCAGAGA
This sequence comes from Xenopus borealis, assembly GCA_024363595.1. Lineage (NCBI taxonomy): Eukaryota > Metazoa > Chordata > Amphibia > Anura > Pipidae > Xenopus > Xenopus borealis. Next base: position 77,172,511 of record CM044441.1, read on the forward strand.
CTGGTCTCAGAATGATTTGGCACAGACTTCATGAGTGCTATGGCTCAGCTGAGGTAGTTGAAAATGCACTTTTCAAAAGAATTGATGACTTCCCTAAAATACCTAACAAAGGTTACCAAAAACTTAGGGAACTAAGCGACCTGTTAATGGAACTACAGGTAGCCAAAGCCGAAGGGGACTTGCCGGGACTTGCATTCCTTGACACAGCCAGAGGTGTTAACCCCATAGTGCAAAAGTTACCCTACAATTTACAGGAACGGTGGATGGCACATGGGTCGAAATTCAAAGAAATGCACAATGTTCCATTTCCTCCTTTTACTGTGTTCATGGACTTTGTATACCAACAAGCCAAGATGAGAAATGACCCCAGTTTAGATTTCACTCTGTCACATGCCACCCCTTCAGTACCTAATACTCGCAAAGCAGCAGTTAACAGTACATAAAACCAATGCTTCCTCTTTAGATTCTTTCCACAGATCTGCAGAACTTTCTCACGAGGGGACAAGGAACAAAGACCCTGGTAAGCAGTGTCCCTTACACCTAAAACCTCACCCTCTCATGAAATGCAGAGCCTTCAGAGAGAAGTCCATAGAGGCCTGTAAAGCCTACCTGAAGGAAAACAACATCTGCTATAAGTGCTGCTCATCTACATCTCATCTCGCCAAGCACTGTAAGGTCAGTGTAAAATGTACAGAATGTGACAGTACACACCACAACACAGCTTTACACCCTGGGCTAGCCCCATGGACTGTGTCCTATACCAAGAGCGCCAGCAAGCATGGCTGGGAGGAAAAAAACACTGTTACAACTATCCCAGAAGTTACCTCCCAATGCAGAGAGTATACCCAACACACCAAAGGGATAAAGCCGTCCAGCTCTATGCAATCCTGGATGACCAGAGCAACAAATCTCTAGCCAGTCCAGCCTTCTTTAATGCATTTAATATCAAAGGCCCTAGCATTCCTTACTCCCTAAAAACCTGTGCAGGAGTTACAGAAACAACAGGGAGAAGAGCATCCAGCTACCAAGTAGAGTCCATGGATGGAAAGGTATGCCTACCCTTGCCAACTATAACCGAATGCAATCAGATTCCCGACAAC
>CM044441.1:77173710-77185090 GCA_024363595.1 Xenopus borealis
GGTTTAGCTGCATGTCAAACTACACATTGCCCCAGGGTAATACGTAGGAAGGACAGAACAAGTATAACCTGTACAAGTATGGGATCTGTTATCCAGAGTGCTCAAGACTTGTGGTTTCCAGATAAAGGATCTTGAATTATATCTTAGTTTTGCTCAAATACAAGGTAAAATTATTTATTACAGAGAAAATTGAATAGTTTTTTAAATTGGACTATCTGGATAAAATTAAGTCTATAGGAGATCCATACCTGTACAATAAACACACTGTACACATAAGTTGTATTACAGATGCAGTCACTTGGATTTGTAAGCTAAATGCGTCGTGACTCAGGGCTAATTGAAGAAACTGTGTTATCTAAAGTCATCTTAACTCATTTAATGCATTTAACCTTTTCATTAGCATACCAAAGCACCATGGTTTTCAATGGTGAACTCTTTAATTGGATGGGATGCTGTGACACAATATTCTGTGATAAGTGGGATAAATGGGATAAATGAGTTAAGTCACGACGCATTAAACACACAATCCAAAGTGACTGCATCTGTACATGTATCTACTATATTATTCACAAGAATGGCAAAATATACAATACAGAAGACCAAGTATTTCTTGAAACCATGACCTTGAAACAGAAAGCAAGACTATAAAAAGCAAACCAAGGTCTGTCAAAATGATTTCTTATTTAATTTTACTCAAGCAGTGCCAAGCTTTAAAGTTTGCCAAAGTATTGCAGTAGTGGCAGCACACCTGAAATAGTAAATGTTTTAGTTAAGGCATACATATGCTTTTTGAATTGTCACTATGATTTAGATGTTGTTTGTAGTAAAAGTATGAACATAACCACTGTAAATTTGAAACAATGTAATGTCTGGAAAATGTTGCTATGTTGCTTTAATTCTACAGTGCAGCAACCAGTGCAACATAAGTTTTACCATAAATTTTTGTATTTAGTTAGTATAATCCTCATCCCTGCTGACACTCTAGATGTTCATCTGCTTGAACTATCTTTCCAGCAACCTTAGGAATCATGATCACTTTATTTAAAAATGTTCAACCAGGATTCATGATCTAATAAGCATAGTTGTAAACCAGGAAAACAAAAATGTATAAACAATGATACTTGTTTTCCTGTTTGCCTGCTGGTTGGAATGTAAGTAGGTAGGTATATGCAGTCTTCATAAGTGATATGGCACATCATTACTAAAGCCAAACAAAAAAGGGTAAAGTGTACACCTATGGAGTGGTGCACTGTGAATTCTCTATGGGGCCTATTTATCGTGCTGTGTAAAACATCACTATTAATGTTGTCGATAGCAACCAAATCAGATCTTTGTTGTTTAACTTGTAGATGACTGCTAAAATCTAATTGTGAGTGGTTGCTATAGGCAACATAATAGGGGATGCTTTTCTTCAAAATTTTACCCAGCATGATAGATAGGCTCCTAAGTCTAAGGTAGTAGAACCCCTGTGATGGATAATTTTTCCTTGTCCCTCCAACATATACACTACAGTGGTGGCACATACAAACATGTAATGTTATATTACCTCTAAAGAACAAACAATGCAGACTGGGTGATATTATACCTTTTGTTTTACTGGATATCTGCTCATTGTCAAATGACATTATTTTTAGTGCTAGGTCTATTTCTAGTTACACTTCAAAAATGATGCCCATAGACTTCAGTGGGTGAAAAAAATTGATGAGTGAAACGGGTAAGATTCGCCCATCACTAATCATTTCTAAAAACTGAATGACAAATCAAATTACAAGGAGACAATGCATTGAATTCTAGATACTTAGGGGCAGATTTATCAAAGTTTGAATTGTGTTTTCGATGAAAAATGTGAGTTTTTGAGGTTATTTTTGAGTCAAAAAGTTTTTTCAAAAAACGAAAAATTTTTGCGTTTTTAAGTATACCCGACCTTGGAAATAGCTCAAATCCGAAAACACATAGGGGCAGATTTACTAAATTCATGTGAAGGATTTAAATATTCGCGCAAATAGTCTCAATTCGATCGTGCGACTATTCGAATATGCTAATTAAGTATATATTGAATATAGAATATCAAATAGATTGAACAGATCGAATAAATATATATTCAAGCGCTCAACTATTCACCAGTCGAAGAACTTGCCCTTTAAATTTTTTTTCGACTGCCTACTTCGCCAGATTGAACCTACCGAATTGCAATAGAAGCCTATGGGAAGCTCCCATATGCTTTTTTTTCTAAGTCTTTTCCCAAATTTCAATCGTACAAAAGAAGGCTTCGAACGTTCGACTTGTACGCTTTTGGCGAATATTCCAGCATTTTTTTCTGCGACTATTCCTACGACTATTTGATCGTACAATTATGGCAAATAGTCGAATATGCACTCAAAACTGGCGAATATTCCATTCGATTTTGGCGAATATTTATTCGCCAAATATTTGCCAGTCTAATTCGAGGGCTAATAGCCCTCAACAATTCGACCCATAGTAAATCTGCCCCATAATGTAAAACCTGTCGAGGTTATGTAAAAGTCAATCACAGAGGTCCCTTGAATCATTTGAAGATGGTAATAGCTTTCATGATGTTCAAGTTTTTTTTTACAAGGTTTTGCCTGAAAACTCCAATTTCAGCTATTCAAGTTTTTTTTTTTTTGCTCAAAACTCAATAAATTTGAGTTTTCAGGTTGTTTTCAGGTTGTTAAATGATTCGAGTTTTTTTATTCAAGTTTTTAGAAACCAAAAGCGTTTTGAGTTAATTACACATGTCAGTGGTAGAAGTTACTCAAATTGTCGTGGGAAAAAATAATAAGGGCTACTGAGTATATAAAATATTGATTTGAAAACCTCTCATCATATGATCTCCTCATAAGCTCTCGTAAGCATATACATTAATCCTTGAATAAATAGATAGATAGATAGATAGATAGTGTTCTAAGTCCTTCATCTGATACTATCACTAGTTGTTGCAGGATTTTATAGTTATATATGTCCTCACCTTTGTTTATGCAGCAGCTGCTCTTACTGAATCATAGAGGAGATGCTTGATTCATTTTTTTAACTATTGTCTGTTTTGCTTGTTGCTCTTTGAGAACATTGAATTGAAATATGAATATAAAAAATGAATATAAGTTACAAATACAATTTGTATATCAGTGAGATGGTGAACTCTTAGTGCCTTTTCTAAAGTGTCTCTAAATCCCAGAGTTTCTAAGTGTTATTTCTATATTACAAAATAAATGGCAATCCTTTCACCTCCCCATGGTTTTTACCTGTTACTATGAATGAGGTTATGGAGACCAAGTAGTGGCAGGATAACTAGCTACTTGTGGTGGTGACAAGGAAATAGGTCACCTTGTCCATTGTGCCTAGCAAATGTTCAGACTATTATGTGGACGCATCACCAGAACACTCAGAGACATTAACTGCAAAAAATATAAACTGTTGTGTAGATATTTAAGTGAATTATGATTTAGGGCTTAGTTAGCAGCTTCATTCATTGCAGATTTTGTTAATCTTTTAATTAAATTTTAGTATGATGTAGAGAGTGATATTCTGAGACAATTTGCAGTTGCTTTTAATTTTTTATTGTTTGTGAGTTTTGAGTTATCAAGCTTTTTATTCAGCAGCTCTCCAGTTTGCAATTGCTAGGGTCCAGATTACCCTAGTAACCATATGCCAATTTGAATAAGAGTCTGGAATATGAATAGGAGAGGGCCTAAATAGAAAGAAGAGTAATACAAAGTAACAATAACAATATATTTGTAGCCTTACAGAGCATATGATTTTTAGGTGGGGTCAATGACCCCCATTTGAAAGCTGAAAAAAGTCAGAAGAAGAAGGCAAATTATTCAAAAACTATTAAAAATAAACAATGAAGATCAATTGAAAAGTTGCTTAGAATTGGCAATCCTATAATATAGGATTTAATATATTAAAAGTTAACTTAAAGCAGAATAAATAGTATTGTACACTTGGGGATGCCAAACGTTAGGCACACACAAGTGACTACTTTTACTTATCTGACACCCAGGGCCAGTGCTCCTGTCAGCAGAAAACACCAGCCCGGGGTTCTTTCTTGGACAACCACGGTGAGATCTTCTTCCTGCTTCTTCAGTTCATGTTGTGGCTGCACATGTGAAAAGCTGAACTTTAATGGTATGTCGGCTCTGCTCTACTGCTCATGTGTCTGCCCCGGGAAATTTGAAAACCAAAGAAACAGGAAAAGGATCTCCAAGGAAGAACTCAGTGTGATTTTTTGCTGATAGGAGCACTGACCTGGGGTGTCAGGTAAATAAAAAAGTCACTTGGAGGTGCCTAATTTTTGGTTGTAAATTGTAAATATAAATTGTATTGTAAAATATTGTTCCTTCTCCTTTAAAGGTGAACCACCCCTTTAATGGAACATCAGTTCTTGAATGCAAACTAGCTGGCCAAGCCAGAATATTAAATTGAAGAAAATAGAGAAATAAAATGAATGATTTCTTAATTAGCTTGAATTTATTCTGCATCATTCCAAATCAGCCATAAAAAATCTAATTATAAATAAATACTGTAGTAGAGGTATTGCTCTTAATTATAACACACAAAATCAAGAATACCAAAATATAAAGGAGTAATAAAAGGTAATGAGGTGCAAAGTAAAGTAATTTACTAACAATTCAGGCTGGTTATTCTCAGCATACTATTTACGGAAGTGTAAACAGCGCTACGCAACAAGTTGGCGCTATAGAAATACATGTTAATAATAATAAAGTGTAAGCAATTTAAGGGAGACCAACTCATCCATGTCTAATACAAATAATATGAGTGATGTCCTTCCTGTAGGTAAATTAATCAGAGATTTGTAACATGAGCTTAGGATAGGTTCTCTTTTTTTGCTTGCATACAAATGACCCTCACAAAGTATGGCATAATATATAACCAGGTATTGTATACTTTGAGTGAAATTTCCCATTATTTGTATCATGTTTCAGTAGTATGTCAAAATGTCCACTCAAAAAGTAATATGTGTACTTCAAGGGAAAAGAGGAAAATACTCACTACATTTTATGAACAGTAAGAAATGTAGAATAAAATATAAATTTGCTAACAGTTATATTACAGACAATGCCCACACTACTGTGAAACACTTTGTTCTTTATTCAAAATGCAATATCTGCCAAGTTTAGGAATTGCTACCACTGAGCTTTCACTGAGCTTTCTTTGAAGAATGAAAAGAACTGTAACATGTAGTAGCCCTGTTACTATGGCAATACATAAAGTATAAATGTGACCAAATCTACAGAAGAAATACTACCTATAAACAATGCCCACATCCTATATGGGATGGGTGGGAAAGAAAGCATGAGGTTATTGAAAAAGGGCAAACTTTGACCAATTAATAATATCTACAGAGTTTACCCTGCTACTTGAAAGGCACACACTTGTGTGTCTAATTTTGAAGCAGACATCTCAATTCCATCTTCTTTAATTCATTGAAAGAATGTATTTCATGTTTTCTGCTCATATACAAATATATTTTATTCTATGTTTATCTTGTACCTATAGGGCAGAGCTACAGAATATTTTGCCAGCCTCTAATTAGTCTTTTTAGAATTGTAGAGATGATCTATCAGCTGGTGTATCAAATGAAAGAGAATCTGACCTATGTCAGTAATTTACATGATATTAGAAGAAGAAATCCCTTATCACTTGATAAAAAAAACATTGTATGAAAAATCAACTTGTGTTTAGATACAAATAATTAATAAATAAATAAGGCAAACCCCTCTTAGATTGTGAGCAGTTATTTATTTCTTAATAAGGTATCTATAACAGACCCCTATCATTATAGGCTCCCTTAGCTGTAGTCTAATTATAAAGTGCTAGTGCATAGGTGTAATTAAATTAGGCAAATTCATATACTGTGCTGGTAATAAATGAGTTAAAAAGTTAAAAAAATCCAATTAATTTCTCAGTTACAAGATTTCTGCCTGTGAATCAATTTTTAAGATTTAAGATAAAAATAATTCTAAAGTGACCAGTGCTAATATTCATACAGTCAATTTGTTTATATAATCTAGGGAGTTTCCATCAGACGATTGGTATCCATTAATTAATCTGTTTGTATCAAATTCATTCAACAATCAGTGTGTTGTAATTTAACCCAAAAAGATTCATAGCCCAGGTAAAAGTATGAAAGTGAAAATTATAGAGGGTAGAGAAGTCCCACAAGCTCTTTGTTTGTATCTCTGGGACCCCACAAGAGGGAGAAGTCAAGGCTTCTGGAGCTGTGGTCTCGAATTTTACCTTAGCTATCTTTAAAGAACTACCTAATCTGAAAAACCACAAACTTCAGAGCCCTTAGTAGTGAAAACAGAACTCAGAGAGAAAAAGGTACAAGAATTGAGGCCAAGAATAAAAATTAAAAGAGAAATATACTAAAAAGAGAACCCCCCCCCCCCACTAGGGTTATTGCTGAAATGGTCTTCACCAGTGCTGTAAGAAACATTTGTGTTTTTTCAGATTAGGTAGTTCTTTCTAAAGATAGCCAAGGTAAAAGATTTATTTTGGGTCTTCTTCTTCTAAGCCTGTAATTATTCATCATCATCACCATCTTCTTATTTTCTACTGTTCCAACATATCACACAGTGCTTAATGAACAGAAAGGTGGAAACAGTATTTGTCCTAAATAATGCGAAGTAGATATGCGAGAAATATGTAATGGAAGATGATATCTCTTATGCTGGGATCTTGAACAGAATGTTAAAATATATGATATTTATACTATTTTCTATCAGTCCAGTTCAGAAATTGAGACTGATCGATGTATTGGGATCTCCATGAGATCTGAAAAGAGGGCTCTCAAGATTGCCAGTAGGCAGTGAGAGATAGGGGAAAGAGTGCTGTTTTTGATCAATGTCATCCTGCAGAGTTTAACTGCCTGGGTGCTGTCATATGTCGTGTTCCATATTCATATTCCAAGGAATGACGCATTCCAGGACTTCATAGTGAGATGAAAAAGTGAAGTTTATTAGTCAACGTTTCGGTCCAGTCTGGACCTTTCTCAAGACATAACGGAACACATTGTGTATGCACAAGTCCTTATCAACACCACCGGGCAGGCCTATTATTTCTGCAGTGGGCTCATGCTACCAGCCAGTTTCCTTTTATATTGACTCATTCCTACAGCCTCATGTAGCAGCAATGCCATCTTATGTACAGGATTCCACACATGTAATCAGGAAATTGTATGATCTTGGAAATATCCCCCCAGATTGCTTTCTAGCCACAATGGATGTTAAAAGTCTGTACACAGTGATTCCGCATCAACAAGGCATTGAGGCCTGCAGGCGAGTTCTAATGACAGACAGGGCTAGCAAGGTTCCCAGTGAATTCCTACTGCAATTGCTTGAGCTGACATTAACCAGTAACTTTTTCCGCTTTGAAAACTCTCCCTACCTACAGATCTCTGGTACCGCGATGGGCAGTACCCTGGCACCCTCATATGCCAACTTATTTATGTTAAAGTTTGAGATGGCCAACATTTTACCACTTTTGGGTTCTTCTATTTTGTCATATTTTCGCTACATTGACAATCTGTTTTTTGTTTGGAATGAGAGTGAACAGGCCCTGATGGACTTTCATAATAATCTAAATGCCTTGGATTCTCCAATCAAACTGACTCTATGCCACCACGCTCAAGAAATCGATTTCTTAGACTTGCATATATATAAGGATAAGGGTGGCCTGAGCACTTGTTTATTCAACAAACCAACCGACCTTCATGCTTCCAGCAACCATCCCCCGGCCACATTGAGGGGCATCCCATACTCCCAATTTGTGAGGGTGATCAGAAACAACAGCAACCATCTCTCTGCTTCCGCTCAACTGCAGTGTATGTATGACAAATTTCTAGAGAGGGGCTACTCACGGAATCTCCTGGATATACAGCTAACCAAAGCCATGTCACACACACAGTCCTCCCTACTCAATAGGTCTGCCACCAAATCTAAGGGCTCTGCCCTATTGATTTTCACCACTACATATTCTTCTGCAGCTTTATCCTCACAGATCAAATTGAACTGGCCCATGATCTCCATGGATGATTTTGTCCCTATACCAATCACCTGCTCCAATGATGGGGTACAGACGGAACAAGAATTTGAAGGACATTCTGATGGTAACGGATGTCAAGGGACAGACGTTGAATCAGTCCAATTGGCTCTCTACACAAAAGAAACTGGGATGCTATAGGTACCCAGATTGTACTACATGTCGTTGCCTATTGAGTGGTCCTGACTTCCCCCATACCATACACAGGCAGAAGACTGAAAATCGCTCATAGATTAATGTGTACCTCAAACTTTGTGGTGTATATCAACATCTGCCCATTCGGCCTGTATTATGTTGGCAAGACTACCACCACCCTCAGAGAATGCATCAGCAATCATCACTCAGCTATCAGCAAAGCTCTAAAAGAAGGCAAAACTAACCAACCTGTAGCTAGACATTTTCTAAACCTGGGCCATGGACTTTAAATTTAAATGCATGGCAATTGACCACCAGCCACCTCTTAGCAGGGGTGGGGATAGAGACAACGCAATTACTGCGCAGGGAATCAAGATGGATTTTTAAGTTGGACACTTTAGCCCCGAGGGGCTTGAATGAATCACTTCCACTGGGTTGCTTCAACTAGGACATCAGCAACTGGATCCCGCGACCCTTCATCATGTTTCCTTCATTGGGGCTGATCTTGATATGACTCCTATTATATATTATATATAAACCGTTGGGGAACCAGCACTCACGTCCCGATGGTGCAGAAAATCGCCTGGGTGCAAAGACAAACAAAACTAAATGTAAGCTGGAATAGAGTCTCGCACTCACAGGACTTAAAAAATGAAAAAACACTTTATTGTGTCACGAACAACACTAAGTGTTAGTGTTGTTTGTGACACAATAAAGTGTTTTTTCATTTTTTAAGTCCTGTGAGTGCGAGACTCTATTCCAGCTTATATATATTATATATATGTATACATGACTGTTGTATAGTCTACATTGTGATCATATAAATACATTGATCTTCGCTCCAGCTTTCCACAAAAGAATCGTTCTTTTGTTTTAAATAAAATACTGTTCTGGTTTAGAACGCACATAAGTGGTTCTTGATGTTAATGGTTGGACAAGGCACTTTAAGCACTAGGTTTCACGAGGGTTGGCATACTGGACCAGTTTATGTATAGGTATGTGGGCAGGGAGAAACGACAAACACACCTGGGGTGTGTGACCTTAAGCCTCTGTCAGTCTATTGGCACATTGCGGCCATACAGGCATGTATTCGAAGTCGCGGTAAGCCTCGATGGAGAGGCACCACTGTATACAGACTGTCTGTCATCAGTCACTACGACTGACCTTGTGTTGAATGTTCAAGGCTACTGGTGCACCCTGTTCTTGTTACTGGTATTAACATGTGTATAATGTCTTTATCCGATGCCCTTTTCGGGCTCGCTCACCACTGTACTTGGCACCGTGTTACCCTGGTCGTCATGTCACCTGGTAATCCCCATGCAGGGGCACTTGGGTATTAGTGCTGGCCTTTTGAAGGTTAACAACATACAGAGCCCGGTGTTATAACCAGTTTCTTTTATTTTCACTGTGATGTCATCTAGGGGGGTGGGTCTTAGTATCACTTAGCCTCACTTTGGGTATATATTGTGGTTTGGGTCTCTGCACTGTGTTTCCTTTGATTAATAAACTTTTTTATTTTTATCATTGGTTCTGTTTTCCTGCAAATCCTGTGAGTGCCATCACCTTTTGCTTCAATTTATATATATATATATATATATATATATATATATATATACATATATACCTTGACAAGGGGTCTCAAGGAAACTGAAACACTGGAATAATAAATAAACTTTATCTCTTTTCATAAGTCAGGTGAGTGAATCTATCTATCTATCTATCTATCTATCTATCTATTCAACGGAGTAACAGTACTGCCAGATGAGTTAATGGGAAAAAGTTTATAAACTTGTTGCATGACAATTTTATGGCACAGGTTGCTGAGGAGCCTACCAGAAAAAATGCTATTCTGGATCTAGTGATCTCAAATGATCCAGAAATGATCCAGCAAATGTACAAGTCATTGAACCCCGGGGTAATAATGACCATAATGTTATATCATTTAATGTCTGGTGCAAAAAACAAATATACACCGGTAAAAAAATCTATGAATTTTCGAAAAGCTAATTTTAATGCCTTGAGGACTTGAGTTTGCAGCTAAAAACACAGTTGCTCATATAGTGAATGGAAAGAGTTATTTCTCAATACCCTATAAAACTGATACTGTTAATTAGTAATGGACGAAAATGGTGAAAAACGCATTGCAGTAAGTGGGCGTCATAATTATTTTGATATGTGACAATTTAAATGTGCAACAATTTTGATGTGTGCCAAATTTTTTTGACATAGTGGATTTTCCCCTGCAGTTTTGCAAATTTATTTGTGGCCAGTGAAAGTGAAAATTTGCTCCAAATCGAAACCTGGTAAATTCATTCGATCATCACTATTGGTAATTACTATTTTATAGGACAAGAATGGCAACTGCCATAATGTAATAAAACATTGTTGTCTGTAGGCTTACGGAAAAGAGGGGGGTTGTGGGTGCACACCTAAGGCAAATTTAAAAATACAAAAAAAAACTTTAAAAATACAAAAAAAAAATACTCCCTCTTAAAAGCTGCATAAGCAGTTGGTGGGGGAGGATTTAGCACACATGTTGAAACCAGGGCACAGGAGATGTTTACTCAAAGTAATACTATTAAGCATACCGGTAAGATACAGTTTAAATTGTGATTAGAGGTAAACAAGTTAGGGACCACCATGTGGGGTTCACCTTAATGTGGTGGCTTATCAATTTTATGATCATAACCTTGTAACAAAAAAACATATTTTTCAAAATTACATGCATTTGCTTATTTATTTTAATTACTTAGACAGGGTTTTAAATATTTATTAAGTATTTTTAATACTCACAATACCCACAACCCCCCTCTTTTTTGTAGGCTTACGGTACAAAGTATAGTCCAAACAGTTGCCATTCACCATAAGGAACAAATCCAAAAAAATTCACTTCATATGCATGAATATCAAAAGTAAACCACACTGGACTGTGTGCTCATTCAGCATTTCAATGAACTGAGCCTCAGTACCACACCATACAGTGATCATATCAAAGCAGCAAAAGAAGAAAAACCTATCATCAAACTTTGGCATGATGTACTGCTGTTCATACTAGAGCATATACTGTACAGTATAAATTAGCAAATGGTTCCATGGCCACACTCATCACAGTTACCACCCTTAGGAGTGTGGATAACTAAGATATATATATATATATATA
>CM044441.1:77185334-77201565 GCA_024363595.1 Xenopus borealis
TATATATATATATATATATATATATATATATATGCAATACATTCATACTAAAGGGCACATCAACTAATGAGAAAATAGTAGTATAAAATTTTTCATGGGGTCTCGCACCTACTGTAATAACAGGACCTACATTTACAAACTGGGGCATGTGACCACATAATACAAATAGACAATGAGTACAAAAATATAAAAATTCTAACAGCCAACAAACAGACTGAGGTTCCATGGAATACTAGATGGGGTCAGCCACCTCTTACATATACAGGACACAGGGGAATATGAAGCAACATCCATCCAAGCATGTCAAACAGCAGCATATATATCTAATCTTTCATAAAAAGAAGTGTGTCCAGTAAGAGTGTGATTAGATTGCCATACATATTAATATTACCTTGATGTCATCGCATAACATTTACATGATAAGATTAATAATTGTACAAAAGGCAATTGGGATGCTATACCATGACCATAAAAGACGGAAAAAAAACAAAAGAATAAAATAATAAAAAGAAAAAAGGGAAAACAAGAGAAAGGAAAATGAAGGAATGTGCAAAACCCAAAAAAGCTATATTCATGGCAAATTGTTACCACCATATCACAATTCATATAAATAGTTGTAAAGCTCAATGAAAAAGAGGCATAAGAAATAAGTTCAGTCAGTCCCCTAAGGATCAATGTATCCATTTGACTTCTGTTTGTTATAGTAACCTTTTACAGTCGCCACCCCTCACTGGCAAAGTCGATGATCATACTTTTTAAGTAAGACAGAGTATGTTAAGTTCTAGAAAGTGGTTTTCCACTGGAATCTCCCTTGCCTGGTGTGACAAGAGCTCTGACGCTGGAAGCTGCAGGCTTGAAGGGGTGGGGCTGGGAGGTCACACGGGCAGGAAGCTGTTTGCTCTGAGAGGTAAGGAGGAAGGGGGAGTGTCGGCTGAAAAAGAGTTTTCAAAAAAAACCTGTTGCTGTGTGGGCTGTTGGCTAGGATAAGCTGCAGTCATACCCTCCCAACTGTCCCTTTTTTGGAGGGACAGTCCCTCTTTTGAGAGCTCAACCCGCTGTCCCTCATTTGTACTGGAAAGTCCCTCTTTTCTCTGCACTGAAGAGCCAGAAAAAGAAGCAAAGATTTTAACTTAATTGGCTTTTGGCAGAGAGTCCAGAACACCTAATAGGTGCAAATAAGATACTTTGTAACACTTTAGAGATAAGAAAATAAGTAATTGTAACAGTTTAGATAAAGAGAAATATTTTCAAACTTTCATAACCTGTCGAATTTAGTAAAATACATATGGTAATTAGGGGGTGCGGCCTCAAAAATGGGCGGGGTCACACAAATTTTGACGTGCTGTGGGCATAAAAACTTTTTGTCCCTCTTTTTACATCCAGAATGTTGGGAGGTATGTGCAGTGTCCCCTCTTTTTGGACTGTGATTCCTCAGAGCTGCACCCCATGTTATGTTCCTGGACCATTCATCTATTATCCTGTTATACACAAGTGCAGCTGGAATACTCACACTAACTCCCAGTCTTGCTGGACTGCCTGAAAAAGACTAGAGGTGAATCTTATATGAGAATCTTATGTGTGACTGTTGCCTGGGGCCAAGTGCTACCTGAAGGGATTAGGCCCCAATTACTCACTGACTTGTGCTCCTGTTGAGCAGTTGTTCCCTAACAGATGCATAAAGGGGTTGCTTGTTATTAAAGTTTTCCTTGTACCTGCCTGCGTGTTTCTTATGTGCCCAAAAACCAGTCACCAGTCCCGTGCTCTGGGACATCACACCTGGGATTTACACCATACATGCAGGCCAATCCAAATGTGAAGGAAAAAACTGCCTCAAACAGGGTTTTTCAGCAGTTCTAGTGTTTAGTACACCAGGAGATTAACCAGGCTGATCTCCTGGGGAATATCACAGTAGGAAAATCTCCCTTCTTATAATACCCAAAACATTGGTTTCAGTCCATTCAGCAGGTCTAGCGCCAGGCAGCTCCCATGTGCAGCTCATCCTCAACACCCCCCCTCTACCTGCTGCTCACCTCTTTGAACAACCCCTGGATGTCCAGCCCTTCTCTAGTTGATTAACCCCCTGGTGTCTCATAAAGGGGTTACTCTTAAAGGCATGAATTTAAAACCTAAATACTAGGTATATGTATCTGCTATCAACAATATATTCCTTCTGGCTTGTGTGTACCAACCTTTCTGCCTGAACCTGGGGCAGGTGGAGGCATCAGAAGAGCCAAAACACTGGACTTGGGAAAGAGCATCAGCATTCAGGTACTGTTTTCCCAGGTCCGTGCTCTACTGTAAACTTGAATTCCTGGTGCTACTGTAATCTTGAACTCCTGGTGTCAGAAACCACCATGTTACCCTTGCTTTTGCCCCTTTTTATGCTTCATTCAGGTGAGTGGAGCATGGTCATAGATCATTCAGAAACCTCCTACCCAAAAGGTAATAACAAGACCTACTTGATGGGCAGACATTCTTGTTCAACTGCAGTAGTGCTTTCTACTGAGAAACACAATACATTTTATTGCAGCCTAATCAACTATGAAGCAGTATAAAAGAAACGCTTATAGCTTGTAATATGGTCTATTGTCTGTTATTGCTTTTACAAAGAAAATAAAAAATCTAAAATGCAGTCTGGACATGTAGTGTCTATAATTGTTGACAATTGTGGTGATGTACTGTAAACCTTTACACAATGTATTAAACATTGATTAATTTAAAAATAGGTGATAGTGTCATACTAAACATTATCTGAGCACCTACATAGAGGGCTTCTGTTCACACAGTGCTTTGGAAATTCTCAAGAGGTGAGTTATGATTCCCTACACCACTGAGAAAATGTTCATGCAATATGAAATATCTGAAGGGTGTTAGCTAAAACATCCATTTATGATCAAAAAAGAAAAACTGCACACGATTTTAGTTCCAGCAGTTAGGAAATTCATGTCTATTTATTGCAGATAAATTTCTTCCTATTTTGTATGCTACAACATATTGACTCCCCCCCATCTCACATTTAGAATGATTTAGATAATGTTTAGATAACATTTGGTTTATAATATTAATAGTTCAGGATATAAATACACATTTTTAATTTCTGTACATAACTGCATACAGCACATACCAAGCATCTCACATAAATAAAAGTCCCTGGGATGCTGTATAGATCAGTGTCAGTACTACCTATAATGTGCAAAATCTACTTATATATAATTTGAGCACATTCATGAGGATTCAGTAACTGGACACACCTCTGTTAATGGCTTTATAACAAGTCCTGCTGGTCATTTTCATTATCAGTCACTTGCAGCCTATAACAGTTAGAGGCACATTTACTAAGGGTCTAAGTAAAAATTTGAATTTCAAAGTAATTTTTGGTTACTTCAACTATCGAATAGCCCAAAATTTGATTTGAATTGAGAAAGTTAAATTAACCATGTAAAACAGATATGGCTTGTCCATTCAGTTTCTTCTGAAAATCGGGACCTTCATTTCTAGTGGATGCCCTGATGCCTTATTGGGCATCTATTACAATATCCATTTTCACCGTTTGTTATAGCTCGCCTGAAATGTGCCCCATTCCTTCTCATTACTTAATTTGTATAATGTGATTTTTACATAGTTAAATTGGGTTGAAAAAAGACAAAGTGCATCAAGTTCAACCCCTCCAAACGAAAAGCCAGTATCCAAACACACCCCTCCATACCTTCACACTTTTTCCTTATACCTTATAAATGATTTGACTGTCTGAGCTAACTTGAAAGCCTTAAAAGCATGTCTTTTCTTACCCCCCTCAACACCAACACTTCTATTAAACCTAAAAGGTTTTGCTTTGCAACAACATTCCTTGCTTACAAGGGGAATACACTGACTTGTATATTTATTAAGTGTCATTTTAAAGACTTCCCATTTTTGTTCTGTGTTGAACCGGGTGAAATGCATTTCCCACTTAATATATAAAGATGCCCTTATACTTTCAAAGTTTGCATGCCTGAAATTTAGTGTTTTAGTTACTCACTTATAGAATTGCCTCTGCAAGAGAATCTCAAAGGAGACCATGTTATGATCACTGTTCCCTAAATGCTCACCCACACAAATGCTAGAGATTAATTCAATATTATTAGTTATTACAAGATCCAAAAGAGAGTTATTCCTAGTAGGTTCTTGAACTAGCCTTTTGTCCAGTCAAAGCCTCTACCCAGAGGGATTCCACACCCTCACCAATGCCAGCAATGGTTATTTCTTTAGTGCATGGCTTTAATTCAGGCTTTACATACAAACACACTTCTCCACCCTTTTTAATCCCTCTATCCCTCCTAAAAAGGGTGTAGCCATTTGAATTCACAGTCCAGTCACATGTTTTATCCCACCAGGTCTTAGTGAAACCAGTTTCTCCCTGAAACTGTTGTACAGGCTGATACAGATGCAGTCACTTTGGATTGTAAGTTTAATGCGTCGTGACTTAACTCATTTATCTCATTTATCCCACTTAGCACAGAATATTGTGTCACAGCATCCCATCCAATTAAAGAGTTCACCATTGAAAACAATGGTGCTTTGGTATGCTAATGAAAAGGTTAAATGCATTAAATGAGTTAAGATGACTTTAGATAACGCAGTTTCTTCAATTAGCCCTGAATCACGACGCATTTAACTTACAAATCCAAGTGACTCTATCTGTACATTAGATAGCTTTGAGAAGGGGTTGGATGGCTTTTTAGCAAGTGAGGGAATACAGGGTTATGGAAGAAAGCTCATTATACAAGTTGATCCAGGGACTAGTCCAATTGCCTTTTTGGAGTCAGGAAGGAATTTTTTCCCCCTCTGAGGCAAATTGGAGAGGCTTCAGATGTTTTTTTTTGCCTTCCTCTGGATCAACTAGCAGTTAGGCAGTTAAAATGAAAAAAAGTTAAAAAGGTTGAACTTGATGGACGTGAGTCTTTTTTCAGCCTAACTTACTATGTTACTATGTTACTGTATATCATAATTTTTAGAGCATGCAATTAATTCTAAGTCTCCCATTTTACCTTACAAACTCATTTGCATTTGTCAGCATAGAGTGGAAGTTTTACTTTTACTTTTTTAAATTTGCATCACTTAGTGGAGAATTATATACTAAGTTAGCTGGTAAACTGTATGACCCCTCACTCCTCCCCCATGACCCCTTACTATCCCATCTACCCTAGCTTACCCATAATTCTTTATCTCACCCACCCCCCACTTGCCTAGTTTAAACACTCCTCCAACCTCTTGGCCATTCTTTCCCCATGCACTAGTGATGGGCGAATCTGGGACGTTTCGCTTCCCCAAATTTTTTGTGAGAAAAACCTGAAAAATTTGTGAAAGGGCAAAAAATTTGCGAAACGCTGCCGGCGTCTCGTTTTGCATGCGGCAATCGGTTTTCATTAGTACCGATATATACCAAGACAGTTGGGTCATGCCCAGCCCCACCCAATAATTTGTCTAACCGATCAACCACATGCCAAACTCTGTCACCAGGTAGACAGCAAACTGTTCAGTTGTAGTGATCTGGACAAAAGATTACCCTATCCACTTTCCTGATAATTGAATCCCCTACAACCACAATCTGCTTAGGCTTGACTCTGCTCTCCTCCCCACAACTACTAGAGAAACTGGTCTGCCAGGTGTTAGAGAGATCAGCCCCATCTAGAATTGCCAATACAGAGTTCAGACTCTCCTTCACACAATCTGGCATATCTTATGGGATGTATAAACCCCGGATCAGCCTCCCTTTTCCTTAGATTTTCTAACTGTCACCAAGCTAGCTGCCTCAACATCCTGCTGCTGTTCTGTTTCCCCCAAACTATCTGACCCTGCTAGGTTCTGCTCAGTGAGCAAGAGACTCCTTTCAAGATTGTCAACCACAATGTTGCAATTTGCTCACATCCACCACAGTGATAAGCAGTTCGGATCTGTTGTTCAAAATCTGAGACTCAGACTGTGCACTGGGTCAGACCTTCAATCTTGCTAGCGCTCATTATCCCAATAACAGATCAAAACAGGAATAAATAAAATATAGTGTGTACCTAGTTTGAACCTCCTTTAGTTTGAAACTCCGGTGTTTGCAACTCCACTTACAGATCCCTCACTAACTCCGGTGTTTGCAAATCCACTTACAGAGCAAACCCCCACTTAAAGAGCAAACACTTACCAGCAGCTTAACACTAGAGCAAGCTCCACTGGATTCCCTGGGGTTCTATATCCCAGTAACAGATCAAAACAGGAATAAATAAAATTTAGTGTGTACAACAAACTTTTGACCTAGTTTGAACCTCCTTTAGTTTGAAACTTCAGTGTTTGCAACTCCACTTACAGATCCCTCACTAACTCCCGTGTTTGCAACTCCACTTACAGATCCCTCACTAACTCCCGTGTTTGTTACTCCACTTACAGATCCCTCACTAACTCCCGTGTTTGCGACTCCACTTACAGAGCAAACATTTAAGAGCAGCTAAACACTAGAGCAAGCTCCACTTTGGATTGTGCGTTTGACACAAAATAACTTAACTCAGACATCCCATTTAACTCACTTATCACAGAATATTGTGTCACAGCATCCCATCCAATTAAATTGTTCACCATTGAAAACAATGGTGCTTTGATATGCTAATGAAAAGGTTAAATGCATTAAATGAGTTAAGATGACTTTTTTTTCTTCAAATACTTATCCTTTTCAGTTGATTTGTTTGCTTTTGGTTTCTTTTTCCATTCAGCAGCCTGTTTGAAGTCAGCAGCCTGATTTGCCTAATTATTTACAATCATATTTGGGGTATTTGTGTTTGTTTGGATGCTGTGCTTGAGGCTTAGAGGCAGGGGAGATGATATATGATTTACAACTGAAATTTTAAAATGTGTTTATTTGTATACACGTTTTAATATAAGAATTAAATGAGGTTGCATGTTTAGCTTTTTATGTCTGGGTGACAGGTCCCCTTTAAAGCCACAACATTACTACTATTTTTATGTCATATTTCTTATGCCCTCTGATTTTGACCAGCAAATTGACATACTTCAGGTTTAAGGTAGTGTAAAATAATAAAAATAAAAAAAGACAAAGTCCATCAAGTTCAACCCCTCCAAATTAGAACCCAGCAAACACACACACTCCTCAACTTTTTCACACAAACTGTATATGCCCATAGCTATGCTAAGGGGCAGATTTACGAAATTCACGTGAATAGATCGAAGTTCGATCGATTAAATCGGATGGTTGAATATGCAAATTTGGCCGCTTCGATCATCGAATACCTAAAATTTGAATGATCGAATAGATCGAATGATCGGATATTCGATAATTTGACCATTCGATGATCGAAGGGCTTTAACTTTAAAATTTTATTTGACTGCCTACTTCGCCAGATTGAACCTACCGAATTGCAATTGCAATAGAAGCCTGCCATCCGTATGATTGAACTCCTCGATCTTTCGAATCGTGCGTTTTTTTCGTGAAATCGAATGATCGGTATTCGATCATACGATTTTATGGAGGGACCGAATATCAAGGAAAAAATAGCCTAAAACTATTCGATAAGCATTCGATAGTCGGATGCTTATCGAATTTTGAAGTTTTTAGGGGAATAATAGTAAATCTAGAGTTTAATACCAAAATAACCTTTGATATTATGTCTGTCCAAAAAATCATCCAAGCCCCTTTTAAAAGCATCAACAAAATCAGCCATCATGTCATCACCTGGCACTGCATTCCACAACCTCACTGTCCTCACTGTGAAGAACTACCTACGATGCTTCAAATGAAAGTCCTTTTCTTCTAGTCTGAATGGTGGCCCCTGTTGCGGTGATCCTCTTTATGGTTAAAAAGGTCCCCTAATATTTGTCTTTAATGTCCTCTAATGTATTTGTAAAGTGTAATCATGTCCCCTCGGAAGTGCCTTTTTTCCAGAGAAAACTACCCCAACCTGAAAACAACTGTGAAGGAGTGCTAGTGTACAGCAGAAGCAGGACCATATAGTTGTTTTTTTACATGAATATTTGAGTTTTCAATGGTATTTTTTTGTGAAAAATCTATTTTTTGGGTAAAAACCTCACATTTTTCAAGTTTTTTTTTTTTTTTAAAACAACAAATCCTTCTGCTAAAACTCCTTAATTTATTTTAGGAGAAGGGTAACAGAAATTATTTGTAAGCATTGTTAGCTTCATTGAATTTCTTATTCTTCTGTACAGGTAAGAATTGGTCAATAATAACGACAATAATATTTTAAATAGCAGCTCCTATGGAGAGACCTTGAAATCCTTGTTAGTATTTGACAAGACATCTTTACATTTCAGCAGCCTTTCATTTAGTTTATATTGTAATTGTTCCACTCAAAACTGGTTGGCAGGTAGTTGGAGTATTATCAGTGGGGCTTTTCTATGTTATATGTTATTTTCTGTTTTTCATTAACTACTGGGATGCAGAATGAAAAAAGGGGAGATGATGTTAACATGAGATATTGAAAACACCTTTATAATAACAATGTACTAGGCACCAAGGCCATAAAACCAAATATGATTGAGTGACCCTTGTTGACAATGGCAGAAAATGTTTTTCATCATGGGAAATATTTTGCTTAGTTTTTGAGGTGTTTAATGGATCTTGCAACCAACTTGTATTTTGCATTTAGTGCAGAGGCAATACAACCTCTGTCACATTACTCACTGAAACTTGTGTATTATAATAAATAAAGTACCTCAGTTGCAAAATATGAGGATATTAGAAGTTACATCAGAGTTCCGTGATCTCTATATGGTTATGAAATATCCTTATAATTAATAATATTATAACTTATATAATCCTTATAGTAAAAAAAATATATATATATACTGTATATATATATATATATACCTCTTGTATTTGTATATATATATATATATATATATATATATATATATATATATATATATATATATATATATATATATTGGTGTTCCATTAATTGCTTAAAATGGCCTCTATGAAAGATGGACTACCCGCAATTTAGAGCTTTTTCATAATAAACGATACCATACTTGTACTATGTTTACCCATTCTTTGCGTAAATAAACACAACGCACACAGTTAATTTTCTATTTTATTTTTCGCATTGTATGCTGAGCATTTTGTCAAAATGTTTTGATTAATTAAAAAACTATGTAAAAGTGAACAGATGGATTAATCATCATCATAAACATATCTTAAAGATCCACATAATTTTGATAATACTATTAATAGTATCAGTCACAGTATGCATTAAGAAATGAATGCAAGGTTAAACTAAATAAAAATTTGATTGCAAGGTTCTTAAACTGTCTTAGATTAAAACAGAATTTAAAGAAGGCTATTAAATAAAACAAAACAGGAAGACAGCATTACAACTTGTCTTATGCCATTAACCTCTGCTGACTGGAATTACATTATTACCTTTTACCATGTACAAAACACAGCCCAGCACCGCATGCTAAAAACAGCTATCTTTATTGACCTAGTAATTTTTTTTAATCCAGTTGTGGATGATGACACTATCTGGTTTGTAAAGAGGAATGTTTTTGCAGCTCTTTACAAAATAAAGGGTTAAAATAAGACTTCACCCTTGAGCAAACAAAGACATCAAATACAGTGCCTCACATGAATATTCACCTCACTGAATTTTTTCACAGTTTGATTTAGACAACATACTTAACAGTTTCAGTTTGCTAAATTTTTCTTTATTGTGACAGATCAGAAGTATCATAAGTATTTTACCTTCTTCGTAGAACAAACTCTGGCTGTATTTACAGCTGCAATCTTTTGGAATATGTCTCTTGGATTCCTAATCTGAATTCTGCAATTTTTTCCCATTGTTCCAGGTGAAATTGCTAAACTCTGTTAGAGTACTTGTGGACTTTGGTAAACAGCATCATATCATGCCACCTATTTCCAATCTAAGAAAAGCTTTTTAATTTTACTTCCTTGAGTGTATCTTATATTATATACCTTAAAATGGTGTGTAGTGATGTCATCATTAACAATTGGAGCTTAGTGATGTAATTTCTGTCACTTGACTCACTGAAACTTGTATATTTTAATAAATAATGTATGCCCTCTATAAAAGCACTTGGCCTTCAGGCTCAAGCCTTTCTATGGTCCTGGAATTCCTCTGAGATTTATAATATTTTTCTTTTACAACAGGGGGTGCATTTTTCATACAGTGTATATGTTTGGTCATGACTTAAGATGTAAATGTTAAACGTAATGCATGCCTGAGGAAAGAAAGGAAATCTACACAGGCTTTAATTACTTTACCCTGCCATAAAAAGCTTCATGAACAAAGGCATTTCCTAAAGTTTCAAAAAATAATATAATGATAAAATAGTAATAGAAAGTAAAAATACATATAATAATGAAAAATTAATCATACAAACTGCTAGTTCAACCATTTTACCTATCAAGTTATCACTGTATATCCTATTTTCAGTGTTCCTATCAGTTTCAAATAAATATTTCAGATTTAATTTCTATGTACTGTAATTTTTTTTTTTTTTTTAAATCAAGTTAAGCTTTACTAAAAATACATGTAGCAAACTGGCTGTAGGTCAATTTAAGTTTGAACCAGTTTGCTTTGATTTGCAATGAAGCTACAAATATTTTGACATAAATCAGTGTTATTTTATATACAAATCTATAAATCACCCAATTCAATATGCTTCAAATCTGCTGCAAAACCATATCCGAAGCAAGGGAATGTGAAAATGATGAAACATTAGCACTAGCTGAATTAAGAAAGCATTCATAATACAAACATCTGTTTAATAGCAGATTTTTTAATGCATTAAGGCTCATTGAAGGAAAACTATACCCCCAAAATGAATACTTGAGCAACAGATAGTTTATATAAAATTAAGTGGCATATTAAAGAATCTTACCAAACTGTAATATATTTTTAAGTAAATATTGCCCTTTAACATCTCTTGCCTTGAACCACCATTTCGTGATGGTCTGTGTGTTGCCTCAGACATCACCTGACTAGAAATATTTCAAGTCTATCTGTAACAGGAAGAAGTGTGGAAGCAAAAGACAGAACTTAATTGTCTCATGCAACCTAACTTTATAGTTTGTTTGGTATGTTTGTGTGCACCGTTGAATCATACGGTCCCAGGAGGCTGTCTTTGTTTTTTAAAATGGAAATTTTCTATTTAGGATTACCCAATGGCACATGCTACTGAAAATGTATATTATTATGAAAATGGCTTATTTACATGAAGCTGGGTTTAACATATGAGTTGTTTTATGCAATATCTTTTTATAGACACCTACATTGTTCGGGGGTTATAGTTTTTCTTTAACTAAGGTAGCTGCTAAAAACTCCAGTGTAGTTCTGCTGTGTCAACCAATATCCAGATATTTGCTACAGTTTCTAACTTGAAGTGACTGATCAAAACCAATATCTGATTGGCTATTACTAGCAGTTGCACTTGTGCACCTTTGTTTGTAAAAGAGTCATTTGTGTTTTTGCAGTTTGCTCTGCTTTGACAATCTGATTTGATATCAGTATTTTCTATAACAAATTATTGAGATCAGTTTTGCTCCTGGATAATGCCCAAAATAATTTATACCAACTCAGACTGGCATAACTCATTCAACATCTTTTTTTTCTACCCTTTAAGTGAACCCAGCATAGACTTTATGTTAGTGGCAATTGCAAAGTGGCAGGCGACATATATGATCTGTTTTGACAAACCAATTTTATATCAGTATTTTCTACAACACAGTACTGAGATCAATTTTGCTCCTGAATAATGCCCAAAATAATTGATACTATCTCAGACTGGCATAACTCAGTGCACCCAACATAGACTTTATGGTAGTGGCAATTGCAAAGTGGCTTAATTATGACTGCAAGTACAAGTGCAGTGCTTTAAATTGGCAAAACATTTGTATCAGAACTATTCATAAAAGGAGTCCTGCATTTACATGTTCCTTATATTTCCAAATACTTGCAGGAATGACAATGTGCCCCCATCTCCAGGGTGTTTTGATGAGCAATACTCAAGTTCAACCTGGAATACCACTCAAGCAGGCAGTTAAGGGGTTAACTAGCACCTCATTTGACACAACGAACTACATGTGCACTAGTGATGGGCGAATCTCCCGCGATTCGCTTCGCCTAAAGATTCGCGAATTTCTAGAGCAATTCGCGAATCTGCGGAAAATTCGCAAAACGAGTTGCGGGACGCTTTTGACGCACATCGCGTTTCTGACGCGCGTCGCGTCATTTTGGGTGCGCGTTGCGACTCGTTTTTTTGATTCGCGAATTTATTCGCCAGCGGCGAATCGCGGGAATTCGCCGCGAATTCGGCCCTGGCGAATAAATTCGCCCATCACTAATGTGCACCAATATTTATTACACAGCTTTATAATTAGGTTTTTATTAGATGTTAGACTAGTTATTGTTGCAATAAAATGGCAATGCTAGTATATAATTATAAACACATTTATAAAAATGTCTCTGTGAATTTGAAAATGAGTACAGTACATTCAATTGTCAGGTACAAAGTTTGCACCTTTTAATACATTACCCTGCAAAAATTTAATAAAAGAAAAATGTTAAAAGATTATAAATTTCCAGCCTAAGAATATCTGGTACAATAAAATGTGTATTGCGAATATGTTAGCAGGCAATAAGAACAGGAAGCCTTGAGCCCCTGGGAGATGCGCTTTGCATCTTCTGCAGGATATTTTGTGGTCCTTCTGCTGGTTTGGTTCTTTGTTGTGTAAATAAATAATTGAGAAAAAACATTAGGTGAACAGATAAAAAGTCCAGTGTAGCAACCACTGGGGGAGAAAATGGCCTTAGCCAAACTCTCCTTAGTCTCACTAACATGTATATGCAATCTACTCTGTATTATCTGGAATCCATTCTTCTGCTAATGACAGCATTATTCCACACTTGTCTTTGAAAAATATTTTTTTTTCATATTGATATAAAGAAATTCCAAAGGACATATAAGTATGCATACCTTTTCAGCTTTATGGCTCTGTCTCATGCAGAGTAGCTACTTCCACCATCCTCCAGATGGCATCTGGCATTTTAATTTCTGAAAAAGAGTAGTAAATCTTGTCTTCCTGTGATGTAGAGAAGATTGCTTTTTTAGCAACATGAAACTGAATGTAATGCTGACAACCTTAAAATTTTGCTGATCATTAATTCTACCTCTTGATTGGTTATGTGTTACTAGATCAGTAGTAACCTTACTACATCATCTGCAGACAGTTTAACTAAATAGATACAAGGTTGTCTTTATTGTATAAATCTGCATTTTCTTGCTTCTCAACAGGCTGCAGTCCCTGTGTAAGAGTGCCTAAGACTCCAAGTAAATATAAATAGTACCCAGAGAGCACACTTTGTCTTTAAATCGTCATGTTCTTTTCGTAGAAATTCCATGCACTGCAATAAAGACATGACAATTTAAAGACAAAGGGGTTGAGTTTTGAAGTGGAAAATACTTCGAAATTCGATCATCAAAATTTTTTTGGGGGGGCATTTTCGTTTGAATATGGGTGTTTTCGATCAAAAAACGGGCGTATTCGAAAATCATTCGAATCGTTGGAATCATTTGATTCGAACGATTCAAACGATTTTCACCAAAATCCTTCAATTTCTCAGAACTTCTTCTCAGAATCCTTCAAATTTTCAGGACAAGTTCTGTGAGGTCCCCCATAGGCTGAAATGGCAATTCAGCAGCTTTAAGTGAGTAATAAATATTGGTGCGTGTGTCATTGGGTGTGTTATTTTATCACCATTCACTGAAAATATCAGCCACAAAATATCTTGTATCTGTTACTACACACATGTAATTCCATTAATTCTGACACATCGGTACAACTGTGGCAGGCTCCATGTGAATATAATTATGCAGGATTTATGGTAAAAATACTGCATTGTTGGTAAAAAAAATCCAAAAAAGTTGCTCTTTGCACCTTGCACTACATTCATAAATGGCCCTTTACATTGCATGTTGTCAAAAGTTTTTTACTTTCTTACAAGTTTTGCAGATTAATTTGGAATTAGCATTGGATTGTACACATATCTAATATATTTATCACTAAAAAATGAAAAAAGATTTACACAAATGTTTTCTTTGCTTATCTGTAATAATGATAAAGGAAATGCATGTTGCACCTTCAAGAAAAAGTAAATAGAATAGGTTTTAGCTGCAACTTTTCCACAATTTCAGCAAAAAGATATACATTAAATTGTTTCTGCATTGTTACTTTTATGAGCCAATGTAAAAAAAATGTTGCTGCAATATGCAAACTAATTTCATTGCTTAGGACTTACAATATGTTACAATATGTTAGCAAGCATATCATGCGTGAAAAAATTAATCCAGCTAAAACATATTGCTTGGCTGAACATTTAATCTTGCCCATTACCTTTCTAGATAGTTCTTGTCCATAAATATCTGCTTTGCTGTGTGTTTTAAAAATTATTTTCTTCATCTGGCTTGTCTATTATTATTTGTAAAGTGATCTTTCAGATCTATGGCAAACATTGCTTCAATGATAGAAATTGATCTGCTCATATGAAATGCTTAGGCCATTTGTAACACTTTTGCATGATTTATCATGGGAATTAGATTGACTCAGCACATGAATGTCACATTTTCGAGTGTAGGTTTAAACATACCTGGAAGACAAATTGGATACTATGAGAAAAGCCACACAATTTTTCACAAGGTCTTGTAACCCAATAATCAGCATGTGTTGGTTATTTATAACTTTTCTTGCACTACCTTCAAAGTATTTAAACATACAGTTTTTAAATTTTAAATTTAAAAGACACAAACAAAACAAACATCCCCATGCACATTATGGAGCACCCCATGCTATCTTTTTCATTCACTGATCTGTTTAAGGACTCTGACTAGTGATGGGCGAAACGGCCGCGTTTCGCTTCGCGGAAAAATTCGCGAATTTCCAGAGAAATTCGCGAATTTTTCGCCATTTCGCAAAACGAGACGCGCGTCATTTTTGACGCGCGTTGCGTTAATTTTGACGCGTGTCGCGTTGATTCCGACGCATCGCGTCGTTTCCGACGCGCGCCGCGTCGTTTTCGGCGCGTCGCGTCAAAAACGACGCGCAACTCGATTTTGCGCGACGAATTTTTGGCGGCGAATTTTTGTGGTCGTTTCGCGAATTTATTCGCCAGCGGCGAAGCGTGGGAATTCGCCGCGAATTCGCCCCTGGCGAATACATTCGCCCATCACTAACTCTGACCGATGCATCTCGTTTTAAATACCTACTCTCTAAACTTTTAATAAGCTGTTAAAGGAGAATATTGTAACTGTAACTGAACTACTCTGTAAAACTACACTCTTCTATACAGATGGTGGCTGAAGTTTTGCTGTTTAACATATTATGACAAGTAAAAAAAGGTAGAAATAGGAAAATATTAACAATAGATCCAATATCTTCCACCCTAGAGAAACATAGAATGGTGTACACGGGCAAATAAATCAAACAATAATAAAGAAAATAGGATAAAAAAGAAATGGCCTTGTAACTTAGCACCTCCCCATTATCTGTTTCTTGATTCCCATGAACAAATAGCCATAAAATATAACTTTTCTTGATCTGATTAAGGAATAATTCAAGGAATAACCACAGGTAATCTCAGTTTTCCCCACTAGATCAGACACAACATTCACCCTAAATTCCACCCCACCTTAGAATCTGAGAATTATAGTGCAAAGATATAATTAAAATTAAGTGTATATTGCTAATGAACAGCCAGTCAGTTGATTATAATCAAAAGTGCAAGTGCCAGCATAAATTGCGTGCCTCGATTTGTATTAATTCAGTTATACCCAATGTGGGCCCTGGGTGTTGAGGGCTGAAACAACATTCTCTTTCTCCCACCCAAACTGATTTATATCTAACAATTTATGTATCAATGGACCTTAGTGAAGGTCATTTTTTATTACAGCTCTGTTGTTGTCAATCACAGTCCCAATTTTAGTTTGAACTCATTTTAACACTCTGGATGTTTTTAATCAGATCAATAAAAGTTATATTTTATGGCTATTTGTTCATGGGAATCAAGAAACAGTTAATGGGGAGGTGCTAAGTTACAAGGCCATTTCTTTTCTATCCTATTTTCTTTATAAGAAATAAGAAAATGTTATGACTTTAAAAACAAATATAAATCAAAAAGTTGTGAATCTGGTCTTATACTGGCTAGTTAAGAGTAAACGC
>CM044441.1:77205500-77248242 GCA_024363595.1 Xenopus borealis
ACTGGTATTTTATTAAAATAAGTAATCGGGGGTTATAATACTTCTCTTTAACTAACCAAATTTAAAAACAAATATATTATGCCTCCAATGCCTGCACTGTCTTTACCTGTAAGAATAGCATGTACCTATGCCCTCATTTAATCTGTATGGCTTGAAGGGAAGTGGGAATTCCATTATTGTATCTAGACTCAGCTATAGTGATGGGCAAATTTATACACCTGGCGTGAATTTGCGGCAACTTCCCACGATTTGCCGCGGAAGCTGGTGCCTGTTTATTTTGGACCCCAGCTTGAATGTGCAGACGCTGACATCCAAAAACAGACGTCAGTGTCTAAAATGAGATGCCGGTGGTGTTTTCTAAATTTTTCGCCGTTACACGAATTTCTCAGGAAATTTGCGAAAAATTCGGCGAAGCAAAATGCCCCAGATTCACCCATCACTACTAAGCTACTACACTAGCTATCTTTTCACTTTTGGTATATGACAACTAGAAGAATTCAAAAAAATATACACATGAGTATACAAAAATATTGGACCACAGATATTGCATGAATATTGCAAAAACTATTTTAAAAAGTCGGTGATGTAGAAAATGTAATGGCCATTTACTGTAGAACATACAAGTGAATGTGAAGGTGCATTTCTTTTTTTAGACAAGATGCTAAGAGCAAATGGGCATACATATACTCAAATAATTTTCATGTGTGGTTGATGGTGTCCACAAGACACCTTAAGACTAACTTTTGGGCTGGGCTTACTGCAAGTATGAATTGTACAGATAACTCCTCTACTTGTCAAACCCATCACCAGCCTCTATCTACCCTCACCCCTGCATACCTTTTTTCTTCCTTTTTACTTCAGACCATACAGAGAGGGAGCCGGAAGAGGAGCTGTGAATCGGAGTCGAGCGTTGGTGTGTCACATGCAGTTCCCTCCTTTTGGGGGTATTTATACATGGACTAGCCCCTTGCCATCCTGCTGTGGGCTCTGGGGGTATATATACATGGAATTGCTCCTTGCCATCCTTCTGGGGGTATTTATACAATGAATATCCCCTTGCCATCCTGCTGTGGGTTCTGGGGGTTTTATACATGGAATAGCCCCTTGCCATCCTGCTGTGGGTTCTGGGGGTATTTTAACTTGGATGTGCCCCTTGCCATCCTGCTGTGAATTCTGGGGGTATTTATACATGTAATTGTCAATGTTTTCATCCTTCAGTATTCATAGTTTTTAATTTATTTGACTTTTCCTTTTGGCCTGGCTTTCAAATGGGGGTCACAGAGTAGACACCTGGCAGCTCATAAGTTGCCATTGTGCATGTTTTAGTGATCTTACTTGCTTGTCTGGGATCAATGGAATGCTCATTGGCCATTTCTATGGTGATTATAAAGGAACAGCTAGGGTTAATTATCCATTTTTATGTAGTATACTGGCATTTAATATTCTGATTATCCATGCAATACTGGCATGTCTGAATTATGTTCAAACGTGTTGCAATATTTCATGTAGTTAACTTCTTTTGCTGTAGCTAACTACAACTATAGTTATACAGTAGTTATAACTATCGTTATAACGATAGCTATAACTATATGCAAATTAAACATTTTCCCTGGATATGCACCTTGTTTCAATTGCACGCAATGTCACAAGAAACATTTTTTCATAATCCAACAGAATAAAATGTATTCCTTTATTTTCTAAAAATAATTTGCACACATATAAAATAATGTATATGTTGACAGTAAAGTGAAAGCAGAGGAGTGTGCTTCAAACTAAATGGTTGAAATGTGTCAAAAAATGAATGTGGTAGGAATAAACAGAACTGAAACCCTGGAACAAGCCTGTAGTTGTCAATTAGAGTAACATGCTGTATTTCATACATTTTTGCTATGTATAAATACTCTACTTCATTATTCTGATTCATATATTCATCAGTTGAACTCACTCTTCTCTATCAAAAACATATTTACCTGGTCTCTTTTATACTTTAAATTGCTTGCAGCTGTTTAACACTTGAAAATATATGTCTGTATTTTCTAGTGTCCTAAGAAGTATTTCATACATTAGAACGTTGACAAGATAAGACTTGTGGTTAGTGTTTCTTAAATTATTTAAAGAATATGTGCCAGTGCTGATGTAAAGTGCCAGTGGGCTCAGGTCAAAGATCTTAACTCTATCCTAAAACAGTTGAACTTTAATATTATAAGGTACTGTAGGTAATAAAACATGGGGTCCAGGTGCATTGCCCCCTACCAACAGCCATGGGATTGGTTAAACAAAATTACTTATAATAACTTATAATAACTAATAGAAATTTTAAAAACTGCATATGAAAACACCTTAATTGTGTTGTAGAGCTCTCACAGTAGATTAAAATAAAGGGTCTGGCATTACTAAATGGTCTGGTATTTCTTCAGGATGCTTCATTTAAAAGTCATAGCAAATAAAAAAACTGCTATGAGTCAGTCAGACGTTTAAAAAAATCACAGTAGCCAGGGAAATATCATTACTGGACAGGGAATTGTAAGTTTATTGTTTGACTTATTCAAAATAGAATGTGTGGCATTTGCAAAATGTTAATTGTATTCCATGCATGATTTTGCTACATCTTTTGTGAATGATTGGATATTTTAACCAAATCAAGAAAACAGGATTCAGAGCATAACTCAACATGTGTCTCACACACTCTTATAAAAAGAAATATTATGTTCTTTAACTTCACCTTTCTCTATGCAATGTGCAGTAGTTAAAAGTAATAAACCTGTTCTTGGGTCCTATAGAAAACCATCTTAAGATTTCCCTAGGTATTTGACATGCAATAACCAGAAGGCTCAGAATTATTTTATGGCTCTCTCACCTAAATGTCCATTATAGGCAAATAATTCAAATTGTTTTAAAGTATTTCTTTACCTCTATAATGATAAATATCTTGCACTTGATTCTAGCTAAGCTTTTCTAAACCTATGTTAGTGGAACAACTATTCTTTGGTTTTTATTTAACAGTAAAAATGGTTTCATTAGACACAAGACGGTGTGATCCAAATTACAGTAAAAACCAGGTTTCCAGAAGCATTCCAAGTATTCCTATACTTGTGCTTGCACATAGCATTTCACGGTATTTTATAAACAACATACAACACCTTAAAATAATTAAAGATTAAAAATAATAATTAAAATAATAATAAAGAGAGAGGTGTCATCTGATGTTTAATTGCACTGGCATATTGGAAAAGCTGCTTTAGGTGGATTAATGGTGCGTGTTACATCATGAATATATTTCTCAATTTTGGTTGGGGGAAACAATAGTACAGGTTGAAGATCTATTATGTAGAATGCTTGGGACCTGGGGTTTTCTGGATAAGAAATATTTCTATAACCTAGATCTCGATACCTTAAGTATGATAAAAATAAGAATTAACAAACAATAAATAATAAACCCAATAGGATTATTTTGCCACCAATATGGATTCATGCAGCTTGACAAGCTACTGTTTTATTATTATAGAAAAAAAGACAATGATATTTATAATTTAGAATAATTTACCTAAAATTAAGTCTATGCCTTCTCATAATTTGGAGCATTCTGAATAATGGTTTTTGGATAGAAGATCCCATAGCTATACATCACATGAAGCAAGCTGGGATACTTGCTTAATATGCACATGCATGTGTCCCAACATAGCTGCCTTCACTAGTGGCATAATCCTTTGATAAAATCCTCTCTGTTAGCCTGCACCTCCGGTGGGTGAAACAATTTAGTTGTGAGAGGTGGCCTTTTTACAAGTTTATTTGAATATGGAAATAACATCTACTGTATTTTACTTTAACTTGTCCTCTAGGACAAAGTAAGGTCTTACGATATCCCTACTATATTAATGTCATATCTATTTTTGTCTAAGCCCCTCGAGCACCAAACAGCTCAAAAAGGTTTTACTGTAACTTTTGGCAACTTGCAAGGTTATGTCTTAGAACAAGTTTGACAAATGTCTCATTACATCATACATTTTCTGCTTTCGCTTAATTGTATCCATCTAGTCAGCTAAGAGGCTATGCTTTGTACAAATGAGAGAAGGATTTAAGCTTGAAAAAAAAAATGGTTGTAGCTTATCTCAATGCAGTAACCAAAATAAGCAGGATAATCAGAGGAACAGAAACACAACATATAAAAGGAATGCATAATTAATATCAAAGTTAGCTATCTAGAAAATGCATGACCTCAGTAACACAGACATTGAACAATTTAGCCCTTGATTGTCTGTAAACCCTTTCTGAATTCACCCAGTCCTGTCTTCACTTACTAATTGAAATAAAATGACAAATATATGGCAGATGGTAAGGCAAAACTCACTCAATTAGGATGGCTAATGAAATCCAGTTAAGTGGCAAATGCTGTGCTGAACATCCATTGTTACTTTTTTACAGGCAATGTAATGAACTTAATATATAGATATTAAAGGAATCTTTCTTTGTGTAGCAGTTTATGGCAGATGGTACTGGAGCAGTACTTCAATTCAATTTATTCAACATGTCACTCATTTTAACAGTTTTATAAATGGACTGTAATATATTATCTATTTTTACTTAAATAAAATATACTTTAAAGATTGTTTTAATGCATTATATTCCTTTTTTAATTCCATAATTTAAGATTAATCCAGTGACTTTGTCGACATTTTAAGTAAAAATCCAATTTATGGGAATACCTTTTATCTGGAACATTTATTCTGGATAACAGGTCTCATTCCTATACCTTAATAGCGCGTATTATATACCAAAGCTGAAAATACCCCGAATCCGAAAATACTCCAGCAAAAACCTGTCAAGGTCAAAGACAGAGGTTCCTTGAACCGTTTGAAGATGCTCACGTTTTGTCAGTGGGTTTCTCTCAAAAACTCGATTAATTCTAGATTTTTCCCACAAAAAACTTGATTAAATTGAGTTTTTGGGTTATTCAC
The DNA here is from genome assembly GCA_024363595.1 of Xenopus borealis. Lineage (NCBI taxonomy): Eukaryota > Metazoa > Chordata > Amphibia > Anura > Pipidae > Xenopus > Xenopus borealis. Next base: position 77,210,456 of record CM044441.1, read on the forward strand.
CCCGATGCACTGATTCGAGTTTTTTCCATTCATGTTTTTTCTTAAATTGGAAAATGTTCAAGATGGGAGTTCATTTGAGTCATAAAAAACATCACAAAGCTCTAAAATTCAACCTCTGATAAATACCCTGTCTGTTATTCTTATACTAACCCTTAACTCAATTATATAATATAGTATATATAGGATACACTGGTCTTTGGCTGTCATAGGGAAACCACTGCAAACCATTTTATTTGACGTTAACTGTCAAAATCATCACATTGCATTATTAAAGAATCCACTTATTTAAAATCAGTCATTATTTATGATTGGTATTCTAGATATATATATATATATATATATATATATAGATGTGGAAAGTATGATTACTCAGAAGGTAAAGTTACTGTTTTTGTTTTTCAAAATAAAAATATTTGGAGAAAAATAATCTTTAATAATTAAGCCTGAAAATTTGACATCCTGTTTATTGATTTGGGAAAATATGTGTTATGGTTGTAAAATACTGAGGAAAGAGTATAATTTTTAGCATATCTTATCTATTGTAAGTGTAAAAATGGCCAATTGAGTAATTAATTTCTTAAACTACATATAATCAGTCTTTTCTAAATTGTGACTAGATAATACACCATTTATTTATAGTGATGGGTGAATTTATTCGCCAGGCGCAAACTCACGGGCAATTCCCGCGATTCGCCGCTGGCGAATAAATTCACGAAACGCCAGCAAAAATTTGCCGGAGTAAAAATAAATGAGTCGAGTCGTGAAATGAGTTGCGGCACGTTTTTTGACTCGCGACGCATCGTTGACATGACGCGCGATGAAAACGACTCGACGCGATGGAAACGATGCGACACGCTGCAAAAAACGTTCCGCATCTCGTTTCACAAATTTTTCACGAGTTTCGCTTGAAGTTTGTGAATTTTCGGCAAAGCAAAACGGAGTAGATTCGCCCATCACTATTTATTTAACAATACAAGCAATTTGATTCTTTCCAAGAGATTCATAGGTACTGTATGCATGCATATACAGTATGAGAATTATCCTAGAGATTTCAATTGGATACACACTACTCCTACAGGAGCACCTCATGTATAATTAAGCTGTACAACATGAAAAAAAGAAAGGCATATAGAAAACCAAGTGTTTAAAATGTAATTCGTATTTGTTGATCAATTATACTGTAGTTACAATTCCTATCATTTAATTATATGTTTTCTTTAGCTAAAATATGACTGGCCCAGATTGATTTGTTTGACAAGATTTCAGTTCTTTATGAAACACAAAATAATTTTTGATCATTGCATAATTTTTTTAGCCATTTTCAAAATTCAAAACTCCTTTCAAGCTTCTATCCAATCAACAATGTTATGTGACTGCACATGCATAGTTATTCTATATTTGTTCAGTGTGTCTTTTAGCATTGGCATGTGAATAAGGATATTGTGTGTAACCTCTGATAGGAAATGAAGAATTATGCGATGATAATACCCAAATATTACTTTACTCTTACTTAGCTGTGCCTCTTTTTGAAACTATCCAGAGTAAGAATTACAAAGAGGAGATAAGCCTCAACCAATTCGCAACAAAATTTGAATCTTCAACAAAATAAATTACACTTTTACCGTGGCAGGCTATTCTTAAAATTGCACATGGCATGTAACCAATCTCTCCTCAAACATAATAAGTTATCTAAAAGAAAAACTTTCTTACTCTTTGCAATATTTTTCTTTCTGCAGGGCTCCTATTAGAATCCTGTTTAATCACTAGGTCTGCTTTTCTTATATTAAAATTAACAGTATTGGAAAACACCATTAATACATTAATATCATGCATAAAACACATACTATGCTCATATCTATGGCATCTATTATGTTGCTACTTTTAGTCTAAAAAAACTACTAACTACTAAACTACTAACACCTTTCCATGTGTTGCTGAATTACAGCATGCATACAATGCATAGTACTCATTTTGATGCAACAGCACCCCATAGTACTCATTCAGCCAGCACTTTCTACCCTGGTCACAGCATTGGAGGAACAGATCGACCCTGTCCTGACTGACTGCCATAGTTGCAGTTTGAGTACTCTGCCTTTCTCTTACTGAATTGCATGTCTAAATGAAACACAAGTTAGGGGATGGGATGGGGGACACCTACATTATAAACAAAGGCAGCATTGCATTTAATAGTGCAACCACAAGTCTCTGCCATTCACAAAGTGCAAATCGTGCACTTTGAACAGTTTTTTCCTCATTGTAAATGAGTCAAATGTCAGATGCACGATTTCAACTGCCTTCATGTATAAATCCTACATCATATACAAACAGTTTAGAGTAACAGGATGGTAGTTAGCACTGGAAATTTCCTATTTAGTATTACCCTATGGCACGACTAAAAAAGTATATTTGTATGAAAATTGTTTTTCTAGGAGAAGCAGGGTTTACATATATATATTTTTATAGGAACCTGGGTATAGTTTTCCTTAAGTTGTAGATATTTCTCTGCATATTCATAGAATAATTTCATGCTCTGTATTTTAAATCAGCCAGATTCACTTTTACTGCATAGTTATTTTCAACTCTCTGCTGGTTAATATAGTCACTGCAACCATAGTAAATCCAGGGGATTAGAATATTAAAAACATGCTACAAAGTGCAGCAAATTTAAGATAATTGTGAGATGGAAATGTAATCAGATTTAGGATTACAGTCCTTGTGCCAAACCTATTGCCTAGTTCTCTGACATTATACTGAAGTATATTGTTATTTTTCCAGTATTAACCACAGTTCAGATGTAGTAATATGGCATAACATATCACATCATTCATTTCAAAAGTCCCATTTCACAAATTTCACGGGAAATTTGTAAAAATTTTGATGAAGTGATGCAGGACAAATTCACCCATCACTAACAATCAGATGGTGGGCCATCTGAGCCATGTGCTTGTAAATCTGACAGACAATACAAAGAACTGACAGACAATGCAATTTTTAAGTTCATACCTCATGACTTAGTGGTGGTAGTTTATCAACACTGGGCAGATTTGTCTGTGGGCAGTAACCCATGCCAACAGATTTTTGGATTCATTGCTCTACTTGCAGCTGACTGTAAAAAGCTAATCACTCATTGGTTGCTATAGATAACTGCCCATGGGCAAATTCGCCCATTGTTGATAAATGATCCCCACTGTGCTTTTAGGTTACATGAAGAATAAGAACCTTGGTTGTCCATAGCAGATACTATAGTACCTGATTACTTGAAGTACCCTGAAGTAAAAAAATGTGTTACAAAGAATAAATCTACTGTAAGTCTGGTATTGTTGAGTGCATGGTTTGTATGTGCAATAAGATAGAAAGGATCCACATACAGGAAAGGCCAATAAAATCACATCCACTTAAGAAAACTATTTAATCGCATTAACAGAGTAGTACAATATATGCTTTTAAACTGAGAAGCTGAGACCCTATCAAAAAGATGCAAAAAGGAAGAAAGAAAAAAAAGAGACAATATATCAATATCAAGGGAGATATGATGATACATGATGCAAGAAAATGATACAAGAGGGTTAATACAAAACAGTTTTAAAGTTTTAGTTGAGCCAAATCCCTAAGAAAGATAGTTAAATAAAGAATTTTGGTACACAAAAAATCTTCACATCATGAAAGTATTCCCCAATCCCCTATTTTTTTCATGTGCAAAGTTGGTCAGAGAACAGAGAGTATAATTAATGTGGCCAGATATACAGTACTGTAGAACTAGGAACCATATGGCAGAAGGACAGGTGGATAAACAGAAGGGCTGGTCTTGCTGCAAATAAAAACTAATGAAAAGTAATCTTATTTATTCTGTTTCTCATAACTTGCTGATTCTTTTGAATCAAAGGATTATATTAGAATATTCAATACATCAAAATGTGTGTCACTTTGCACCACTGACAGCTCTTTTCCATTTGTAGTTAGCAGCTTCTGCCAAGGAAGGATTTATTATGTTAATAAGTATATTTTATTCAGAGGTAGTACATGTTGCTATATTGAGAGATAAATCATAATACCCAGAACATATTATATTTAAAATTTTTACCATTTTGCACTTATTTAGCAGTTCCAGCTAAATTTATTTTAACAAAGAAAATAGATAAGTACAGTAAACCTAATCATTGGGTACATTATATTGTCAAATATTTGCAATGTGTTCACAAATGAATAAGACTATTGTAAAGCTTACAAAACTAAATTCTTATGACAGACTTAGCAAAGACTATTTTACTTAAAGAAGCAGCGGACTGCTCATCTTCAATTTCATTAAAAAATTAAATCTGGTGTTATCTTTTTATAAAATGTCAATATCCCCCCACCCCAATTACCTAAAAACGTAACCCCCCCAAGGCTCCCTTATAAGTTAAAAAAAATTTGGCGGCAGGCCCCCCCATTTAAAAAAACGTGTTTTAAAAAATTGGTGGTCAGGGCCCCCGACAAGTTAAAAAGAAAATTGGGGCCCCATAAATTTTTTTTTTTTCAAAAATTGGTGGTCAGGCCCCCCAACAAGTAAAAAAAAATTGGGCCCCAAAAAATATTTTTTTTAAAAAATTGGTGGTCAGGGCCCCCGTCAAGTTAAAAAGAAAATTGGGGCCCCATAAAATATTTTTTTTTCAAAAATTGGTGGTCAGGCCCCCCGACAAGTAAAAAAAAATTGGGGCCCCAAAAAAATATTTAAAAAAAAAAATTAGTGCAGGGGCCTAAAGAGTATTAAAACAAATATTGGTGGCCAGAGGATTAAAAAAAAAAAAATCGACAATGGTGTCAGTAGAATTGAACTCGTGGCTTCAGGACTTCAGTTATAGATGTTTTAGTGACTTCGGGTATTTTCAGCACTTCAGGACTTCATGTGTCGGCTCCTTTCATGACTTTGGGTATTTTCGGCGCTTCAGGATTTCATGTGTCGGCTCCTTTCGTGATTTCGGGTATTTTCGGCACTTCAGGACTTCGCAAACGTTCGGCACTTCCGCATTCTGCGCAGGACTTCAACGGGAGGTGAGCGCTCGCTGCTGCGCTCGCAAGGGGCTCTTTGAATATTGCAGCGCTGCCGGGCCCCCCTTCAGCTCCGGGCCCGGGACACTTGTCCCCCCTGTCCCCCCCTGATGGTGGCCCTGTGTGTAATAAATACAGCTTACAAATGTTATCCCTTTAAGTTTGTCTTTAGCAGCAATTAATGTTTCTTTTGTTTGGCTGAGGATATCCCACCTACCTTCCATATGCTTGGTTGAGGTCCTTGATGTCTTGATTCCATTGGGCCTTTGCTTTTTCCGATGGATCTAGAACCAATTCCATGATATTGGTTTAGAGGCTGGAGGTCAGATGGGCTAATCTATCAATTTTCAAATATTTTCCAGTACAGGCTACTTGAGATATATGGTTTGAGTTGAAAATTTTGAAAGAAAGGCTTTCTATAGCTGAGTTATTCAAATGCCTGTACTGATATGCATTTGTTTCTTTGCAGGTGACCATTAATTGTGCAATGTATAGATAGACTTCATAATTTATCTGGCTGGTGTAAGCAACATTTCAGCTGGCCTTCATTTTTTATTTTGTACAGTTTTTGAATTATTTGCGTTCTTCTTCTGACCCCTTCCAGGTTTCAAATCGGGGTCACTGCCATCTAAAATACAAATTCTGTGTAAGGCTACAAATGTATTGTTATTTCTATTCAGGCTTTCTCCTATTCATATTTCAATCTCTTATTCAATTCAGTGAAGGATTGCTAGGGTAATTTCTACCCTAGCAACCAGATTGCTAAAATTGCAAGTCGAAGAGCTGCAGAATAAAAGCTAAACTCAAAAACTATAAATAGTAAAAAATAAAACCCAATTGCAAATTGTCTCAGAATATCACTCTCGACATAATTTCAAAAGTTTAATGGTGAACAAACTCTTTCACAACATTTCTACCACATGGGTTATATAATATAAAATGCAACTAAATGGCATTTAGGATATACTGTCACCTTTTTTAAAAGCAAATATTGTGATGGTTGCTCTGGGTTACTATATCTGAGCAAAGTTTCTGCTTTGTTATCACTTTCTAAATTTTTTAAAGGTGTCCAGTCTATTATATTATATATATATATTATATATATTATAGCAAGCAGACAGAGCTATTTTGGTGATAATATTATTAAGGCAAGCCTTAAAAAAAAAAATCTTGTTTTTGCACCAGAATGGGGGGGGACATCAGCATGCACTGGTTACAAAATTAAATGCTGAAGAGAGAGGGGGAATAGGGGAGAACAGTGACATTTAAGTACGTGAGTGCTGATTTAAAGTGAAAGTAATTGCCTGCCCGCCTCTATGCCTAAAATATAGAGGTGGGACAGGCAATATTTGATTGACAGCTTTTGTAAATGACTTTACAACAGCTATGAAAGCTTTAATAAAAAAAGAAGTATTTGGATTTCATGTTTAATTTGAAAAGGACTTTAATTATACAGCTTTTTATGACTGGGTAGCAAGTCCGCTTAACAAGTGGCTTCAGTGATTTTAAAATGAACAACTCATTTTTATTTGTGATGTTTTTTGACATTTTGTTACTGGCATCTGACTTTGTTAATATTTTCACTGTAAATATGCGTATGAATACCAATTTGAATATTTAGCCATTGTAAGAGAAGCTCTGGGAAACAGGTTGATGCAGTTTATGTTTCCCTATGTGGTAACCTCAGCAAATGTCAGTTTTGCAATGGGGAAAAATTAGGGATGCACCGAATCCAGGATTAGGTTTGGGATTCGGCCTTTATCAGCAGGATTCGGATTCGGCCGAATCCTTCTGCCTGGCCGAACCGAATCCGAATCCTAATTTGCATATGCAAATTAGGGCCAGTGAGCTAAATCACGTGACTTTTTGGCACAAAACAAGGAAGTAAAAAATGTGGATGAATCTTACAGTCCAGTAGAGTGCTCCAGGTGAATTGCATTCCCAGACAGGTAGCTGCATGGTGATTAGGCTGCAGCTGCACAGGGGTTGGGTTTTTCAAATAGAGAGAGAAAGCAGGAGCTGCTGTTCTGTGTTCTAGCTGCCATGTAAGTGTGAAAAAACGTATTTTGAACATTTTGCTTTGCAAGTGATTGGGCCACAAGGCCCTTGCCTTGGGTTAGTAAGGGAAAGCACCTTTGTATTAGTTACAGCCGGACAGGCTTAGGATTTTTTTTTCCTGTTTTTTGTCTCTATGCATAAGCTTCCAATTAACTGGCCAAGGACCACTTATGCTCATCTGAACTGTCTATGCCTCTATTTTGGAGTGTCTGGAAGTGTACACAAAGGTCTATTTACCAGTGAGACAACTATCCGACTACTTGAAATCGCTACAATTGGTGGAAGCTGCTTTGGCACAAAAAATCTGGCAACAGAAAAGACTGTGTTAGAAAATTTTAAGGGCCGGTTATCTGTTTTTGCAAGGACAATGGAATAAGTTGCTAAGGCTTTGCTACATGATGCTGCTACACAACTAGAGGATACTAGAGCTCAACTAGAAGCTGCAGTTAGCCATTGAAGAGACCAATCACAGGTTACTTGCACAAAAGGAAGCTAACTGAGAGGAGCAAAGGAAGGATAGAGAGGCTATAAAAGATTTTGTCCAGTTGCTCACAACCAAGAGTGGAGAGCTGCCACAAACTGCTGTTGCTGGTCTGAGTATTATATTGGTTAGCCAAGCAATGTAGAAAATGTCTCCAATCAATGATGCTGAGGCATACCTTGTGACCTTCGAAAGAACAACAGAAAGAGACAGCTGGTGTAAGGAACATTGGGCTGGAATAGTGGCACTTTTCCTGTCAGGTGAACCCCAAAAGTAGAGAGACTGTGCGATTGTGTTCTGTTACCCGGCAACCTGCCTCAGAAAAGGACTGAGTAAAGGCTTAATATGGTGCTTTAGGTGCCATTTGCTAGTACATATTGCTGCAAACTGTCCCTTAAATGGGGAACCCAAGCAATGTGATGCTGCATGTGTAAACAGAAGGTTATCTATACAGTATGTATCTATATGTAAAGCTATGCCTCAGGCAGGGCAAGTGAAAGAAGTGTGTTTGATTAATGTGAATGGTAAAATTGCCAATGCTTTATTGGACTCAGGTAGTTCAATTACCCTTGTAAAAACTAATTACTAATTTTGTAAATCCTGCAAAGTATTGGGTAGATACTGTAGGGTCATCTGCATACATGGAGATGTCTGTGAATACCCTACCGCTAATGTGACTATAAATACCCCTTTTGGCTCTTTAATCTACCCTGTGGGTTTGATCCGCCACATTACTGTATGATGTTATATTGGGGAGGGAGTCCTTACACTTTAGAAAGCTGTGGGAAAATAATGTTAAAAATGCCTCTAGCAATTGTGCTATAGGGAAGAAAGTATCCCTGAACCCTTTGAAAATACCAGTGTAACTGTAGCAGTAGAGGGCACCTTTGAAAGCATGTAAACTTTTCCCTTATCAGTTCTTATATGGGACACAGAGGAAGCTAATACTGATAAAGAACTACCCAGTGGTACTGAGGAGTAGTACTGGGGATGTGTCAAATAAAAATTTGCCAGAACTAGAGGCTCAAAGAGATCATTTTCTTACTGAACAGTTAAACTATCCTACTCTTGCTAAGGCCAGAGAAAATGTAAAGGTAATAAATGAGAACCCAGTAGACCTTGACATGAGGATTTCTTTCCCTCACATTGTAATAAAACAGAATTTATTGTATCATGCGGTTAAGAAGATCTTATTGAGCAACTGGTTGTTCCTAAACCATAAAGGAGAATGGTGTTAGACCTTGCTCATGGGAATGTAATCGGGAGACATTTGGGAGTAGAAAAAACTACTGAGAGGATTTTGCAAAGATTTTTTCTGACCTGGGCTACATAAAGATGTTTCAGAATACTGTGGGTTGTGTCCTGAGACCCAGCTCACTGCTATTAAAGCAAGTTTTAGAAGTCCCTTGGTTCCCCTGCCCATCATAGAAATGTCTTTTGCGAAGATATGTATGGATCTAGTGGGGCCAATGATACAATCTGCCCAAGGGAATCAGTACATCTTGGTCATACTGGACTGCTGCTTGCTACTCTGAGGTTAAACCCATACAAAATTTCTCATCCAAAACCATTGCTAAAGAGCTGGTTCAAGTGTTTAGTAGGGTGGGCATCCATAAAGAGATATTAACTGACCAAGGCACCCATTTTATGTCCAAAATCACCAGAGACCTGTGTAAGTTATTTAAGGTGACCCAGTTACGAACCTTAGTGTACCATCTTCAAACAGATGGCTTAGTAAAAAGGTTTAACAAGACCCTAAAAAAGAGTAGTAAGTAGTAGTTAGTGATACCAACAAATATAATTCATCCTTACTAGAGGCAAAACTGTCCTGTTGGGTTTTATTAATATTTAAATAATTTTTTACTAGACAGGATATGGCGATACAAATTAAAGACCCCTTATCTGGAAACCCCCAGGTACCAAGCATTCTGGATAAAAGATCCAATACAAGTATTGGCTACATTTAATTTGCTATGCATGCTGAGACTGCTGTGAGCATTTTTCTCTGGTTTTCTTTATGACTAAGTTGAGTATTTGCAAACATGTTATTTGTGACTCTGTAATTATATGTTTGCATTTTCTATGAGAGTCCATGCTTGAATAATCTGCATCATACTTCACCTTGCCGCTGTATACATCTTGCATTAATGCAGGATTAAGATATAGGAGTGTATATAATAAAAATAGTATCTCTGTGTACATAACACCAGAAGAAAATACATGTATTGTGTAGAACATAGAAATAAGCAAAACCACAGAAAAATATAGCAAGATTTTGAAGGAATTACACATTTTTGTGATTTGATCTTCATACTTTATCTCTAAAATGCAAAGATTTTCATATTTATAGGGAATATGTATTTCATTTTGGCACAGATTGAAATTAAAATTGGGGGATTCCCAATAAGGGAAGGTAAATTAAGAACTTTCCTGACAATAAGGACATTCTTAAAACATTTATCAGAGCAGATCAATGTATTCTACTGCTTTGGAAAGCTCTAACACCCTAAAGAATCATTAATCCCCCCAAATTAAATACATCTGCTTTAAATGTAACACTATGCAAGTTAATTAGGATTTAGAAAAGCCATTCCCATGCTTAAACAAATCATTACAGTGCTTGTAGGAGCTTGGTAAATCTGACAGCATCTGTATTTTACCAAGTTTCTTTATCACTTAGTAACTTACTTATGTATAATTGTTATGTTCTTTAAGGTACATTGCATTATTAAAGGAAAAATATACATTTAGAATATACACTTATCCAACAGATCATTGACATTATAATAGGTGACGAAACAAAGAATGCTACCGAAGGTACATATCTCCCAGAAGACACTATTAGACCCAGCATATGAGCAGAATAACTGATGCTGTGAAAACAAAACATTTAGCTTTCTGTTGAGGTTGCCTGGATGTGATGTAAAGAGTGAATTCCCACTACATTACTGTATAGATATCACTAAATAAGCACCATTCCCATCCTTGCAAGAATGTCACATTGGTAACAGTTGCCTGATATATCACTTTTCTAGATGCTGTTAGTTTGTTACTAGAGGAATTTGATCATGTACTTTTGATCAAACAATTTTATTCCACTTCTTTTAATCGTTGTGTTGGTTATGATTTTCAATTCTTTTCTATTCTTTAGCACCATTTTTCTAATACTTCCCATACCCATATGTTACACATTAAAACCATTCTGTTCACTCCTGCACCATTCTACAGATGCAGTCACTTGGATTTGTGTGTTAAATGCGTTGTGACTAGTGATGGGTGAATTTATTCGCCAGGGGCGAATTCGCGGCGAATCCCCGCAATTCGCGGATCGCCAGCGAAATTTAGCTTAGTGAAAATTCGCTGGAAAAATGAGTCGCGCGGCGTTTTTGACGCGGCGCACGCCGAAAACGACGCGACGCGCCGAAAACGACGCGACGCGCCGAAAACGACGTTTCGCAAATTTTTCGGCAATTCGCGCATTTCTCTGGAAATTCGCAAAATTTTCGGCGAAGCAAATCAAAGCCCATCACTAGTCGTGACTTAACTCATCTATCCCATTTATCCCATTTAGCACAGAATATTGTGTCACAGCATCCCATCCAATTAAAGAGTTCACCATTGAAAACAATGGTGCTTTGGTATGCTAATGTAAAGGTTAAATGCATTAAATGAGTTAAGATAACTTTGGATAACACGGTTTCTTCAATTAGCCCTGAGTCACGATGCATTTAACTTACAAATCCAAGTGACTGCATCTGTACCTCATGCATTCTAACTCTTATCTCAAACACAACTTACAACACATCCCTTAATGCTATGAACACTACCCATGGATTCTAAAAATTCCATCCCACACACTTTACTCTTTCATTTTGTGGAAACTGCTCTTAAACAATCACTATGCTCTGAGCTCTAGACATCAGTAATATGGAGAAGATAAAAAATATATACCAGATCAAAAACACATGTATAAAAATGTTATAAAAAATTGCAAACTGTAAAAAAAAAAGCAATGTTATTCTTAAGGGAACAGAAGCTTCTAAAAAATAGAAGGGTGTATTGTCGATTTTTCCATCATTCCGAAAAAGGAACAAGCAGCAATCAATGATAATACGTAAAATAATATTTATTTGGGTGAGTGTGTGTATTTGTGTTGTGTTTCTGGATGAGGGAGTTTTAAGGATAAATGTTCTACTGCGTTAACGTTGAACCTGAAATTTTTGCATTTAATTTGAATCATTTTATTTGACTGTGACATGTTTTTCAATTGATTAACCAAAAGTGAAGTCCTAATTTCCGAATGAAATGGTGAACAGTTTCTCCTGTCAGCATTAATGAGTGTACTTCAGGCAGTGATCTTACTGCTGACTTAGTTCAAAGAACTAAACCAATGCATCTCATTTTTAGTTGATGATTAAATAAAGTAAATTTACTTAACCTGAACGTTGTGCAAAAATAATCGAATTCAAGCATCAGGTTACCTGGAAAGAAGTATTAGGTAATTAAACAATGAATTGTATATTTTTGTGAATAAAATTAATGGGTCGTGATTTGAAGGAGATATTCTTATGGCTGGAATTGTTTGCAAGCCTTTTACTTCTTTTTATTTGAAGAATGTACTGTTTCACAGTTTTCTAATAGTAAACTAGTCTGACCAGCACTGACAGCAAAAAGCTAGGCAATCTTTGCTACAGAACGTGTAGTTTCAGACTGGGCTGGCGGGACACCGGGAAAAAACCCAGTGGGCCCCCAGCTCTAGTGGGCCCCACTGGCCCAGATCAGCACCCTGGTTTTCTTCCTTCCTTGGTCATAAAAAAATGCAGTGTGCGTACTGCAACACACGCGTGAGTGTGCAGGTCAGCGCACTTGGTCACACACCCAGTGGGGGGCGGGTTGCTGGATGGAAGGCCCTGAGGCAGCAGCCTTAAGGGTCCGATGGAGGGCCCTGAGGTTTGTTGTGTTTTCATAGCAGAGGATGAGCAGATTATAACAGGGCTTTATTAGCAAGTTCAAACAGCCATTACACAACAGTAACATAAACTCTATCATTCTTAAACAGTATAGACAGTATTGTGTATACACAGCATAACTCGTGCACAGTCACCTCTACAGGCCATTTGTAGAAACACCACAAGGTAGAAGCCCTGGTGGGCCTGGTCCCCCCCAGTCCGGCCCTGGAAGGACTTGTACAACACCTAAGCCTTAAACTCTGCCTTTGTCTGCATAAATTATCCATTTTATTATAGCATATTAAAAGTAATGGTTGCAAAATAAAAGAAAGAGGAAAAACATCTGTAGAATATCTGTGTAAAATGTAGTCAAAAGAAAAAGCTTTCTGTAAATTGATGTGACAGATTGCATTAGGGCATCATTTTGGGGCCTGCATGGTGTGTGTATGTGTTAGAGGGCAATGTTTTGCTGGTTTTTTTTGCTAAAAGAAGTTGCAAGGCCCATGTGGTACCAGTGTCTTTTGATTTCAGGTGGGGCTTTCAAAGGAATACTTATCTAAGGTCTCTGTAAAAAATCTGTTATAGTAATTAGTCATTGTGTGTTATGAAACTCGCTATTCTACGACTTACAGGATATATATATTATATGCTAGATAAAATAACTAAATATTTTTATTGTATTTAGTAAAGTAATGTAAAGGAAATCATGTGGTAATTGTTTGTAGAGTAGTGAACAATTTGATACCTGTTTTTGGACTGAGGATTATTTTCTTTTTTAAAGAGACAAATAATTTAAAATCTATAGTGCTTAATACAAAATTTGAAGTCCTCATACAAAAATATGGTTAATGCTCCAGATTAAGTCAACCTAATAAATTCTAAATTCTGTGCCTGTATCCATCCATCAGTGTCATGAACGCCACCCAGAGCTTTTCCGGGAGCTCCGGGCGGCGCGTCCAGTCTCGGCGGTGGCACCCATGGCCACCACGTGGTTGCGGCGCCGGCCGTGACGTCATTGCGCTGCGCCAAGCGCGTTCCGGCACCAAATTCAAATTAAAAGGATGCTGAAGACGTGGGTTCGATGCCCAAGTATAGCTCAATCTTTAATTGTGCTCCTGGGTTCTCTAATATTCCTGCTCGTTTCTGCTATTGATCTCTGGCTTGTTTCCTGACCTTGATTCTGTGCTGCCTGCCTGTTGAATATTTTGCCTGGACCTTGACCATTCTATTGGATTAAACTTGAACTGTATTCTGCCTGGACTCTCTGGAAGGGGCTTCCTCCTAGATTCTGACTACCCCCTTGTGGGTGTCGCTGGCCCCTGCTGACAATCAGCAAAGGTGTGCAAGCAGTATTTTGTACAGCACCCAACACCAGAACAAACACCAAGCACCCTGGTCTCGGCTCATGCTTCACCAGTAGTTTGACTGCCTTTGGGCCTCCGGAGGAGCCCTCGGCTTACTTGGATGCCACCTGGACTTAAACGAGAGGTGCAAGATAAAGGTTCTGGATAGGCAAAGAGGCACAACTGTATATAGAGTCAATATGGCCAAAGGTCACAATACAAGCAGCAGTAGGCAGATTCGTAGTCAGACAGGCTGGATCTAGGCAGGCATATAGCTAGGATCATCAGGCAGGCAAAGGGTCAAACTGGGTGATCAATCAGATGGGGTGAGGAAGAATCAGAGTCAAATAACAGGCAGGGGTCAAACCAGAATGTCAATCAGTAGGGTTAAGCAGATTCAAAATCGGTTTCAGGCAAAGTTCAGGTTTCAGAGTAGTCAAAAGCCAGGCAGGGTCAAACACAGGGAATCAGGATCAATAACAGGGTCAGGAACAAACTAGAAGCAAGCTCAGAGCACCAGGTATAGGAACCTATCACAGGCATACACATAGTAACGAATGTCCCTTTAAATACATTCAAATTTTGTGCCATTGCGTGATGATGTCAGCTCGCACACTAAAGAGTAGCCGGCAGCAAAGAAGAGGAGTGGCGCAGCGAGCGTCCCCGCCAATGGCATGGCAGGCATCCCGGCCGTACCACTAGACCACCAGGGTGAGAATTTTTTACAGGTACATATGCATAACTGTGAACTTAATGCACATCAGAAACAGTGGGGTCATCAAAAATGTATAAAACATGTATGATAAATTGAAAAGTTAATTTGAAGAGAATAAAACATGGGTTCAATATCTGTAATTTACATGGGGTGAATCGCCTTAATGATAGGCAAACCTCTATCAAAGAGTAGTCCTATTATATATTAATTATATATTATATATTCCCTCCAATCTTTCAGTCAATCATATGCATCGTATATCGAAAAAAAGGAAATGTATAAGCAGGAACAACCTGCTACAAGAGACTGAAATATTTATCACACAAATTAACGTTTTAAAGTCAGTAATCGTGTCCTTGAAGCAAAAATACACACTTGCAAACAGCAATGTTTCCTCTTCTTTTGTTAAAGAAAAATCAGTGGTGCGTTTAAAGAAATGATCAATGGTTATTAACAATATGAAGAATATCATATAATTTTATAAAGGTCACAGCATTGTATGCATTAATATTGTGTTTATTAAAATTCACAAAAACAGAAAATTATCATTAGTAGTTTTGTAAACAATTCATGGAATCTCCTAACAATTGTATAAACTGAACTAATGAAATACTAATGAAAGCATTAAAGAAATTTAAGGCCAGCTAAAGGCAACATGCAAAGCACTTAAAATGGACACCAAATCTTGTGTGTTTGGGTGCTTATAAAAAATGTAGTTAGCTAATATGCCTGCTTCTTACAATTTGCACCTAGCACAAGCCTGCTCTCATAAACACAAAGAAAAAGAAGAGAGATTTTGCAATGCATATTCCCTGGTTCAGTGTCACATAAGTAATCTATGGGTTTTTTTAGTTACAAAATTATGATCCTAAAATTGATAAGCCACCATTCTACATCCCATGCCAGGAGGCTTTAGCATTGGGTATTATGACCAGAGGCACTGCCAGTTATGCACTGCCATATGGGTTTATACCTTGCTATAGTATGGTGACATCAATTTTATGATCATAATTTTGTAACTAAAAAACCCTTGTCTCTTTAAATACTTGCATCTGCATAGATTACTTATGTGATAGGGGACCAGCAGGGAATGTGCATTGATCAATCCCTCTTCTTTTTTTCTATGTCTTTAGTTAATTTGGCAAGATTATTAGCACTTCCATTGTATTTTAGTATTTAGCCATGGGAGTGCTCCCACCTTTCCTTGTTGCATTTGGTATTGTATCAGATTCTGTTTGAAAATTTAGCAGCTATGCTGCAGGCCAGGCTTCCATGTGGTTGTAGCACCCCCACACCAGTCCTTTAAATGGTGGTCCCATGCCTTTGCAAATGGGTGTTGGTCTGGGTAGTCTCTCTGTCTTAAAAGCCTCAAGTGGGGGGAGGATTAATCTCATGGAACCAATGTTGTGGTCTAGGTTATCTCTCTCCTTTGAAAGGTAATGGAGGGGGAGGACTAAGCCCTATGATTGAAACAAATTCCCAGGTTGGGAGACTTTTATTTCAGGTAATGCATTTATGCCAGGAGGCTTTAGCATTTGAGTATTATATGCAGAGGTAAATAGAGACCGCTATATGGGATTTACCTTGACGTGGTATGGTGGCTTATCAATTTTATGATCATAATTTTGTAACTAAAAAAATCCTGTCTCTGTAAATACATGCATCTGCATAGATTACTTATGTGACAGGTAACCAGGGAATGTGCATTTATTAATCGCTCTTCTTTTTCTCTATGTCTCTAATTAATTTGGCGAGATCAGTAGCACTTCCATTTTATTTTAATATTTAGCCATGGAGCTCACACAACCTTGCATCTCATAAATATAATCATCTTTTATTTTTTACAATGCCAGCATATTAGGCAGCACTTAACAATAATTTAAAATAAACATTTTTTGTATAGTAAAAATGAATATAGATGAGCCTGATCAGATCCAGATACAAATTCAGTAAGAAAAACTTGCACCCTGGTTTGTAAATCTCTAACAGATTGTAATAGTGTACATGTGATTTAGAGGAAATCTGGGAATACACATCCCATTACACTTTACACATTGAACTTGGATTTTTAAATAAAAAATATGAAGAAATTTCAAGATTTAACAAATGGAAAAACTTGAATAAATCATTCAGAAAGAAAAGCTGGTGTGCTTATGCAGAAGTAAATGGAAGTGAATTATAAAAATTCAAGCTGTTTTTGTAATCAGTTTTTTTGCACAATTTTACTATTATTAAGATCAGGGTGTTTTTGTTCTTGAGTTTATTCAAATAAAAAAAAAAAACTCCAAATATACTCAACATATTTACAATGCTGCCTTCCCAATAGAACTCAGAGATGTTGTTGTAGTTGTTCATGTGTTGTAGGAGCGAATTATTTTCTGTTGGTCACACGTGCTATCATATTATTGTTGGTATCTGTTCAGTTTTGAACTCGACAGCCCAGTTTTTAAAGGCAAGTCTGATCTGAGTTTCCCCAGTTTCTGCAGGTACAAATACCAAACAAAATCTACTTGTCTGTGATATCATAGCCCATTATCATGGCACACTCCCAAACATCACTGACCCACCCACAAGCTCGTTGTCTGCCCTCTGACATCACAAAACCCCTCCACACTGATGACATAGGTCCACCCTTTGTCCAGATTTTAATTCGGACAAAGGTGATAAACTTATTTCATATAGAAATAAGAATGAAAGCATTTTACTCCTGTATGAAATATACATACTTTTGCAATAACACTACAATTAACAGCACGTATTTCAGTATGCATTGAAGTGATAGGGAAGATACATTCTAAACCTTATTTACAGGTTTGTCAACAGAGAACTTTGCTCACTGCATCATATCATACAGAGAGCAATTTACCAGAGGGTTAGCTCTAGGTCTACCTTAGGGTAAATGGTACAACAACATTCTTATTTGTTAAAGCTAAAAGGAATAAATGCCAACATTTCCATCTCAGTGTTCTTATTCTTAAAAATGAAGGCTAAATGTCAGTGTTGATATACTTATATCAACTGTTACCTTCCATTGCAATAAAGAGAGGATATTACCATTTACATGCTATGTTTTTTTTTTAGGTATTAAAAGAATACTCCGACATTGCACAGTGCTTTACTGTATGTTTTAAATTAAAGTCACCTTTGAAATATTAATGTATTTTCAATGATGTTTGCTTATCATATATTCTGTTCTTGATTATCGTGTAACAGTTATCATTCAATTTCTATTTGTTTATAATCTATTTATATATCTATATATACAGTCTCCATTAACTACAATATAATTACTAACAAGTTATTTTTTCCTATTTGTGTGTGTATTTTTTACTGCCACAAAGAGTATAGAATAGTTCAAAGTATAGAACAAATATACATTCTTGACTGGATGTGTAAGTAAACAGTATGCTCCACAGATTTTAAATATTAATCAGAGTCTACAAGCGAATGAAAAAAAGAAAGAATTGTTTCCTTCTTTGTTTTTAATCAGGAATTGTCAAGACTGAAGATAAATTTCATATCTCTTTATGAAACCGGATCAAAGGTCTAATTATAAGGCAATATTCTGATCTATGTCCTATATTGATCTATGTTATTAAATTGATGAAGCCAGGAACCACATTAGTTATACATTTATTTCTTCTACTATGTTCATATACTAATTGTTAATTGTGATATGTTAATGAATTAGAACTGATTTTGTTTCATGGTCAATCAGCTTCTGTGTAGAGGAAGCATCTTGTGCAATGAATTTCAATACAGCTATGTAATCCTATTTCCTGAAACCCATTATCCAGAAAGCTCTGAATTATTAGAAAGCCATCTCCCATATGGCCCATGTTTAGTAAATAATCATAATTTTTTAAACAATCTTGGTTTTCTTTGTAATTAAAAACGTACCTCATACTTTATCCTAACTATTTTTCATGAATCAATATTGGTGGAAAAAGAATCTATGTTTATTGAATGCTTAAAGGGCAAGGAAAGTCTAAAATAGAATGAGGCTAGAAATGCTGTATTTTGTATATTAAACATAAACATGAACTTACTGCACCACAAGCCTAATCAAACAAATGATTTATGCTTTCAAAGCCACAGAGGGCTGTCATCTTGTAACTTTGTTATACATCTTTGCAAGACTAGACTACATGCACATGCTCAGTGTGATCTGGGCTAAGCTTAGGGATTGTCATAAATGATATAAAGTATATTGGAGATAGAATTCTTTTTCATTAAAGAAAGTAAAAATGGGATTTTATTTGCTTTTCCTTGCCCTTTAAAGGAGAACAAAACCCTCCCGTCTCCTCTGTGTCGGTTTCCCTCCCCCCGGCCTACCTCCCCCCCTACTAGGCAAATGCCCCTAACTTGTTACTTACCCCTCCTTCTAGCTCCTCTCCAGTAGAGTTCACTGCAGCCATCTTCTCCTGAGCGCTCGTCTTCATGCAGTCATCAGAGTTTGGGAGTGTATGCGTATTCACTTCGTGATTTTCGGGCACATGCACAGTATCTCCATACCGGCAAATGCCTCCTACTGCTCTCTTATACTCACTGTAGTTTTTCTGTTTTTTCTGTGGAAGTCTTAAAATCTTAAAATCCCTACTGTTTTTCGCAGAAGTAACTGTCATGACTAAATCATAGTACGAATGGCTGCACCTCATTTAACTTTAAAAGGCTGATGATTTTATGAAGTAGTTATGAATTAAATCAACTTAGTGAATTCCTCACCTTCTAGCATTATAGCTAATGTATCAGATGGTGGTTTAACAAAAAAGGGAGGTTAAAGAGGAAGTTCATCATTGAATTTATGGGTAGCATGTTATAGATATTGATGTTTTTAACTTCTCGGTTGTTGAAGTGCACCTCAAATATGCAAGCTAGTCTTGTGTTCTATTGCAAAGATTAAGCTGTTTTACAAGGGACAAGCCACAGTACCTTTAAGTGAAAGGAAGCCTTTCTGGGATGAAAGTTAGCCTCACTGACTTTCCTTCTGTGGTCCTAATACTTGGGTGCTGTTGCCTGATGGACAAATCTGATCCATTTTGTTTAACCAAATAATGACGAAATAACAAAAATTGGCAAATACTTTGAAGTTAATGGATGTTTTTCTGTGTGACAATTTTCAAACATTTTTTAAGGTGCAAACCATTTTTTTACAAGCCTTTGGGTGTTTTTTTTTTCTTCAGCGAAATTCCTAGTGGGGAGTATTAACTCCATGTCAAGTCTCAGTGGAGTATAATATTTATTTGCTAAACTGAACTGTCTGTCTGACAACATCTAGGAACCTCACTGATGGTGGAACCTTGGCAGGCTGTTGTAGTTGATGGGATACCTGAGCGTTGCCCCATAGAGAATGTGCACCGCGCTCTTTTGGATGACCCTTTAGTTGAAGGGCTTAAGTATGTCAAACAGGGACCCTCCATGGAAAAGGGGAAAGTCAGACTGTTATACTGGGCCCCTGATGAGCCCCACAAAGAAACATGGCCTAATAGAGTTTATCCAATAGGAGCCCCTGCAGAGGGTTGCCCATGTGTCTACCAGGATTTCTTTACAGAGGAGACGTTTAGAGACTTGGCCACAGACAATAACCTTAATCAGTCTCTCGAAGAGGAAGAGGGTGCTGAGATTATAAAAGCGAGTGACTGTGTGAATTATACGGAGGACGCCGAAGTCCCCGTTTGTGAGTTACTGTGCGCAGTGGAGGGCCCGGTAGTGTCAATGGATAAAGAGAGTACTGTACCTACCAGTTCCACTGATAGCGCAAACTGCTTGGAACAATCAAAGGTCTCTGCTGCTGAGCTGCTGTGTAGGCCTGAGAGCACAGCAGCGCTACTATTAGAGGAAAGCATCCCTACTCCTGTAATTCCCCTCTCCCCAGCGGACCAGGGAGAAGAGGGCTGTGTAGTAATTATGCCCCATAATGAGTCTGGGTCATGTGATAATGTATCACCATGTTTGGAACTGGAGATGGATGCCTCTTTACCCAAACCGGAGCTATGTGATGTGACTGTGAAAGATTCTCCTGTTCTAGAAGCTCCCTGTGTTAACCCAATGCATGAACATTCCCCTGCAGCAAGTGTTTCACCAGGGGGAGCTCACGGAGAAGTTGCTATTGTGGAAAATGTTACTGCGCCATCACCCTCACCCCTAAGCGGTTCAGGAAGGGTTAAGAGATTAAGCGCGCGAAAAAGGCAAAGAGGGCGTGCCAGACCAAACCGAGGTGGCGCCTTAAGGTCTACGGCGGGACGTCCTAGTCTGAGAGATTGCACCGCCGCCATTTTGCATTTCACCCGGCTTGTGCTGCAAAAGCCTATGGTGGTGCCGGAGATGGAGGAGTTGCCTCGCGCCCCTACCCTTGCGGGGCCTGAGCGGCAGTATGTATACCAAGGGACTTTTGCCCGTGGGGTGGAAGGAAAGATGATTCCGATTTGTGGCCGATGTGATATGGAAGTGCTCGATGCCCTGCAGGACTCGGATGGGACCTGTTCGCAATGTGAAGCCCAGTTATGGATGGGGCCTTATCTACGGGTTGATCAGCCACCATGTGTGGGAGAAATACAGGATGAGGTGAGCGGTAATCCCGTCTTAATTTACCAGGAGATGGAAGAAGCCCCGTGGGTGTCTGCGGCTGCGGCCCCCGCACTGGGTTCCATTCTTTCTAGCTGCTACCCACAGTGAGCCTGGCCATACTGATGATTGTGCACTACTCTCCGAAGTTGTTCCGATCGGAGGAGAGATCCCAGTGACCGCGGCTGCGGTCGACCAAGCTACACCGTCCAGCTGGACGAATGATGTGAGCACTACTGAGGCTTCAGTACAAGCCGAAAGTTTGCACGAGATTGTGGCACAGCAGACGCCTATCCCTTCAATGCCGGCTGATCTAACTGCACCAGAGGGAGAAGTGAGTACCGCTAATGTGTTGGACTTTAATGCAGCTTGCAGGTCTGGAGCTGATTCTACTCTGAACACCAGCAGCGACATGTTATTTGTCCCAAAGGAGGAAGGCTCCAACACAGATTGGTAAGTTACCTCCGCCTTATGCCCCAGAGAGAGCCCTTCACACCACAGTTTGATGGTGAGTGATTCGGGACCTTGGGAGGACTTGACCATTGAAACTTATACTGCGCTTGCCACACCCGTATGTCCTCCAGTCAAAGGAGATGACATAGACTGGAGAAAGTTCTCATTCAGCCGGATTGGGCCTGTGTTGGCAGTGACTCCAACATTCCGAGGCCCACCAGTGTCTGAGAGTCAGGTGCACCGAGAACTGATTCCCCTCCTGGAGCAGGATGACTGGAAGTCAGTGTCTGAAATTGGTGAGCAGATTCGGTGCAAGTGCCAGAGATCAGTGAGCAGTGAACCGGTAAATTCTTTAAGTGATTGTGTACCGAACCCCTAGTGAGCCAGGGGAAAGCATTCACGTGTCTGAGTTGTATCACATTGAGTGGGAAAAGATATCACGAGCAAGAGAGAAAGACTGGGTGGCTACCTTTCCTCAACTTAAAGGGGATCCCACCAAAGAGACTGCTCCTGGATGGGAAGAGTATGAGGAGGAGACCAAAGAGTCGCACGAGGGACCTACTCTCAAAGAAGTTGTGCCTAGTAGTTTCACTGCACCTCCTAAAATAGGCCTCGAAGAGGAAAAGGACTGTGGGTTCAAATTTAAGTGGACTGGAACTACTAAAGTCAATTAAAAAGCAGTATGTCTAACTTGTGCCTTTCTTTCACAGATAGCCATTGTCAACGGTACCTGGACAGTACTAAATAGGTGGTTATATAAGGTGATGAATGTTATGATATTGTCAATAATGATATGCAATATGGAGCTAATATAGGCACAGTTAAAGTTACAGTAAACTGTTTTGCTATGCTGCTGTTTTTCTTTCAGATATGCCATTGTACCTGGGTACACTCAGGAGAGTGACCCTGAAGAGGTTATAAGGTATTGGCTAAGTATCGCTTTTTGGTAAAGTGTTGAGATAGATTTCTCTATGGTCTCTAGTAAGAGGTTCCTTAATTGATTGCTTGATAGATTTCTCTATGGTCTCTAGTAAGAGGTGCCTTAATTGATTGCTTTTCAGGTTAACCATTGTTCCCTGGTAGGCCTATGGAGAGGCTACTGAAGAGGATGTTAACCATACAGTAAATACAATATATGTGTTAATGTTACTGTGTATTTTGTGCTTTATATTTGAGTATGATACTTGCGAGGACGTAAGGATTTCACCAGGGGGAGAATGTAGGGGACTGGTAAATTAACCTCCCAGTATATTTAGCTGGCAGTCCCCAAGTGTTATGGACACCTAAGTGGGTCCTAAAATACAGTTAGGAGAGGGAACTGTTTCCTATTCCTGCTATAATCCATGCCCCTTGCTGTTACTCACAGTGACCAGTAGATGGCACTGTGTTAAAGTATAAAAGCACTGTAAGCCATGTTTTCAGTGTCCATCTTGTACTGGCTCTGGCTGAGCAAGCAGCCAGAGCTCTAGTGGAACCTAAGCAGGTCAGGCTTAGTAAGGATAGGCTACTCACAGTTATAGGTCGCTCTAGGAGTGAGCAGTTTGAGGCTCCTACACGGATTGCGAGTGGGATTAAGATCCCGGGTACTAATTGCCCAGAGTAGGGACTAAGTGTACAGACCTAGGATTGAAAGTGTCTCCTCAGGTTCCACTTAGGGAAAAGGCTGAAAGCTGGGTGTACCTCCTCAATGCTGCATATTCACTGTCTACCATGTGTAAAGGGGACAGTCTCTGACCAAAGGAGCTGTGAGTATTGCCTATCCACTATTGATCTTGCCTATGCTGATGTTATTGCTGTACACTCCAGTGTGTATTTTATGTAAATAAATATGTTCTTTGGTTAAGTTAAAAGAACCACTGGCGCCCAATTATTTGCACCCTGAATATTGTTACAGTTGCACTACACCCTGCCTCCACCTCGCTGCGAGGGCTTACTCCCTAAGATTTAAGGTCTCATCCGGAGCAACATATTGGGAGTGAAGCCTATAGATAGAGAAAGGTGCACTCGAGTTTACTATAGCGCTATATATTTATCTTTTTTTCCTATTAATAACATCAACCATCAAAAATACTGGCCAGGCCGGTAAAATACCGGTCAGGTGGCAACCCTAACCTTTTGACAAACAAGCACACAGCCATGCACATAGGGTGCACAGCTGCTGCTATTTTACCCACCAGTCAGTAAAATGATGCACTTTGCCAATGTTATAAAAAGGGCAGAAATATAAACACAGGAAGGGCAGTATTTTACCAACTTAGCAATTTCAGCCATTTGGTTGCTAGGGTTCAAATTACCATAGCAACCATGCACTGATTTGAATAAGAGACTGGAATATGAATAGAAGAGCGATTGAATAGACAGATAATACGGTGGCAATAACAATAAGTGTGTAGCCTTACACAGCATCTGTTTTTTTAGATGGAAAGCTGGAAAGAGTCAGAAGAAGATGGCATAGAAGTAAAATACTATTTACAAAAATGCAGTCTAATTGAAAAGTTGCTTAGAATTAGCCATTTTATAAACAAGTCGGCTTAAAAGTGAACCACCCCTTTGAAACTTTCCTTTAAAGGGGTAGTTGACATTAACTCTTTCACTGCCAGTTAATTTGGTACTTAAAAAAAAAATAATTCCCCCCTGACTGCGCTGGCTTACTCGCACTGGGAGGGAGCTCCCGGTGCGAGCCGCCATGACACCGCATGCGCAGAATGAAAAGCTGCCTGAAATTGTGGCAGCTTTTATTAACATTATTATTAACATGTATTTCTATAGCGCCAACTTGTTGCGTAGCGCTGTTCATTCGGCTTATGCGCATGACGTCACATGCGCATACTGCACAGCCATGGCAGCTCACACCGGTAGCTCCCTCCTGGTGCAAGTAAGCCAGCGCAGGCAGGGGGAATTTTTTTTTTTAACTACTAGAACCCCAAACCGGAATGCGGGCTCTATCAGCCCGCACCTTCAGTTTGGGGAATTTTTTTAGCCCCATAGGTGCCCTTTAAGTTCCCGCTGTATGCAAATAAGGCATCGCTAGCGTAACTGCGCTTTGCCTGGCGAACTAACGGTAGCGCTACTTCGCTAACGTTCGCCACCCTGAGCACGAATTTGCATCTTAGTGAATTTGCGTAGTGCTGGCGAAAATTCACCTGGCGAAGTGCGGTGAACGTTAGCGAAGCCAAAACTAGCGAATTCTCGCATCTTAGTGAATTTGCCCCCAGGAGTCTACCAGGATGCCCAATATGCATAGATATACAAAAGTATGTGGTTATATATGGACCCCAAATGAAAATAGTGCATATACCAAAGTACCAAACCTCAATGCTATGCTAAACACATAAGGAACAATACAGGGATAACATTGTGTAATTAGGGGTCAAAATAGTCATCCCATAGTCACGCTGCCATTGTCTGTAATGGGTAAAGTACATGTGTGCACATTTTATCCTATCAGAGGGGAATCAAAACAGCAAGTGGATCAGATGCATGTGGATATATCCAGAAACCCCCAGGTCTCAAGCATTCTGGATAATAGGTCCCATACCTGTACTAATAAAACAGTAGCTTGTACTTGGGTTTATTTAATGTTTACTTCATTTGCTAGAAGACTTAAGGTATAAAGATCCAAATTCTGGAAAGATCCACTATCTGGAAAACCATGGGTCCTGAACACTATGTATAAACATGGGTCCTGAACACTATGTATAAAAAATTTTTTTTACGGGTGAACTGCTCTGCGCATGCGGGCTGGCGCCGTCCTTGCATATACATACCAGCAATATGGGACACTGCATTGGTTGATTTGGGGGGGGGGCTCTGGACAGCAGTTCCTGTGGGCCCTGGGCCCCCCAGTCTAACCCTAAGTTGGTGTGTAAAATAAATCCTGTTACTTCAGCAAATACTGCTAAAATGTAATGTAAGTGACACAGGTAGAGTTGTGTGTGTTTGGAAAGGGACAGTGCAAAGTCAATTCAGTATAGTATACAGACAAAATAAGAAGACTGTGCTAAGGTGATGTGCTTGTATTGCTCATTTATTTGTACAGCTTGTTGTGCAGAACTTTTACCATTTAAATTTTAAAGTATCATTTGAAAGACACACTCCAGAACCAACATGAACACACCCTCTCAACACTTATTCCTTCTAGAAAATGGCAGCCACTTGCAACTTACCCCCCAAACAATGAAAAATGTCAGCTGAGCCCTGCCTGAAAGTGACTGAGCTCTCCCTCCACACAAGGCCATTCTCCAGCACTCCCCAAGTACAAAAATTCAGTCAGTTTTCTCCTCACAAACCCCATTATAACACAGCCACCCTCCACACACACACACAATTCTCCCTCCTCACATGTCCCCCCCACAAGTGACAGACCTCCTTCCACCCAGTGCTGACTTTACTTTCCCTCACACACAGACACTCAATGAAGCCCTCCTCCCTCCTTGTGAATCACACAACAGCTCAACCCCACACAAGTCTGTGCACCCACACCCTCATCTTCCCTCCTGTGAAAATGACATGCCAGCCTCCCAAAATACACAAAACACTTAAGGTTCACCTCCTTCAAGTCAGCCCCTTCACATAATACACATCTGTGTACATACATGCCACACCAAATCCTATCAGAGGAGTTCGCACACTGGCCCAGCCCCACCCTACAGAGCAGTGTGTATGCAAATTAACCACACTGACTAGGGATCAGAAGCTGACAGGAGATGCAGCCAATCAGAGCTAAGCTTCAGAAATGGCTGCATTTGTGCACTTCCTGCTGCTGCCATGAGTGTGTATGATGTAAAATAAGGAAGTACAGGAAGTCACTGTAGCGTTTTTGGGGGTCTGCGACCTCCCCCCACTGGGGGACCATGATGAAGGGACCCCATCTGCAAAATGATCCATCTGTGGTGAATATCTCATCAACTGCACATTTTTGGTTAAACATTTATATGGCAAAGCTTGTTATTTCTACATGAACTGTTCTATGAAGGTGAACAACCCCTTACCTGAAATCATTTAAGCACCACAAGCCATGTTTAGTCTCTTATCACATTCCCTGTTTGTTGTCTCAGTGTAATTATTATATTTTTTATCTTTTCTCTCTTGTTTATGTTATCACTCAGCTGAATTGTTATGATATGGGAACCATATGGAATCTATTATCTTGAAACCTGTTGCTTAGAAAGTCTCAATACATATAAAAAAACTAATTTGAAAAAAAATACAAGACTGAAAATAAGACTGAGAGATGTGACACCATTTAAAGGTTAATTAGCTCTAGGAGTCTTGGCAAACAATGCAACAAAAAACTTACCATTAATTTGCAATAGGAAAAGTTGATAAATATCTTTGTCAGAGGTTCACCATTCCAACCTGCAACAGCATTAACATTTTCTTGTAATCTCTAGAGATGTAGGACATGCCCTTACATCTTATGCCCAGATAAAATGTGCATTCTAATAGCTAATAACAGGATTACACAATTCCAAATACCTTCACATGTGCCACAGCTAATGTTTACTGCACATAATACTGGGCACTTATTGGCCCACAAATGGAATTTATGTGGAATAGAGAGGATAGAAACTTATAAGTATGACTCTACAACAGTACACAAATATCAAAGAAAATAGAATCAGTTGAAAAACTTTTCTCTGCTATAAATATTTGTCTGACAGACATGAAAGCAATAATACCTAAGTGTAAATCTGAATCACAGTGAAATGTCACAAATTTTGACAATTTGAGAACAGGAAGAAATGTAGGCCATTATAACTTTTTAGAATACTTAAATGATAAGGAAAGGCCAGCAATCTACAGTGTGCCAATTTTTAAGGCATTCCAGAGTGAACTCAGTTGTTAAACTCAACTTATTTACAATTGGTACTGATTGGCATCATTAACTTACCTGCTGTCTGTCAACACATTGCCAATGAGGAAAAGCAGGTAGCGGAGATCTACACATGATCTATATATGTCCAAACTAAAGCAATGCAATGTAATGTAGTTTAAAGTAAAACATCAGAAATCTGCTTTAAAATGCCTTTAACTTTTTAGGATAAAGAAGGTGATCCTCAAAAGCTAACTAGCACAGAATAATAAGAAAATCAATCTATACATTATCCTTTATTCTAGTCTTTATGGTCCGTGGTAAAATGGGAAAATGATTTTACCTGCTATCGGACTGTAACAACGCAGCATTCCAACATTCCAAATGCACAAATCATATTGAAAACTAAATAAAATTCTCTACAGATAATACTACGTACCTCAAATACTACATTGTATGTTTCTGTCAGAATCTGTAAAGTGCTGGATATGTAACAAAGTAGAAGGTACATTACTTCATATTTGGTGGACATGCTCCAGAATAACTCCATTCCGGAAAGAAGTATCTGGAATGCCCCAACAAACTATGGGGATTTTAATTCAGTTTGCACAGCTTTAGCCTTGCTCAACCTTGGACTTCAGACATATGCACAAAATTTTAAGCAATTAGCATTTCATGTACTCACTTCAGCTAGACTTCCTATATCTAGGCAATGAAAAATCTGCACAAACATCAAATCTGGAGGAATTAAGCACTTTGATAGACTCCAATCTATCATATGAGAAATTAGTGCTGGCAAATATACATTCACAAGCTAAACAAAAAATAACTCACCAACTATGACAGGACTGGAAACAAAACAATCAACTTAACTATTAAAGAAGCAATTCTTCCCTCCCTTTAAAATATCAGTTGTAGCCTAAACTAGCAGACAGTATCATAGTTAAATTAATAGTTTAGCAGACATAGTTTCAGCAGACAAAAGATCCCTTACCCTTTTTTTCAATTCCTACATTTCTTTTTTCAATTCATTTTGAGGAAGTAATTTGAATTTTTAAAAATGATTTCCTGCTTCTCTAATTATAAAACAGTAGATTGATTGTATTTGATGGCAGTAAATGATAACTCTATGCTTGGGGTTACTATATCTGGTGAAACGTTGCAACTTTTATATTACCTCAATATTGTTATAATTTATTGCATCAAGGTTGCTCTTATGATTTTCTTTTAATATATCTGAAACCTAGCCAATAGGTCTTGCCCTTCTAGGCCAAAAGATGTGGACTTGTAGTCTGCAATATTTTGACTTAGGGGGCCTCTTCACCCATTACTAAATTGTTCATTTTAGCAAATGCCTAATATAATGATACAATATAATGAATCTTACCTTCTGGTATTTTAAGCACTGTAGAAAATGGCTCAATTTCACAAAACAAAGCCAATGTTTACTTCACACTGAAAACCTCCCAAAAATTGCTAGCCACATTTCTATGTTCTTCTTTATATTTACAGTGAGCAGAATTTATTGATGCATCTGCACACAGTGAATGCATTACCATTCATTTCAGGTGGAAAGAAAATATTATGCCTATGTATGTCTACTCTTTCTATGAATAAATATAGATTAGTTTTAAGAGGTACAGTCACAACTGTACGAAGACTTATTTATATAGTATAGAAAATATAAGATGGAAAGATAATGTTGTGGGGTACCTTTCAAGAATGCATTATTATAGACTGTGGGAGCCTTTAGGTGATTTAACAACTTCAACAATTAATTTCACAGTTATAAAGGCATATTCAATGCAAAGAATATAAGATAATGACCATTACCTAGGAATCATGGTTACTTTCATTCCAATTTTTTCTAATATACAATATGATTTACAATTACAAAAGTATAGCTACAGAGGGAGATACTGTATATAAAACCAAAGTTCCAACCTGTAGATACATTGATTTGATATTATTAGGTATCCACAGTACAAACCATGAATTGGGCTTCGACAATTGTGAGAGCTTGGCTCTATTTCACATTAAATTTCACAGTCACAGACAATCTTTATCTTTAACTGAAACTATTGCTCAGATAGAAGTCACTCTAAATAACCCAGTTTGGATCTTAAAATGTATTAAACTTTTAAATGTGTTATTTATGTTGAAATTCTGCAGTAGCAGGGTGCAGGTATAAGATTTCTTGTGTTCTCCCAATTAATTTCTTACCCATCTCAACTACAACTTAACTGATGAATTAATTAATGGGTTAATTTACCAGTTGTCTACAGACTACACAAACACAAATGACCAGTGGGGCAAAAGTACTTTTGCACCTGCTTCATGAGTTCCATCTAGGGTTAACTTTTTGTGCCTTCCTATCTGTTATTCGTCTTCATTTGAAAAACAATTATCATTGATCATTATTTTTAAAATGATGGCAAGTAAAATACCATCCAAGTGGCAGCCATTGCCAAGCTGACTACTAGGAGAGGTTTGAGGTTATTAGTTAAGTTTGCTATGAAAACTTTCATTCATGTTTCCAGTAAAAGAGACCCACATACAAGATAGCTTTACCACCAGCATTAAATGACCATGAATTAAAAAAAAATAAAACCTTGGTCTTTTCTATACTGACAACTTAAATGTAAGTCCAGGATTCTTTCCCTATTTGTGTCATGATTGAAAAAATAGGAGCCTTTGTCATTGAACTAGATTTCTTGGCATCATTTCAATTCTATGAAAATATATTTGATTTTCAAAAGATCCTCCTGACATTATCAACTTGTTATTCCAAATCATATGGCATCAATTAATATTGTGACCACCATCAGTGTGTTCTACACATGAGCATTTTGTAAGCATTTTTTCCACTCAAATAGCACAGCACTTGTTTTCCTAGCTATAAAATATGCTGATCGCAAAACAAGACAGCCAACTAGTAAGACTATTGCAAAATGTGTAGAGTCTACAGGGATACATTTCCTGTGGGGCAGCTTCACTTTGTAATCATATTCAAAATGATCCTAAGCCTTTTTAATGATTTGCTGTTCTATGGTTTCAGGAAATCCCAAAATTTAACTTGTGAGACAAATCACTTACTTTGCACATTTCCATAATGTGACTAACATTGTCTATTTGCAATGCAGCACAGTATCACAGTAAATGTTGGTTCAGCACAGTCCAGACGCACACTGCATATGTTTTATGCTTTTGAAGACAACCCTGCTTACAATTATGAACAACTAACAGAAAATAACTACAAGGTGCCAGATATGTGCCTGTGCTTCACTAAATACTTGCCAGGAACTCATGGGACTCATCCAACTATGGGTCCGACTTCCATTGCTGCAGTTCTGCTTTACAAATAGAGTCCTTCCAACCATAGGCATGAAATGCAAATGTGCCTAATAACGGATTATATAAGTGAACCTTATATAGTCTTGGGTACATTTCAAAAACAATGCCATTATATCTGCTTACCAGTTGCAATTTGCTGTACACAAGCAATTAACATTAGTAGCATTTAAAATGTTCTATCCAGTAATAAAAAAACAGCATACGTTGAGAAATAAATTGTACTTTTTATTTATTTGACACATAAAACTGTGCATAATAAAAGTGTAAAACGTTTAAATGCTTTTCCGTTATTTACTTGTCCCCATGACTTTATAATCAATAGGATTAAATGTTTCTTATTCAGGATACAAACTCATTCATTCTTTAGCACTCTTAAACCAAAGTGAACTAGAAAGATGAACACTGAATTCTGACTGGACAATGGACTCTTGTTAACACAGAGGTGACCTTAGTCTAGCTAAGAAGTCCTTGAATATAATTTACCAACTTCATATACAGGGCAGTATGCAAAGATACCGGCCTCCCAGCTTATGTTTTTCCCTATTTTGGGGGCATTTCTGAAAAGAATGTGATCTCATAATGAGAGCGAAATGAAATACAACCCCCTTCAATATACAACATGATATATATTTGCTTTCCACAGCTATAGAATGCTACATAGATCAAGACACCAGGATACGTGGTAAACATCAGGAACTGTTGTCTGTGCAAACCATATCATCCAGAATCCTCAGTGCTTTGTCCTTTCCCAGTTACCCTGAGCAAATACTGTAGCAGTCCCTGCTTGTCCCTATATACCTATTAATACTGATAGGAATTCCATAAATAAGAATGTTCTAAGAGAAAAATGGAAACAAAATACATTGTTGACATTAATGGCTTGTTTTATCCACTGGCATCACTACACTTGAATTGCATCTCATTGTATTGTTTTATACTGAGATTAACCCTTTCTTAGCCAGGATCACACTCCAAAGTACTGTCTGATAAGCTTACTTTGTACAGTCAAAAAAAATTGTGCATATTCTCATTTATTATACATACTAATAAAAAACTAGCATATCACACACATTTAATGTTTGGCAAACTTAACTTGTGCTTTTCCAGTCATGTGACATTGTGTAGGTTTCCAATACCACGTTACCCATAGATTAATAAATACTGAGTTTTCTTATAATATTCTGCCTTTTTACCTCAGATTTCTGCTTTTATCCTTCCAACACACTCAAATACTGTACCAACATGAGGGCATCAAGAAAATATAGAATATTATTACTACATAAATGCCTAACATACTTTCAGGAAATATGTAGAAGGAGAAATAAAAGCTTTTTTATTGACATAGATAGAATGCTGATTTGCTGCAGTGCAGAGTGGCAGTTTACTCAAAAAATAACTTTCCATTTAGAAATGTGGAAAGAACAGTGGTATGCACTTAGCTTCATAAAGCATAACTTACCTCATTGAGATGCCTTCTGCCCTACAGCAGTGGAATCAAGAAGCAGAGTCTATGATTCTGAAGGATCCAACAGCCACACGACACAGAAGCTGCTTGTTTTGTGCTGTCTTTTATTTTTATCCTGCCTTTTACTGGAGCCAAAGAGAAAAAAGAGAAGCTGAAATACAGAGACGTTCCCTAGTAGTGAGTAGGATAGTGCTGCAAATGAGCTGTTTGCTTCAGTGTAATATTTCCTACCAGCCGAGCCCTGGTCCGAGGGATCCTCTAACTAAAGCTCCTTTAAGGTCCCTTGAGTCTTGGGATGATCATTGACCTGATTAGTGCTGAACACTCCCTACATACAGGAAAAGCACACAGAGGATTGGTCTGTGACAAGAGAATTGGGGAAAAATGCACAGGAGCCACTTGGGAACACTGTCTTTTCCAGACTAATGGATGTGTTGCTGCTGAAGCTGTGCAATTTGTGAGGAGGTTATGTACAGTGTTAACCATCTGATGACTTGAATGAATGTGATGCTGCCTCAGTGCTATAGGCAGCGATAGACTCTGTGTTTGTGAAGGTGCACCATCCTCTGACAGAACGTACAACACATTAATTAGAGACGGATGCAGCCGTTTCATAACAAGAGGCTTAAATATGCAATTTTCTGTAAGCTACCAGATAAAGTAGATTAGCACACTTTCTCTGACCCCAGAGACTGAATCTCTGTTACAGTGGCTGCTGATTGAAATGAATTTGGTGGTCTTACACAGCCTGAGGCTTGGGATTGTCATAAAAAACAGCATGCACATACAAATTAGACCTACTTAGCACTGCAATAACATTCTGAATTTGGTTTTGTGTTGTTACAAAAGACCTTTAAAGGGACAAACTTAATAATAATATGCAAAAAGCTGTGATAGATTTGACTGAAATAAATTAACCCTTCCCTTAAAAGTCCTCTATTGTGCAAAGCAGTATTGTGTTTTATGCAGCAGATACAATCAATAGGCCCTATATATATATATAGATAGATAGATATATATATATATATATCTATATATATATATAGATATATATATATAGATATATATAGATATATATAGATATATATATTTGTGTGTGCCCTAAGCTTTAGCTTGCAAACCATCAGAACCTGGATATAATTATTTTTATCATTTGGGCTAAATTCAGTTCAAGATGAAAAAGAACTATTTTCACTGAAATATAAACATTTCATAGAGAGCAAAACAATATGAATAATAATGACAACTTGGAAAAAATAGGTTGTGTTGGCTACAGGTGAAACGTGTGGACATACAGTACACCATCCATAGTCTCTAATTTATAATGTTCCAGTGGGTAAAGATTTCCAGTGAAAAAGAATATTGTAGTACAAAAATGAATGGTTCATCAAATACACTGAGATTCAAGAACTGAATATGTTGTATATAACATTATGCTTTACTTACATTTGAGTTTTTGTTATGTGTATTATATAAACATTGACAGCGTATGCAGTGATGATGAAGCATAGATTACTGCAAGTTTTACCATTCCACATTGCTGACAACATAGGAACAAGCTTTGGCAAAACTTTAAGTCCTGAGGCAGCCCTTTGTCATGAAGCTGTGTCATTGTTGCATGCTTTTGACTCATGGCCAATAAAAACAATATGGTGAATATGTAACATTATGAATGCTTGTCATGTTGGGATATACTGTATATTACCACAGGAAATATATCTGTGTCCCAGAACCAGAAAGGAAAGCATGAGTACAGAAAGTTGTTAAAGTTATAAAATAAATATGGCGTGTAACAATCATTAAATGTTTTTATTATTGACATCTGAGATATCAAACCTGGAGCCTGCAACTGTAGTTGAATGGCAGCTGACAGCATGAGGCTGTCAAATGGTATTGGGGGTTATAGTTCAGCAACAACTGCAGGGGAAAACATTAGATGTCCAGGGGCCCTAGGAAACAACACTCTAGTTCATTTGAAAAAAACATTTGTAAAGGTAAGTATTTGTTGTTTTTGTTTGGTTTCCAGATTGCTGCACTTACATAGTAACATCTGTTCTACTGAAAAGTGCTCTTAAGTTCAGTTTACATATACAGTATATTGTGTAATTTAATAATGCTGCACAGTATAGCACAACCAACCATATGTTTCTTTGTAAACAATTGAACAGTTAATTTTTACCTAACATTTACACTGCACCTTTTTTTACATTAACCCCTAAATGGGTAAAGCATTCTAATGGTCTAGTCATCTAGAGCAAGCCATTCAACAAACAGTCTTTATTGGTCAGCTGTTTAAAAACAAACTGTTTTGTTGCTATGGGGACTTGACTTTGGCCAACTGAGCTCCCTTATATATAAAGCTTAGTTATGTCATTGAGTCACATGTCCTTGAACTGTAATATGTGTACCAACTGGCTGTGTATATATATCTTCATTCTTATGCATACATGACTATTTTACATTTCTTCTATTTAAATAAAGTATTGTCTATTACATTGTTACTGGGGCAGCTGCTACATCAGTGGCAAAATCTAGCTTTCCATTTTTTTTATACTCTAAGTGCATGCTAGGTTTTTATGTATAGAGGCAAAATTCGGAACATTGAATTTCATAAACCAGCAGTGTAAATGTGGAGCAATTGATGGCTTTTCTCCTCTGTTCAAAAAATTGTAAATGGATTATTAGCAAGGGATTCAGGCACACACATTATGTATAAGAAGGACTACTTGATCTAACATGCTGGGGTCTGAAGCTGACTTTGGAAGCAAGGAAGTTTGGAGCACTTACTGTATGTAGGGTTGCCACCTGGACGGTATCTTACTGGCCTGGCTGGTATTTCTGATGTTTGATCCCAATGTTATTAGTAGGAGAAAAAAAGATAAATATTACATTTAGTGCTGTACAAACTAAGGGTATTCAAATAAAGCAAAAACAATTTCCAACACATCTAAACCATAAAAACCGCTATCATCATTAAAGTGAATACAATCACTGCTAGAATTACAAATCATGCAGAGGCAATAGAGGTTTAGTGATGGGCGAATCTGTGGTGTCTCGTTTTGGATGTGGGCGTCTTGTTTTGTATGCGGGTGTCCCAGAACAAAAGAACGGCAACATCGAAAATAAATGGACGCCGCCGTCCATTTTTTTTTAAGTCTGTGAATTTTCGCCATGTGAATTTTTGCAGGCTATTCACAAATCGTGGGAATTTGCAGCGAATTCGAGCCAGGCGAATAAATTCACCCATCACTAGAGGTGTTCACAAAAAAAACTCTACTAAGAAAAATAGGGATTCAATGTGGGTTATGTGTGTGGCAATAGAGGCCCCTGTTCGTTTTGATCTCAACATTAATGGTTTAATATCCGCCAGGTTAGAATGCATGGTGAAATAGTGCTAAAAGATTGAGAGAGAGGTTCTGTTTGTTGCTAGACTAGTGCTTTATGATGATACTAGTTTCAAGAGAGGATTTACTTCTAAAAAAGGAAGGTGCAATGTGAGACCACTGAGATCCTTGCTCAGCTGAACCTACTTAGGTACCATCTAGGGTAACATATTTGGATTTTACTTAGGAAAAGTTAATAAAATGGTGGTGTGGTGCTATGTCCCTTTTTTTCTCTGGGACCGTCATTTTTTCCATAAAAAACAACTGACCCCAGGAAAATGATTGGATTCCCTGGGGACATGTGAAAAATATCACCCCCTCCATGAATCTGACTTTTCCCCTTATTCTTTAAGCTTTGGTTCAGTACTGCTTTCTAAACTAAGGTCTGTTGGGCTTACTGAGGTAGTTTGCACATGGATCAGTACAGAGGGCGGTTCTTAATGGTACATTCTCTACTTGCAGTAAGGTGCCTCCGGGCTCTGTATTAGGTCCACTTTTATTGAACTTTTTCATTTATGACTTAGGAGAGGCTAATGTAAGTAATGTATCAGTGTTTGCCGATAACACAAAACTATCCCGTCAAATTAATTCCATCCAGGATGTGGCATCCTTGCAACAGGAGCTTTACAAACTGGTAATATGGGCATCTAAGTGGCAAATGAGATTCAATGTTGAAAAAGTCATGCACCTGGGATGTAAAAATATCCAAGTCATTTATAACCTTAATGGGACTGCACTAGGTAAATCCATACTGTAAAAGGACCTTGGAGTCCTTGTAGATACTAAACTTGCCAGTACCAAGCAGTCCCAGTCAGCAGCATCAAGGACAAATAAAGTTTTGACCTATATTAAAAGGGACTTTGATTCAGGGCAGGAAGGGGTCAGTCTTTCACATATATAGAGCACTGGTAAGGATCCGTGCTGACTTGTGCTCTGCTTCCTCACTGAAGATAAAAGAGCGGCTGTGGAATGGGTGGTTCTTGTTGGCTATAGCAGAAGCATACCCCACTGTCCGCATGCCTATTTTCCGGTCGGTCTGCTTCCTCTATAGTTACACAATTGAATGAAATGGACAGTGGACTGTGTTTAATAAAGCTGTGGCCCACTCTCACCCAATGATTTGGTGCATGTGCATTTTTTATTGGCTTTAGTCTTGAGAGAAAAGATATATACTGTTAACAAATATAAATATGCCCTTGAGGAAAATAGATTCAATTTGTTTATAAATAGTTTATCTGCAATTAAATTCAAGAAGAATCAGATGAATTGTAAAACTAAAGGCTAAATTTGCATAGCTAAATACAAAAATACAATTGTTTTGGAAATTTGGTACCACAAAATTCTTCATAAAAAATAAATGTAAATGCAAATACTTCAATAGTGAAAATGAACTACATATATGACTACAATACAAATAAATGACATTTAGTATATACAGATAGAATACATTTTACATAAACATTCAGATCAGTTGGCACTACAGAAAAAATATAGAGTAAAGTACACATCCATGTAGTCATTCTTATACTTTTATTTATCGATGTTTATGTAGCATTTTCTACTATAGTGCACCATTGAGCTATCAAATACCAGCACACAGTTTAAATGCAAGGCAGACAGTTCCACTAATGTATATAGAGCAAGAGATTACCCAAATAATTTAATAAGTACTGGTCAATGATGATTTTTTTAACACTTTGAAAAACAGCCAAGGAAGTTTTCCATAGATATCTAGAATGATTATTCATTACAGTTCTGTACACTCTATATATTGCTCTACATCTGTAGCTTAAAGATGGTGCCATTTATCTCTGAAATATTTAAAAGCTGAGAGATTCTTTTAAAACAATATCTATGCGGGAGGTCTTTTTTGCCTGCTTAGTAGACTAGTAAACTGTGCCAGAGAAAAACAATTTTATATGTGTTCTAGTCTGTAATATAGTGGTGTCTCCATATGAAGGCCCCTGATTTCCAACTGGAACTAGGAGACTTGTGGGAGGAGGGCAGTAAGGTATATTAAAAATAAAGAGAAGTAGTTTCCCAAACCAATTGTGATTCACCTAATGATAAAACCCACTGTAAGTTGCCTGGAACTAAAACTAGGTAGCAAATAGTAGCAAATAATAATTAGGGATGGCGCGAACCGCCGAAAAAAAGTTCGCGAACATGTTCGCGAACT
>CM044441.1:77263551-77334288 GCA_024363595.1 Xenopus borealis
AAGTTGCCTGTATGTGTCAAAGTGTGCTAAGGCCTAAGACAGAAGAAGGAGAAAAAAAAAAATTAAATTTTTTTTTTAGAGAGTTACAAACAGAAATAATAGAAAATAAAGGGTGTAGAGAGGTGCAGTTCAGCTCACAAGCTCGATCCAGGCAATCCAGGTGACCAATCCAGGAGGAATCTCTCTGAAAGGCAGCAGGAGGGCTCCAGCATTGACAGGTGCGTAGCAGGAGTGGAAGAGGCGGCGTTTGGGGGGTGTGATTTATAGGGGGAGCAGTGGAGACGTCATCAGTATGTTCCACGTGTCTCCACTGCCCCCATTGCATTTTATCCTGACTTGCTCGTTGCCTAGGGGGATCTGCAGCTGTTAGAAGTGATGCACCACTTTTTAAAGAGCATCGCTGGCTGCAGGGAGGGAAATGCTACAGATCGTAGAATCTATGATCTGTGGCATTTCAAGAGACTTTGCCACAGAAAGTAGATTCTATGATCTGTGGCATTTAGAGGGTTAAAGGACAAGGAATGTTTAACTAAAGAAGTAAGCTAGAAATGGTGTACGTTATGTTTTGGGCTGTACCAACCCCAGGCAACCACAGCCCTTTAGCAGTCAAGATATGTGTCTCCAAAGATGCCCCAGTAGCTTCCCATCTTCTTTTCTGCTGAGTCACTGCACATGCTCTGTGCTGATGTCACTTACTGAGCTTAGAGATTGACTCAAAATATACAATACACATAGAATAGAAATGTCAAAATATAAAGTTTATTATGGATAATTACTACAAGGCAGCTCAGA
Source organism: Xenopus borealis (assembly GCA_024363595.1). Classification (NCBI taxonomy): domain Eukaryota; kingdom Metazoa; phylum Chordata; class Amphibia; order Anura; family Pipidae; genus Xenopus; species Xenopus borealis. The sequence continues at coordinate 77,264,344 of CM044441.1, forward strand.
AACCAGTGCAACTAGCATCAGAATGTAATAATCAGCCCTGTAGCATCAGCTTATATAGTATTATTTTGTGCTTCATAATTTGTGCCAACCACTAAGCTTAGCTTCTCAACAGCTGCTCAGAGACCACTGAGCATGTGAGTGTCGCTGCAGACACTTTCAAAGATGGTGACCCCCTGTGACAAGTTTGAAGTCCTGGATCATTGCTGCTATTGAGAAGTTGAAACTTTAGGCTGGTGCAATAAGTTCAGTATATAAAACATGGCATTTCTAGTCCTTTTCCTTTTAGGGTTTCCTTCTCCTTTAAGCTCTGCAAATCAGAATTACGAAAGATCCCTTATCCGGAAAGCCCTAGGCCCCGATGATTCTGGATAATAGGTCCCATACCTGTATTTTACCCTTAATAAATCTTCCCCTCGGTAATTAAAAAGAATATACATTGTGTTGATTGCAGGAGCTTGTCTCGGTTTGACTTAATCATTACAAATCTTTGTCATGTTACTATAAATAAGGAAAAATAGGAGACATTAAAATATTACTTGGGAAAGTAATTTATTTAGTTAGTAGTTAGTTAGCATTTATTTTGATTAAAAAATAAAACAAGCAAAATATAATGGATTGGTTCTTCAAAAACAACATACTCTAATTCATATGCAGATTTTTTACCTGATTGTTATGTTTAAAGATAATTGTCCTTTAAAGATTGTCATCATGGTTGCTACCATGAATGCAAATACAAATAATATTTTAGGTGCTGCAACTTCACATATAGAGGGTAATTACACTATTTGTATGTGTTATTACATTTCCCTTATGACTTCAAATCCCAGGGCACCTTTTACATTTATGTAAATCAGTGATAAGTAACATATTATTGCTGAGTTAATGGTACTGCTATTCTGTTATTAATATCTAGTTGCTCGCTGTGTCATATTACTGTCATATTACTGTGTCATAAAAGGAATATGTTTGTGGAATTCCTGTAATTTATTCCCAAGGTAAGATGTTTTGTAACAGAAAAGTGTCTTTGAGTGACACTGCACGTAACAATACCATTGTTTTAGAAGAAAAGAGGGAAATAATGGTTGATGTATGTTATAGTGTGTAATCCTGTTTGGCATTTTCAATTCAAATACCATTATGTGTGTGTTTAATGTTTAACATATACGCCTGTTTTGATACCCCTCATACATAGGGAAAATTATCTAGTGTACTAGATAATTAGGAGGAATTTGAAGAAAGTTACTGCTCACTAGAACAAATTTAGTTTTTTGTAATTTCTTTCATACTAAAATATAAATAAATCACTCCTAGGGGCTTAAAGGGCGAATGAAACAACAAGCAAAAAAACACCCTGTACCCACTTAAGGTGAGTATCATTTAATTTTGTCATCAATCAAATTCCTATTTCATAACTGTTTAATGCTTTCAACTATTTTTAATTCTTTGGCTGTGTAATCAGTTTAATAGAGAAGGGTGGGAGAGGAAGAGACCATGTTGCTAGTCATGGGCATGCTACCCTACAACCTCCCAGCCCATGTGCCATTCCCAGCCTGGGCACTGTTGTGCCGAAGCAGCTGCAACCACAGCAGCAGCCAGCAACAGCAGAGGCATTGGGTCGCAGTGGGGCAACTGACACGCATATGACTGTGCCAGATTTTTTGCCACTGCTTTGTGACCTATACACTCACACCAGGCAGAGGATGTTGAAGATTGGCTTACCCAGGCTACCTCATGTGCAGCAGGCACCAGTGAGTGGGAGGAGGGGGCATCACCTGCCAGTTCAGTGCTGGGGGATACCCAAACCTCATCCCCTTAATGTTCGATCCCAGATACAAAGGATGATGATCAGGGAGGAATGGCGGGTGTATTAATGTCTGATGAGGAGGAGGTCATGTCACAGCTCTTATCAGCAAGGGGTATTAGGCAGGTTCCCCTAATGGCAGGGCAGCAGGCTGCTAGTGTGGGGTCAGACACCAGCATGCTGGATGTGGGTGTGGATACCACGTTTGATGCAAGGTCTGGTCTGGGGAGACATAGTAACATAGTAAGTTAGGCTTTTTTTTTTTAATTTTAACTGCAAGTTGATCCAGAGGAAGGCAAAAAAAACCCATCCGAAGCCTCTCCAATTTGGGGGAAAAAATTCCTTCCTGACTCAAAAAAGGCAATCGGTCTAGTCCCTGGATCAACTTGTCTAATGAGCTATCTTCCATAACCTTGTATTCCCTCACTTGCTTAAAAAGCCATCCAACCCCTTCTTAAATCTAGGGACAGGCCCTGGGAGCAGGCTCAGGAGGATAACAGCAGCAGTTCAGGGAGGAAACTGTGTGTTGCTGAGGAGGATGAAGAGCTGGCCCCAGAAAGGCAGAAAACCCCACCAACCACCACTATGGGTGGCAGGAAACAGGGCAGCACTGCACCTGGGTCCAGAGCCTATAGGTGTACATTTGGGGACCATCCTCAGCCCTCCACAGCAGGCAAGGCAGTGGAGTGCACTTCAGCAGTATGGGCATTTTTCACAGGTCAGACAGATCACCAGGTGGTAGCAGTGCGCCAGCTCTGCCGGCAGAAAGTTTGAAGGGACAGGCAATGTCACATATGGGAATGTCTGCGTTATGTTTCCATATGAAACATCACAGGATGGTGTGGGAGCAGCACAAGTGGCAGGGCACTGGAAGGCAGTGGTGCTTCCCATCTACCTCGTCCTATTCCTCAGGGAAGAGGTGCTAGCTCCCCATCCCTTGTAGCAAGGGAAGAGGGTTCTGAGACTCACAGATGGAGTCCACCACTGTGTAGCTTTACCTCTTCTACAGCCCCTCTGCCTCCTCCTCACTGCCATCTTCAGTGCAGCCCATGTCCTGCCAGTTCCTCGGCTGCAAGGCACCACTCTCACCCAGCCACCCCAAGTGCAGAGGCCCAATGCCTGCATGGAAAAGCTTCTGGCAGTGCAGATGCAGCCCTAACAGCTAGTTGAAGCAGCCTCCTTCCGACAGCTGATGGCTTGTGCTGCCCAGTACTGATGGATCCCCAGCCTCCATTATTTTGCAAGGAAAGCCGTCCTTACCCTCCACCAGCAGGTGGTGGAGAACATGTTCCTGTCGCTGAATCATGATGTTGGCAGTAGGCATAGGCAGGGGAGATACATCTCATATACTGCCCACTGGGTCACTCTCATGAGTGCTGGGGAGGGTGCAAGAAGGGACACTGCCCACAGGATATGCCTACCATTGGGTACAGGGCAAACCCCACATGGCCACTCCCTACTCCTCCGCTATGGATGAACCACCCCTGAAGCATACCCGCAGTAACACTTCAGCACAGCACAAGCACTGTTAGGCTGTGCTACAACTCCTCTGCCTGGGGGAGAGGAGTCAACTGCATCTGAGCTCATGGACACCTTCCAGACTCAGGTGCAGTGGTGGTTCACTCCCCACCAGCTCCAAGCAGGTAATGTCGTTTGTGACAATGGGTGCAACCAGCTGGCCACCTTCCACCTAGCCTGACTGACCCGTGTTCCTTGCTACACACATGTCCTCAAGCATGTGGTGCAACAGGGCCGGGCCAAGTGGTAGGCAGGGTAGGGTGCAATCACTGTGATTCCTGACAATTCCTTTCCTCTGTCTCTTCCATATTTCCATATTTTCTTGACATGAAAGGTTGGACATGGAGTCCCTTTTCACCACCTATGGTAAACATCAGGAGATCAAAGTACCACAATCTAGGTACAAATATATTATCAGTAGAGGCCACAGATTTTTTAGAATCATGGACTTTGTTCAGCTCTTTTTTAAAAACAGTACATATGTTTGAAATTTTTGTTTTAACACACTGTATATTGGCTGTAGGGCACACAGATTTGCAGAGCTCTTCATATGCCTTTTCTCTTTCATTTTAAGTCAGCCGACTTCACCTTCCATAAACAAGGAAGTGCCCAGTATAGTTCAATGAATTCTCTGAGGAAATCTGGGCTTGCAAATTGATGGCATGATGAATTATAACTGTGGGAAAAACAGAAAATTATTAAAACAAAAAAAACACAAAAAACAAATGTTTCTACTATGTACTTACCATATACGCTACAGTGGTTTTGAAGACTATATTTTCGTCGACCACACAATCATATGAAATGCAGGAAATTTTTTCGGTACAAGAACGCTCATCCAATGAATGGTCACTCCCAAACTGCGCAACAAACAAACGAAAGTCGGTAGTTGTTTGTTTTCTTTAAGTCTGGCCCCATTACTTCCATTTTCTCACGTGACTTCGTTCATGTTCGTTTTCAGGTTAACCATGGCAGAAGGTGGCAGAAGGAAGGCGACTGCAATGGCCAAAGCAGAAATGGTGTACATGGTCTTCATGTTCCAGAGGAAGGATTATGATTGTAAGGAGGCACAGTACTCTAGGCCAAACAGTAGGAAAGATGTAATACTGGAAAAGGTGATAGATGGTCTCCAAAGAAAATTTGGTGTTGCAAGATTCAAGGACCGGCTAAGAAAGCGGTGGTCTGACTTGAAACTTCGCAAATCTGAGCAACTAACCAGCATCAGAAATATTATTAAAAAAAGTATGTACATAACTTTTATTAATATAAATAAATAAATCTCACCAGTAGTCATATAAGTGTTCTATATGCACTTCTATGTGTCATTTATATTTTCCAATTTATTTTTTTTTAGAGGCAAAACTGAGAGCATTTCGCTTGAACAGGAAAAAAAGGGTTACAGCTTCTGTCGTTTTTAAAGATGTCCACTCAGATGTGGAGGAGCCTGCTAACACCCCTGAACCAGCTATCAGACCTGAACCAGCTGAGAGCCCAGAGCATACTGCAACCACTGAGGCTGCTGACACCCCTGAAGCTGCTGACATCCCTGAAGCTGCTGATGCTGCAGAGCCTGCTGACAAGTCCAAGGATGGTGCCACCCATGATCTTTTTCCTGAAGTTGGACTTTTTGACAAATTTTATCCAAGTAGCCCAGGTGCCCTGGTTACTAGTACTGGTAAGTTAAAATGCCTATTATGGTGTGAGCATGTTAAACCCTTCAAAACACATGTCATCATGATTTTCCCCACAGAGGATCCAGATGACGTGTGCTTTTTGGTGGAGTTCAAAGCTGATCCACAGAAGGAAACATCTCAGCACTTAACTGGCAAAACCAAGTGCAATATTTTGAATGACATTGAGAAATGCAAACAGGCAATATGTAACCTTAAAATTGCAATATCTGCGACAGTCTCCATAATGATATTGTTAATGCACTTAAAATGTATTCCCATTTCATATTTGAATAGTTCTTTAGAACATAGTATGATTTCTATGTGTGTTTTGTTGTTATGCTACACACATTTTATTGGCCAAAGGGCATCTGAGGATGACCACTCTTTTCAGTAACAAGCCTTGCAATATTTTTTTTCTTTTTAAAAAGAAATACATATAATAATAATAATGTGTGACTTTTTTTGTAATAATAGTAATAATAGTAATAATAGTACATTTTCTATATGCTGCTGTAATTTCACTTTTGGGTTTTTTACATGGCCAAATAAATGTGGTTTTGAGAAAATTTATGTGTTCTCTTTATTTATGTATTCACTGACTGCTATACTTTCTTGGCATTGCCCCTCCAAATACAGGCATGCCCAATGAACGATCGTTTTAACAATGATGATCTGTTTGCTCCATACAATGACGGATTTCATCGATTCACAATTAAAATTTTTAAACCTGTCTGATCGACAATTGGGATGATTTTGTCGGAACAATGACGGGTGAAATTTTACTTTCACCCATTGATGAATACTCCTTTCAAAATCCCATAGAAATCAATGGAGAGTGGCGGAATTTCACCCTAGTGGCGGAACTTAACTTTTTGATAAATTTACCCCTTACATGCTTGCTGCAACACTGTTTCCCAAGTCCTCCTGCCTCATCAACATACAAATAACACTCTCTTCAAAGTCTTCAACTATTGTTAGTGCTGGGTTATACTTGTATTGAAGGCTTGTGTTATCTTTAAGGAGCAACAAAAATTGATTTGAGGCCCACTCAATAGTTAATTTGTCAAATAATGCACTATTGCATGCAAACCTTTTCCAGTGAGAAGATGGTGGGACCTTGCACTTTCAATACCCAGCAGCTGCGCTTCTTCATAAAGTTCCTGTGCTGGAAGGAGTATGACAATATCCCTCTAGGAACCCCCAATATTCAGGAACTCAAAAGGGGCACTATAGAGAGGCTGTGGTGCAGACTAAGGTGTTGGTTCAGTATAAATCTCAGGCTCATTTTTATCCAACAAATCTGGAGTGACATGAAAAGAAGGCACCCAGATTTAGTTACTGAGCTACAGGCAGAAGTGGAAGGTATATTTTTCAAATAAAACAAATAGATTTTTCTATCAAATAGATCATAGACATTTTCAATCAAATAGATCAGTTTTTGTTCAAATTTGAACTGTATGAATCAAAGTAATAGCACATTGGATGAAATGTGATCAGAAGTTTTTCCAAAAAAAAACCTATTTTTTCCAACAATTGACTCCAAATAGGTTCTAGGAGGACCCCATAGGCTAAAACAGCAATTCGGAAGGTTATAGATGGTGAATGGTCAAAGTCTAATAGTTAAAGAGACAGTACATAATAATTTTCAAATTTTCAATTTTTTTCAAATTCGAGTCAAACTAGGACTATTCCCTAGTCAAGGTACACAAAAATTAGCTTGAAATTCGAATTTTTTAAAATAATAATTTTCTCTTTGACCTCTGATAAATCTGCCCCAAGTTTTATTTCTCATAAAAAGCCTGCAGCAAACTAATCTCCTAAAGTGAGTGTTTCCTGGGATTTGGTTAAATACAGATGCAGCCACTGGGATTGGTGAGTTAAATGCGTCGTGACTCAGGGCTAATTGAAGAAACTGTGTTATCTAAAGTCATCTTAACTCATTTAATGCATTTAACATTTTCATTAGCATACCAAAGCACCATTGTTTTCAATGGTGAACTCTTTAATTGGATGGGATGCTGTGACACAATATTCTGTGCTAAGTGGGATTAATGGGATAGATGAGTTAAGTTTTTCTGTGTCAAATGTACAATCCAAAGTCCATCAAGTTTAACCACTCCAAATGAATCCCAGTGCACATACCTACACAGACCCACTGAAACCATGTATACCAATATGTATATTAATTATGGATTTTAGTATCACTGTAGCCTTGGATATTATGCTGTTAACATTGCTCACAACATCTGGCAGGGCATTCCAAAACCTCACTGTCCTACTGAGAAGAACCACCTCTGCTGCTTCAAATGAAAGTTCTTTTCCTCTAGTTTAAAGGGATGGCCTCTGGTCCTATGATACATTTTATGGAAACATAGATCTCCTGGTAGAGTAGACCTCTAATGTACTTATAAAGATTAATCAAATCCCGTTGCAAGCTTCTTTTCTCCAGAGAAAACAACTCCACCCTTGACAATCTATCCTCATAGTTTAAATCTTCCATCCCCTTAACCAGTTTAGTTGCATGTCACTGCACTCTCTTCAGCTCATTTACATCCCTTTTAAGCACCAGAGTCCAAAACTGCACTGCATACTCCAGGTGAAGCCTATACCTATAAAGAGGCAAATTATGTTTTCTTTCCTTGAACATGATCTACAAAAAACCCTAGATCCTTTAGTTGAAAAGCAAAGGATGAAGTATAGACCCTTGAGGCACTCCAATGACAGCACTGGTCCAATCAGAAAATTTTCCATTTACCACCACTCTTTGTAATCTATCCTTCAGCCAGTTTTTAATCCAATTACAAATATTATGTTCCAGGCCAATATTGCTGAATTTATCCATTAACCTTCAGTGTAGTACTGTATCAAATGCTTTAGCACAGTCTTAGTAGATTACATCCACTGCCATTGCAGAGCTGAAGTTCCTGCTCATCTCTTCACAAAAGGCAATTACATTTGTATGGCAAGATGAATTATGCAAAACACATACTGGCATAAACTCATAATATTATGATTTGCAATGAAGTCAACTGTTTTATCCCTTAATACACAACTTATATACCTCAAAAAGCTTTCCTACCACTGACTTCAGACTAACCAGACTTTAGTTTTGAGGGTGAGAACGGGATCCCTTTTTGAATAGTGCCACCACATTAGCAATTCGCCAGTCTCTCGGCACCATGCCAGACCTCAATAAATCTTAAAGGACAACGAAAGGTTAATAAACATGCTGTCTTTAATGAAAGGCTTTCTCTGTTATCACTTACTGCACCCAACGAATCCAGGTTGTCGCTTCTCTTTCATGTGCAAATACACTGCATGCAGAAGCAGAGTCTTCTGGTAGGGTGACATCACTAAAATTTACGGAACGCATATTAGGACATCGTTGCGTAAAATCGCAGTCCTATATGCGCTCTCGTACGGCTGGGGAATGCGGCGTCCAAGCTTTTAATACTCACCCTTCCAGCGAATCTTCAGTAGGGGATGGGTCTTTGCTCCTCAGTCTTCCGATGTCAGGCCTCCCTCCTCGCTTCTCAGCCCTCCCACCTCAGCAGTCAGCCAATAAAAAATCAGTCCTCCTTCCTCAGCCCTCCCTCTTCGCTACTCAGCCCTCCCACCTCAATCGTCAGCTAATCAAAATCAGCCCTCTCTCATCAGCCCTCCCTCCTCGCTACTCAGCCCTCCCACCTCAATAGTCAGCGGTTCCATATTTGCCTCCATTCTTCACAGCCAATCGCGTCTTAGCAGTTTTTAGTGGGCCAATCACGTCAAAGCGAGGGCTGATGAGAGGCTGATTTTGATTAGTTGAGGATTGAGGTGGGAGGGCTGAGTAGCGAGGAGGGAGGGCTGATGAGAGAGGGTTGATTTTGATTAGCTGACGATTGAGGTGGGAGGGCTGAGTAGCGAAAAGGGAGGGCTGAGGAAGGAGGGCTGATTTTTTATTGGCTGACTGCTGAGGTGGGAGGGCTGAGAAGCGAGGAGGGAGGCCTGACATCGGAAGACTGAGGAGTGAAGACCCATCCCCTACTGAAGATTCGCTGGAAGGGTGAGTATTAAAAGCTTGGACGCCGCATTCCCCAGCCGTACAAGAGCGCATATAGGACTGCGATTTTACGCAACGATGTCCTAATATGCGTTCCGTAAAAATTCTTTTGATTCCTTCCACCGCTGCCTCTGTCACAGAAGGATTGTGTTTCACATGTTCTGAAGCTTCTGCGCATTCTTCCAATTATAATAAGCCCTTCCCTCACATCCCTCAGATAAATTTGCGTTTTCTCTGCTTTACCCCGTCTTGCCCGCCCACCAGCCAATCGGATTTGATGCATTTTGTTTCTATGACAATGATCTCGGCTACGGGCTACCAGATAGGGGAGGGAGCAGAAGGAACTGTGGATCTGTGTAAGATCAGGAGAACTGTGAGATGTATACTGCCAATGTATTTTTGTGATTGCTATTTGCTGTGGGAAAGTGTTGCAGGCACAAGTGCGGACTTCTGTGCTTTCTTTGCATTGATAATCATGCTATTAGGATGAGCGCTTGGAGTTGGGGGAAGGAATTTGGAGCATGCACACAATTGAAGTCTGTAAAAGGCGGAAGCACGCAACTAACAAAGATGGCGACTGTGATCCATTTATATTGCTGTGCTTTAATGACAGGATTTTCTACATAAACTATATACATTTAAAAAAAAAAAAAAAAGCTAGTGATTCAGGAGGCATATATAAGGGCTACACTATGGAACCCTTATTATGTTTTGGCTTTCGTTCTCCTTTCAGAAATTAAGTAAAGAGGTTTTGCAATCACATAGCTTAGTACCCTGGGATGAATACCATTTGGTCTTGGACCTTTATATATCTTTACATGATCTAGTCTCTTTTTTTGGCTGTATCACCAAAAATTCACATCAGGAAACCAGGTCTTTTGCATGATATATCCCTGTATTTGTGATCATTCCTTTAAGAAATGTAAAGGTACTTAAACCTAACAAATAGAAAACAAATTGGGTATGACAACTAAATACACTATATACAAATGAAAAATAAATCTATTTATATTTGAATTTCATTACAATTTCAGTTAAAAGCAACATACTGTATACATTCCTATTTGAAGTAAATTTCTGATTTTGAAATGTTATAGTAAACCTTCAAACAGAATGGAAGAGGATTTTCTGTTCTTAACAGTGGCAAAGGATCAATGGCATTATTGCCTTGAGAAATGACCTTCATGACGCCTGCAAAAGCTACAGTTACATGCTTGACACATATAATAATAACTATACTGTAATAAGTTTTTTTATTTTATAAAGGCTATTAGTATATTGTATAAAATTAATTCTATGAATTACTTGTTTATTTCATATTTATTCATGTTAATTTAGTGTTTAACCTTCATGCTAAATAAAAAATAATGTAACCCTTACAATTTGTTTACTTATTCTTTGTAATTTGGAATGCATGACAAATCACTTATCTGTTCAAAAATACATTATCTATTGATTATAGTTTTTTTTCTAAGACACTAGTTCAAATTCACTCCAATAAACATGATTTTAGACCAGGTGTTTGGACTATAAATGCAGACCTATGCTAAATCATGTTTTTCTGGACATTGCAAATAGTCCTGGATCTATGTGCTAATCAGTGCATATGATTATTTCACACGAGAATAATTAACAGTCATTGCATTTTGCTACCAGTAGAAATGTCTTTTGTCCTTTATGCCATATTATCTTCAAAATGGGAAATGGGTTAGTTCTCTAAGATATGGTGAAATAATGAATCTCAACAGTTTTAAAATCCTGTGAGCCATAACCCAGCAAATATCAAATAATACAATGCATCGTGCAACTTCCTGAGACATCTATATTTAAAACGTGTCATACATGGGCAGAGTTTGGCTGCTGACTTGACCACACGTGGCAAATAAAAAAAGACCTGCTATATAGTTAAAGGGTTTGTTCACCTTTGAGTTTACCTTTGGTATGAGGTAAAGAATGATATTCTGAGACTATTTGCAATTGGTTTTCTTTTTTTCTATTTATTTGAGTTATTTAGCTTTTTACTCAACATCTTTCCAGTTTCCAGTTTCTGCAATATGGTTGCCAGGGTCCAAATTACCCTAGCAACCATACATTGAATAGAAACATAGACTGGAATATGAATGGGAGAGGAAATAAATAATGAAGACCAACTGAAAAGTTGTTTATAGAATTGGGCATTCTATAACATACTAAAAGTTATGTTTAAAGGAACAGTAACACCAAAAAATTAAAGTGTTTTAAAGTAAAGAAAATTTCATGTAGTGTTGCCCTGTGCTGTTAAAACTGATCGGTTTGCTTTAGAAAGTCTTCTATACTGCTAAGTAGCAATGGTGGAAATTGAAAAATGGCACAGGATAAGTAATGGATAACAGATAACATTATGTTCTACAGAGCTTATCTGCTATCTGCTGTGTAACTTGAGCCTTTTCTCCTTTCAATGGCTGCCCTCATGGCTACACAACAGCTTATTTATATAAACAATAGTAGTGCTTCTGAAGCAAACACTGCAGTTTTACCAGTGCAGGACAACACTGCATTATATTTTTATTACTTTAACACAATTTAATTTTTTGATGTTACTGGTCCTTTAAGGCTAACAACCCCTTTAAAATCTTTTTCTAACATTTCCCAAATTAGTCTAAGAACACAATGAATTAAAGAGTGCCTGCAAAACTGATATTCATGCACAAAACATGCTACATACACTTCAGAGTCAAGAAATAACAACTTGAACAATTTGGGATACTACCTTGCTAGCAGCCTACATGAACAAACTCCAAATTTACACATTCGCTTGACTTTCTTCCAGAGAAGCAATTTGGAGATTTTAAAGACCCCAGGGTTATCTTCAACAAACAGGTGGCCAAGAAATTAACAAATCTGTGGTAATGTATATCAAATACTGCTTGTATTTTAGATGGTACTTGCAAGTCAAGTAAAAATAATAATTCAGGTAGTAAGCCTGTACCAGCAGCTGCCAGATTTTTAGATTAAAGAAAAACCAGGTAGAAGTTAGGAACTTGCCTCTCCCCCAGGTGACTTGCAAAGCGACACCTCATATAATATTTAACAAATTACATGCTCTAACATTCTAGATTCCCTCCACAGTGATATACTTTAAAATATATACATGCTTCTAAGTAAAGGTAAAATTTCTGGCACTTCTAATTATGTGTAAAATAAGTTGGCAGTATGGATCTCCCAGAAAACAGGCTATTAAACTCAAAAGAAGTTATTGAATTCACAACATAAAGTGGCCCTAGTAGTTGGTTATGTGTCCAGTTAAATACAGTTTTCAAATAGTATGAATGGTAAATGGCATTAATGCAAACCTAAAAAACACAATTAAATAAATTGTCATTCCTTTTACTAATAGATTCAAAAGTAAAATGTAAATTGTAATCAAAGCTTATATTTCAAAATGCTTTTGTGGCTATGCATTACTATGCATTACTATGCATCATCAAAGAAATGTAATATACAGAAAAAAGTGGTCATTTGCATTACACAAATTGCATACCGTATTGTAAACTATTTTTTTGTTTGAGTGACTGCCAGACTCAAAATCAAGGTAATTAAACCAGTGCTCTAGAATACAAGGAACAATGGAATGAAAATGCAGAACTGACACACAGTCAAGTTGAAGAGCAGGGAGGTTTTAAGACCATGTGCTTTAATGTGCCACATAAAACAGCACACAGATGTGCACCAGAGTAAACATCTTCAAGGGGCCAGCCAGGAAAATATCTTTGTACTACATTAACCCTTTCACTGCCAGCCAATTGGGTACTTTTATTACCAAACCATTTTTGAACATTTTGCTTTCTTTCACTTTAAGGGCCTTTCCTTGGGGGGTCTTTACCCCGAAAAATTATATATAGTTTTTTCTCTCAGGACAACCTTAACTTTCAAAATGTGCCAAATTTTTTGCCTTATTCCACGTCTGTAACATGATATAGGCTTCTAAGTGTCTAAAAAATAAAAAAAAATAAAAAATCATCCCATAATATAAACATATATATCAGAAACATAATTTATTTCCTGAAAATAGCATATATTTTTTGGCAGCGCTACAAAATAAGTTGGCGCTATAGAAATACATGTTAATATATATATATATATAGTTTTATGGAGAGTTCTCTCTTGTATAGGTAAAATCTCTCCAAGCAGTACACTGCCAAATTTCCAAACCACGGCTTCACAAAAATGGCATTCTTCTGATTTCAAGGCCAAATATTCTACTAACATTAGGTTTACCCTAGAAAACTACACATTATTGGAAAGTACAGATTATGATTAAATCAAAATGGGGCAATACATGTTTGTAATCCAAAATACCAAGTTGAAATTCTTTCCTAAAGTGTTTTTTTTTTTTATGTAAAAGTTTTGAAAAAAATACCTCAAAACTTCCAACTTGCAGCATCTTATCTCCCACATACTAATAGGCACAGTTTGATTTTGTGTGACATTTGTGAAAATCACCTCAAAGCTCTCATCTTGCAGCGTCTTATCTCCCACATACTATTATGTACCAAATAAAGCACCCAAAATATGAATGACCAGGGTGCGCTGAACAGTTCTATGTCCAATATGTACAGATTTACCTAAGCATGTGGCATATATGGGTCCCAAAATAAACAAACCCCCATATGTTCTGTCATCAACACAATTACACATTTTTTCAAGGGAGAAAGAATAAAGTACATTAATCCAAGAAAACCCATATACTTCCAGAAAGTACATATTCCCCTGAATGCAAATTGGGTATACATGTCTTTCTGCTCCAAAGCAACAAGCCACAAACTTTTTCTAAATTTGGCAATTTTGATGAAATTTCCAAAAATCACCTCAAAACTTCTACCTTGCAGCATCTTACTTAAATACACCAAAATAAAACACCCTAAATATGAAAGCCTGGGGTACACTGAATAGTTTTATGTCCAATATGTATAAGTTTACCTAAGTATGTGGCCAATATGTATAAATTTAAATAAGCATGTGGTATATAGGAGCCCCAAAATGATACCCTACCCTGATACTGCAAGTATTTACAGTATTTTTGGGGGGCAAAGGTAGAAAAAAGTGTGGTGGGGAAGATCTGCACTCACAAGCTCTAACAGTAGGAACGTGCTGATGACTAGTGATGGGCGAATTTATTCGCCAGGGGCGAATTCGCGGCAAATTCCTGCGATTTGCGAAACACCAGTGAAAATTCACCAAAAAAACGAGTCGCGTGTCGTTTTTTGACGTGACACGTCGAAAACGACGCGACACTCGACGAATACGATGCAACGCGACGAAAGCGACGCGCTTGAAAACGACACAACGCAACAAAAACAACACGACAAAAACGTCCCGCGACTCGTTTTGCTAATTTTTTCACCAATTCGCGAATTTCGCTGGAAATTCGCAAATTTGTTCAGCGAAGCAAAACTGGGTAGATTCGCCCATCACTACTGATGACATCTCTGCTCTGTGATGTCATCAAGGAGGTGATCCACTGGCTGAAGAGCATCTTGGTGAACTCTGCTCATAGCCAAGGCGATTGGGGTGAGTAATTATGGGTCTGCTTTATTTTAGTTGTTCGTTTTCTGGAGTTACTGATATTCCTTCAGAGCTTTCATGAAGATGCTGATACAACCTGAATGGAACATTGTCCAAATGTGAATAATGTTTCCCAGTGGCTGCACCTGTATTGATAAAATATTATACATACAGTAAATAGTACTTTGTGGACATTTACATTAAAGAAAACACAAACACACTCTTTTTTTGCCTGTTGACATGGGCAATAGTTAAAAAGAACAGTTAGAACAACCAGACCATTAAATCTGCATTTGTTAAATTGGGAATAACTTGTAGACAACCAAAAGCAGTTTGATAAATGGTAGTTGCTGACAAGCCAGTGTTTCAGGGATACATTTATTGATGAATTCCATAAATAAGCTTTTGGCAAATAATATATTGGATGGTTATAAGGGGTAGAATTTAAGAATTTCCCAGTAGATGGTGAGCTATTCCTCTTTATGAGTGGTTGTTTTGTATGCTCTGTGTATAGATATGTGCACTGTTTACTACACTGGACAGTATATACACGTACAGTACCATAATATTGTACTTACAATTAGGTGTTGGATCTTTGGAGTGTACTAGGTTCAGTCTCAATATGATGGTTGGTTTAAAAAGTATAGGAATGTAAAAGAAAACCATGGAGCTATAAATGCAGGGTCTGCTTGACAAGGACCAGCAGTCAGATTACACTAGTTTATGTTTAGAGGCAGATGTAGCTGTGATTGAGTGCAGGTATAAACTGAATGTGGATGTTTGTATGCACTATTATATTGTGGTTTCGGTACAGTTGTACAGTATAAATGTGAGAGTCGGCATGGCATCATGGTAAGGTTTGCCTTCTTCTGGATCAAAATGGTGACTATATGATAATGTATTTTAGATTTTGTCACAGCAGCGGTAGGACCTTGCACAGGAAATTTTAGATGAGGGAGAAAGGAGGTTCTTTTCTGTGACTGCACTGTGGGTTGATTGATACAGGTGTTACTACAGCTTGTATTAGGTGACATCCTGCTTGGATTTCCTTTCATCGAGACACTGCAGAATCAGGATAGGCTGTACTTCTTTCATGGTGACAGATGCAGCTCCTAGATCAATTCGAGTTTTCATGTTTTGCAACTCGAACCTGCTGCATCCATTCTTATTTTTTCTTAAATAAGAAACCATTTGAGTTATGAGTTCATACAAAGTATTAAAAACACTTCATTCAACCTTTGATAAATAACCTTAACTGTAAAAATACAGTGTGAAAGACAAATTGATATGTTGTAAATTTTATACATGTTAAATTAATGCGCAATTGCGAGAGTTTTGAGATCTTATTTTACTTCTGCCTTTATTGGTATTCTTTTCCACTTGTAATTCAATTAAGTATTGACAACTCGGGGAATTATTTTCTTTAGCATTTTTTAGGAAGCCATCCAACAATTGTGTTTAGTGCTAAGAGTGAGGAACACTTTTTGTACATTATATGAAAACATTTTTGCTTAGATAGTGAACAAAGTTTAAATATTCATAAAAAATGTACATAAAAAATGATGAGCCTCCTTGACTATTTATAGTAATTAAGATCCTGTTATATAACTTTACTGAGAAATACTCATCAGTTCTTTTAATAAAAGTTTATATTTGCTTTAGTGCTTGAGTGTCTAGGAAATTAGACAGTGTACTTTACTTCTGAAAGCACATAATGAAATCCTGTTTTATAAACAGGGTCTTCATTATTCTTTACATTTACAAAAAGAATGTAAGATTAACCAACTATGCAAAGCAAGTATGCAAATAGAATATTAACAATGTATGTACAGCACACTAGCAGGAATGTACAATTGATCAGAGTGGCTTAACAACACACAACAAGATCTAGTTTTCCCCAAGGGTATTTGTCAGGGCAAAGGGAAAGACAATTAAAAAAACAAAATGCTTACAACTTGTTGCCTGGGTCCATGTAGTAACAGGTCGTACAATCCAGGAATAGGCAACCAGTGTCATTATAGATTTTGCTGAACAAATATCTTTACAATGCACAGCACATAATTCATCTGTCAGCTGTATTTTCAAGGTTATTAATATTTCATATGTAATCGGTGTATGGATTTAAAATACTATATGGTGCTATTTATGGTGTCGTTATATTCCTGCAGATGCCAGTGTTATTTTTAATCTTGATTACATTGATTTAAAACACTATATAAGACCTTGTACTATTATTATTATTGTACTAGTATTATCATCAAGATCACAGCTTTAATCTTTAAATACATACAAATATCTCATACATATATCCAGCTGCAAAAGGACAGTTCATATGACCTTGCCTTTGCAATTCTTTGAGCACCTACACAATGTATGGACAGATTGTGGTTCATTATCATTTCAATATTTCATTGAAAACAAATGCTAGAAAAATGTGTAGCTTGCGTGTCTTCACATAGAAAATATATTAATATGGAGTATGGCATTTATATAAAAGAAATAATATGGAATCACTGTGATAATGAAAAGTAAGATGCTCAAACGTTTTTTTTTTTAATAAATAAAGAAATCATGTAACCAGCTGCAGCACTTATGCTATCTCATCAATAATAGTATTTTCATTTGAAATTAAATTAAAATGATGTGGCTCCAGATTGTGTCGTCTAGGTTTCCTGATTGTAGACTGTGATTTTGACAGAAAGCAAACAGCATATGAGGAAAAAGCATACAGATACTGTACATCTTACACCATAGTTGAATTACTATAATGCAGTTAATGGCATTTGAGGTGTCCATAGCTAACATGTTTTCTTTATACCTGCAGATTAACATTTTTGATAATTAGCTTTAAAGTTAAATGCAATGGGAGATGAGTTCATCAAGTGGGTGAAAGCCCTTTATGATAACCCAAAAGCTAAAATATTGGTCAATGCAGAGCTGTCCCGAGAGTTCAGGTTGGCAAGGGGCACAAGACAGGGTTGCCTGCTGTCACCTCTGCTCTTTGCACTGGCTATAGAGCCAATAGCTATTAAAATACGGAATAACACCAGGATTGAGGGACTCAAATTGCAGAGAGTGGAGGAGAAAATCTCGCTGTACGCAGACGACATGCTGGTCTACCTCGCTAACGCTAGAGATTCTCTGCCAATAGTCCTGCAAGAAATCACTGAATTTGGGGAGTTCTCAGGCCTAAAGATCAACTGGGGGAAGTCAATTATATTCCCAATTGATTTGGACATCCATAGAGGCCTAAATACACAACTGCAATGGGCTACATCATTCACTTATAGAACTAAATTTAACACCGATAGTTAGATCCTTAAAAACTAAGCTACAGCACTGGGCAAACTTACCATTATCCCTTCCAGGTCGTGTAAATATATTCAAAATGATCTTTTTGCCAAAGTTCCTTTACATGTTCCATAATGCTCCTATTACACTCCCGAAAGGATGGTTTAAGCTACCTGAGGCCCACATCAGAGAATTTATTTGGGCAGGAGAAAGACCAAGAATAAGTTTGCAAATGTTACAGGCTCCAACTAAAAAGGGAGGGCTCGCTCTTCCTGATTTGCAAAACTATTATTGTGCTAGTCAGTTGGTATTTGCATGGTGGTGGCTCCATCCAGATCCTAACAATCAAGCTACAACAGTGGAGGCTGCAGTCATCTCTTCCTTCGAAATGTTAGCTAATCAGTTATATAGAGGTCTTCCAACGGCATATCCAATAACCCCACCCATGAAAACGGTTATCCAGGTGTTTCAGAAAACGATAGTCGCAGAGCATAAAAAAACCCACACCTGGTCCAAGTGGACTCCCCTCTGGGGCAATAACTCCCTAAGTGAATTTAAAAAGATCCCAGAAATTGGTGTTTGGGTGAACTCCCAAATTAAATACTTGGGAGACTTGATAGGGTCAGGTGAACTGAAACAATTTGCCCAGTTGAAGGAGGAATATGGCCTCCACAATAAGATGTTTTTTAGATACTTACAAGTAAGGCATGCATTCCAGACCCAATTTTCAGAAGGGATCCCACAGATAAGTGAATCAACTCTGGAGAGCTACCTTCGCCGACCAGAGCTAACCAAGCCCCTAAGTTGGTTCTATGCAATTACACTTCAGGAAAAGTTTAACCCCATAAAACAGGTGGCTGGAAAATGGGCCCGAGACCTCCCTGGTGTGAATGAGGAAAGGTGGATAGACATACTAGAACAAATTCCAGAAACTAATGTTTGTATTAGAGATCGCTTTATTCTCATTAAATTTCATAATTTCTCATTAAATTTCTAAACAGAGTGTATTTAACTCCACAGAGAATGGCACACATGTATCAAGGGTACATAGATGTATGTCATAAATGTAACTCAGAAGTAGGCACTTACATGCATGTGTTTTGGGGTTGTACGAAAGTTCAGCAATACTGGGCAAAAATATTAAGACACATCAATGTACATTTGGGTTTACCCAACATAAGAACACCGGAATTTTGTCTCCTGGGACTATTTGAAGGACTTACTATCCACCAAAGCGAGAGACTGTGCCTACAACAATTACTACACTATGCCAGGAAAGCCCTTCTACTAACTTGGAAGGCACCAGAGCCGCCCACGTTGGGCCTCTGGAAAAAGTTGGTGGATGATACCCTCCCTAGACAGAAGTTGACATATGCAGCCAGGGGCTGCCCTGGAAAATTTGGAAAAATCTGGGATAAATGGCTAGCACCCTCCTAATTAAGGCATGGTGTCTGTGGGACATGATGAACAGGACATAACAATTGCTACCAAATAGAACTGCTGTTAAACTTGAACCAAGGTAGCTCATCTTCTCTTGTTCTTCTCTTGCTCTATCTTTTTCTTCCTCTTTCTTGTCAGTTCATGAAAATCAATAAAGAAAATCTGTTATAAACTTAAATGCAAAAAAGTACTCTAACGGCATGTACTTATCGAGCTTCCCTAAATTAATTTAAATGCATACACTTTATGTCCTTCAATGAAGAATAATTTGACTAGCTTTTCCAAGTCAATTAGGCTTGGGTAGGAAGGAAAATGACTACATGTGTTAGAATCATTTGCATATAACTACTAAATCTTCTGGGGGCAAATTATATATAATTTAAAACTACATACCTTATATTGAGCTTGAACAGGTGTTTTTAATATGTTACTGCCATTATCTCACTCACAGAGGGCAATTTATTATTTTGGCATAAATATTTATCAATGTACTGCACTATCTTTCCGTTTGTATTGTCATAATACTTCTAAACCTATGCAAATACTATGCTGCTTTATTAAAATATTATCAGGTAGTTCAGTCTTCAGTGATATCTGTTGAATTGGTGTTTTGCTGTTTTTCAAGGACTGTCAGCAGCAATTAAACTGCCTGTTCAGCACATCTTTAATGAATTGTTCACAAAATGACATGAGTGATGATGATGAGCAATTGACTATTGTAAGGTCATTCTAAAAAAAATGATTTAATACACACTTTTTTCTTCATTTCAAAACTTCAGTATCTATATATCTAATTAAGAGACATCAATTATACTTACCCCAAGGTAATATGTCCTTGATTAGAAAGTTCACAGCTTGGGTATGAGCTCTTATAAAATAATGAGATTTGGAGCAGTGTTGAAGGAGTAAAAATCTCACGGCATTTGGTAAGCAAAATTGTTATCAGCAAATCTAGCAGACAATAAGCTTCAGGTGGTTGGAAAAGGGACATAAAAAAGAAAACCCATCCCATCCCCTGAGTACTTTTCTTGTCCTCCATTCCTGTACCAAATGTGGTTCCCTTGCCTGCCCAGAAAGTAATAAAGTAATAAAAATATAATTCAGTGTTGCCCTGCACTGCTAAAACTGCAGTGTTTGCTTCAGAAGCACTACTATTGTTTATATAAATAAGCTGTTGTATAGCCGTGGGGGCAGCCATTGAAAGGAGAAAAGGCTCAAGTTACACAGCAGATAGCAGATAAGCTCTGTAGAACATAATGTTATCTGTTATCCATTAATTATCCTGTGCCATATAGCCGTTTTTCAATTTCCGCCATTGCTACTTAGCAGCTTGTTTATATGAACTATAGTAGTGTTTCTGAAGCAAACACATCAGTTTTAACAGCGCAGGGCAACACTACATGATATTTTCTTTACTTTAAAACACTTTCATTTTTTGGTGTTACTGTTCCTTTGAGGGAAAGTCATCAGGAAAAGGTCTTGTGACCTGGTTATGCTTCTGCCAGCAAGGTCTTTATTCCCTCTGGATCTTTTCCCCTGCTCAATCCTCCAAGGAGCCCATGCAGATTGGGACCACTAAATTATCTGCTGTGGAACGATTTTCCAGATGTTCCCAGGGTCTCTCACAACGCAATGATATAACACGCACACTGTAGGGATGTATTTAGGTCTGATGCCTAGGTCAACATCAGACCTAAACACAGTCCTAATTGCAGTGGGGTTTTCCTTTATATTACTGAAAAGGCATAATGTTTTGGGGAAACCTGGTCATCCTGGTATTAAGACCTCTAAAGCCATTTCCCTTCCTTGCTCTCCCTCTGTGGCTCCTGTTGTCCAGTCAATCCAGCATATGGCTAATGGTAGGCAAAAGGTGCAGTTCCCTAGTTTACCTGTAGGTGCCCACTAGAAAAAAAGCAATTTTAGACCTTTTAGGACTGCTCCAACCAGGTTGGAGACAGGGTTTAGCTGTTAACTAAAAACATCCAATTCCAGATGCCCTTTGACCAGTAACAGCCAAAGTTTATTTTCCCATACAGAATCCTTGAAATTATAAGTCCTGTCCTGGTTCATTTAGAGCTACCGGCATCTGTCAAAATGGGTAATATGTTTCATATTTCTTTGTTTTCATTTTGGTGGTCCAGTGGCCTCCCTTAGATAGGTGGGTAATGTAATATCCCACCTGGCATTGAACCAGGGACCTGTCTTTCTGTGCTGTCTAACTTACCATTAGAGATTGGCGAATTTATTCTCCTGGGGCAAATCCGCTGCAAATTCCCAGGATTCGCCGCAGGCGAATAATTTTGCGGAATGCCAGGAAAATTTTGCCTGGTGAAAATTCGCCAGCGTCTCGTTATGGACGCCGGTGTCCATTTTTTCAACGCTAGCAATGTGTGCCAGCATCCGAAAATGGACACCCGCTTCCAAAAATGGACACCAGTGTCCAAAACGAGAAATCAAGCTGGTGCCTACTACCCATCATTTCCCTGAACAGAAAACTAGGTTCTACCAGAGCTCATTGAGACAGAAAGGAGGAGGATGACAGAAGATCACTCCTTCCTTCCTGCTTTGTCCTGAGAACACCAACCATTTGTTGGGGTGGATCTGTTTCCACAGGGACTGTCAAGGTAAGTTTTCATAGGTGGGGAGGCAGCCAGTGAAATTAGTTTGTAAAGTCAAAGGCATGGACATGGAATCTTTGGAGGTTTACGAACATTGCTGTAGCATGTTCATTAAAACTATCTTGTCATACATTCTCTGTCTCACTTTCCTAGAAAGTGCTCTTACAGAATCTAGCCTTTTCTGATTACTCCTCATTAACTGTATCCACCCAACTTCACCAAGGGCCTCACTACCCTTGGGGCCTTTCTCTACTGGAAACTAAGTCACAGGCTTCCAGCAGAATTCACCCAATTCCAATTTAACGCTCAGTGCTGTTCATAAGTGAGTACTGAAGATAAGCAAAAGTCCAGGATCTGATGGTATTCACCTTATGAATAGGGATACTGTTTTTTTTTTTTCAAACATATCAGTTAATAGTGGTGCTGATTTTTTATATTTAAATTTGAAATTTGACATGGGACTAGACATTGTCAGCTCCCAGGAGCCCCAGTCATGTGACATGTGCTCTGATAAACTTTAGTCACTCTTTACTGATGTACTGCAAGACTGAGTGATATCACCCCAACCTTGCCCCCCAGCAGTCTAACAACAGAACAATGGGAAAGTAATCAGCAAACAGCTCCCTGACACAAGATAACAGCTCCCTGGTAGATCAAAGAGCAACACTCAATTGTAAAATTCCAGGTCCCACTGCAACACCTTCAGTTATATTAAGTATGAGAAACAATAGCCTGTCAGAAAGCAGTTTCATTGTGCACCACTGGCTCTTTCTGAAAGCATATGACCAGGCTAAATGACCTGAGATGGCTGCCTACACACTAATATTACAACTAAATAAGATACACTTATTATTTCTGGATTGCAACTTTAAATGGTAGGGTGAATTATTTGCAGTGTAATTTAGAAATGAAAATGACATCATAAAATAATCAGAAAGGCAGAATCCCTTTAAAGACACTTTACATTTTCTTGTGTGATTTTTTTTTTGTTTGAGATTATTAATGTAGTCCCACTGTCCAAATGTGATCCTATTTTCAATCAGGTAACCATATGCATACTTGGCCAGGATATGAATGTGTAGACACTAAAATAACTTTGAAATCAAAATATTATAAGAATGTGCTGACATAGTTAATGTGAAATATGTAACCCAATATGTAAATGGAAGTGCTGTAGGCTGTGTAACAGTAATTCAGTTTTCCCTCAACCGTGTTAGTGAGGGATAACTCAGCAACTCCCAGTTAGTAACATAGTAACATAATAAGTTAGGTTTAAAAAAAGACATATCCATCAAGTTTAACTTTTTTTTTTACCTGCCTAACTGCTAGTTGATCTAGAGCAGTGGTCCCCAACCTTTTTCATCCGTGAGCAACATTCAGATGTAAAAAGAGTTTGGGAGCAACACAAGCATTAAAAATGTCAGTGGAAGGTGCCAAATAAAAACTGTGATTGGCTTTTGGTAGCCCCTATGTGGGCTGGCAGCCTGCAGGAGGCTCTGTTTGGCATTAAGTCTGGTTTTTATGCAACTAAAACTTGCCTCCAAGCCAGGAATTCAAAAATAAGCACCTGCTTTGAGGACACTGGGAGCAACATACAAGGGGTTGAAGAGTAACATGTTGCTCATGAGCTACTGGTTGGGGATCACTGATCTAGAGGAAGGCAAAAAAACCCCATCTGAAGCTCCTCAAATTTGCCTCAGAGGGGGAAAAAAATCCTTCCTTACTCTAAGAGGACTAGACCCTGGATCAACTTGTACTATGAGCTATCTTCCATAAGTCTGTATTGACTCACTTGCTAAAAAGTCATCCAACTCTAATGTATCAGCCTGTACAACTGATTCAGGGAGAGAATTCCATATCTGCACACCTCTCACTGTAAAAAACCCCTTCCGAATACTGAGGTGGATCCTCTTCTCGGAATGGGTGACCTCACGTCAGCTGGAAAGACCTACTGGTAAATAAAGCATTAGAGAGATTATTATATGATCCCCTTATATAATTATACATAGTACCGAATCCACTATTTTCTAATTGGCCGAACCCCCAAATCCATAGAAAAGATTCGTCCGAATACCGAACAGAATCTGAACCCTTATTTGCATATGCAAATTAATGAGAGGAAGGGTAAAAGCAGCCGCACACAGAGTGCGCGGCAAAAAAATGTTTTACTTCCTTGTTTTGTGACGAAAAGTCACATAATTTTAAGGATTGGGCTCGGCCAGGCACAAGGATACGGACGAATCCGAATCCTGCTGAAAATGGCCGAATCCTGGCCGAATACCGAACCGAATCTTGGATTCAGTGCATCCCTAATACATGGTAATCATATCACCCCTTAAGCGCCTCTTCTCCAGCATGAACATCCCCAATGTGGCCAGTCTTTCCTCATAGCTAAGATTTTCCATACCTTTTACCAGTTTAGTTGCCCTTCTCTGTACCCTCTCTAATACAATATGTACAATATGTCCTGTTTGAGTGATGGAGACCAAAACTGTATGGCATATTCTAGATGTGGCCTTGCAAGTGCTCTATAAAGTGGAAGAATGACCCCCTCTTCCTGTGACTCTATGCCCCTTTTAATACAGCTCAATACCTTATTTGCCCTTGATGCTGCTGAATGGCATTGCTTGCTACAGCCAAGTTTATCATCTACAAGGACTCCAAGGTCCCATTCCATAATGGTTTTGTCTAGTCCAGTCCCATTAAGGCTACTTGGCTTACTTATTTTTACATCCCAGTTGCATGACTTTACATTTATCAACATTGCCACTTAGCTGCCCAGATTGCTAGTTTGTCAAGATCCTGTTGCAAGGATGCCACATCCTGGATGGAATTAATTGGATAGTTTTGTGTCATCTGCAAACACTGATACATTACCTACAGTACCCGCCCTAAGTCATTAATGAACAAGTTAACAACCACCCTCTGTACCCGATCCTGTAACCAGTTTCCTATCCATGTGCAAACGACTTCATTAAGCCCATCAGACCTTAGTTTAGAAAGCAGTTTGTGGGGAATGGTATCAAATGCTTTGGGATCCAAATAGATCACATCTACTGCCCCCAACACACACAGTCCAGCATCTTATTTACTTCATCATAAAAAGCAATCAAATTTGTCTAACATGACCCATCCTTCATAAAGCCATGCTGATTGCTGCTCATAATGCCATTCTCTAGGACACAATTTTGAATGTGATCCTTTAACAAGCCTTCAAATGATTTGCCCACCACAAATGTCAAACTTACTGGCCTATAGCTGCCAGGCTGAGATCATAATCCCTTTTTAAATATTGGAATTACTTCAGATTTTATCCACTCCATAGGCACCATAACAGATGAAATCGAATCTGAGAAAATCAGAAATAGCGGCTGGTCTAAAACTGAACCAAGCTCTCTTAGAACCTGGGGGTGGATGCCATCAGGCCCTGGAGCCTTGTTTACATTGATTTTTATTAAAGCTTTTTGAATTATATCCTGAGTCAGACACTGACTAGATTGAGCTGAGCCATCAGAGCAGCTATGAAGTGAGCCTGGGAACTCAGACTCCTCTATTGTATACACTGAAGAAAAGAACTGATTTAGCACATTTGCCTTTTCTGTATTTGTTACAACCATACTGGTACCATTATTTAATGGAGAAACACTCTCAACCTGCATCTTTTTACTATTAATATTATTTACGATTATTTTTGCCTCAGCCGCAATTAACTCTTCTATTAAGCAACATAGGATGATTCTTAGAGCTTCTACATTTACTCCTTAAGAACAGTAATTCTTTAACATAATTTTAAATTACAACTATTTATGTGCGGTGTTTTTAGCTGCAAACTTAAAGCACCAATCAATACTCTGAAGAGCAGCCCTCAAGGCACTAAAATTAGCTTTTCCGAAATTCATGGTTTTTGTTGCCTCAGTATATATTTGTTTTTTGCACCAGACATTAAATGATATAAAATTATGGTCACTATTACCCAGGGGTTCAATGACTTGCACATTTACTATAAGTTCTGGGTCATTTGAGATCCAAAATAGCATTTTTTCTGGTAGGCTCCTCAACAACCTGTGCCATAAAATTGTCATGCAACAAGTTTATAAATTTGTTCCCATTAACTGATCTGGCAGCACTGTTGCTCCAGTCAATTAAAATCCCCCATTATCATTACTTTACCCAAACTAGCAGCCTTTTCTATTTGCATCAGGAGCTTAGCCTTCTCATTTTCACTTACTTTAGGGGTCTTTAGCAGACCTCTACAATTAATTTGCTGGACTCTTTAGAATTGGTGAAGAACGCCACCCATAAGCCTTCTGCCCCCTCATTTTATAACATAACCTCCTCCTTTGTATAAGCTTTTTATATACTGCCTAACAGACATACCCCTCCTCCTTTTCTATTGCCTCTGTCCGTCCTAAACAAAGAATAGCTGCTGATATTAACTGCCCAGTCATGCGACGCATTCAGCCATGTTTTGGCCACACAAATCACATCATATTTTCCCTCCACCACCAGCACCTTCAGCTCTCCCATTTTACCAGTCAGACTTCTTGCATTTGCAAACATACATTTAATTCTGGTCTGGTACCATATTGAAGAAATGCCATGGGGTCTTCCCTATCCTTAACAGTACCCCCAACCAAATCTCCCCCATTTTCCCTTCCTTTTTCGTCTATCTCATCTAACCTGTCTTCCCCTGAATCTTTTACTGAACTCTCCCCCCCCATGCCTAGTTTAAAATCTCCTCCAACCGTCTAGACATCTTCTCCCCCAAAACAGCTCCACCATCATCATTGAGGTGCAGCCCATCGCTAGCAAAGAGTCTGCAGAAATCAGCCCAGTTCTCCAAAAACCCAAAACCCTCCTCCCTACACCAATCTCTCAGCCAAGCATTAATCTCCCTAAGCTCCCACTGTCTTCTTAGCATTGCTCGTGGCACAGGTAATATCTCTGAGAAAATTACCTTGGAAGTCCTCGCCCTCAACTACACCTAGTTTTTTAAAATCGTTCTTGAGGACTTCACCACCTCCTCTAATTTTGTCATTGGTACCTATGTGTACCAAGACTGCTGGGTCTTCCTCAGCCCCTCCAAATAATCTGTCCACTTGTTCTACCACATTCTGAACCCTGCACCAGGCAAGCAGCAGATTGTTCGGCATGTAGTGGCCTTACAACAGATTACCCTATCCACCTTTCTAATAATTGAATCCCCGATAACTAGAACCTTCCTTCCTTGTAATCCTCCCACCACCCGTATTAGAGCCACGGCCTCCCAGGGTGCTCTGAGAGTCAGCCTGCTCCATACATGCCAGTTCAGAACTTTCCTCCCCGGCATCTTCAGCCAAAATGGCAAATTTGCTGCTTTGGACAAGCATCTCTTCTGTCCCCTACTTCCCTTCCACTCCACTAGCCCCTGCCAGTGGTTGCTCTGTGAGCCTCCTTTCTTCCCCCTCATTTGCCACTACCCTCAGTGCTGCAGAGTCTGCAGTTCAGATTCCAAGATGAAAACCCACCGACATCTTTCACATGTAAATACTGCACAGAACTGCTGCTCCAACACCACACACATGTGACAAGACACACACTGAGTGATACAGGCAAACCCACTTGCACTCCTATTTACACTGGGTACTTACAGTCTCCAAAGTGCAATTCCTAACAAACGCCTTTTTAGTTTTAAACGCCTTAAGGTTTTTAACGCTTAATTCACATGCAACACTTAGATAGCATGCAACATTCACTTAGCAGCTCTAAAACTTTGTGGTCACAGAGATAAGGTTTCAAACCTTATCTCTTTATAAGTGTAAGTGTGGCAACTTATTGCAATGTTATGCTACCAGAAGACAACTTAAAATAACATACTGTACTTCTGTGGAGCTCAATGAGGTAGAACACATCAACTATGAATAAGGTTGCCACCTTTTTTTCCCTCCAAATTTTCAGGCTGCAGTAAAGGGAGGCCAGTGGTGATAAACAAGGGTGTAGTATGGGCAGATCCCTGCCTGTCTGACTATCCTGAAACTATCCTTAAACTCTGCTATTCCTATCCTTGCCTACCTGACTATTGTGAACTCCGCTGTTCCTGACCCTAGCCTGTCTGACGATTCTGATCTCTCCCGGTATTGACCCTTGCCTGCCCGACTACTCTTTAGAACTCTGTCTGTACCAACCCTGGCCTGATTGACCTTGCTTGAACTCTGCCAGTACCGACCACTGCCTGTCTGACCCTGCTTGAACTCTGCTAGCACTGACCCCAGCCTGCCTGACTACACTTTGTCTTCTCCTTGAACTGTACCTTATGTCCAATAGCTTGCTAACGACCGTGCCCGTTTGCATGTCCAGAACCCCTTGCTTGGCTCCTCTCTTAAGACCTGGTGGCATCCAATTAGCTGAGAGCTCTTCCCGAAGTTTTTTGGGCAAGGAAAAGCACAGATGATTAAAGTGTCCAGCTAGTGATGTTGAGCATGGGTTACACTGTGATCTACACAGCAGGGCAGGGCCTTTGCCAAGTGGAAGCTATCCCTTAGGAGGTAGTATAACTACAACACACAGGCAACTGTACAATAAAAGATGGAATGGACACCAGGAGGTTCTTGGTGAAAACACAAAAAGGTAGCTTTATTGTAACAAGTACAATGACCCCAGGTTTACTCATTTGAGGCAATAACAGGTGATACAGTGGACAAATCACAATACAGCTGGAGGGTTGAACTCCCATAAGTCTTGATAGCCAAGTGTACATCAATTCCTATAGACCGATATACCTTTGTGGGGATCAGGATCAGCAGTGGAGTAGTTAGGGAAACCGTCTAAAGCAGGGATCCCCAACCTTTTGAACCTGTGAGCAACATTCCGAAGTAAAAGGAGTTGGGGAGCAACACTAGCATGATAGATGTTCTTGAGGTGCTAAATAAGTGCTGTGATTGGCCATTTTGTAGCACCTATGTGGATTGTCAGCCTACATTGAGGCTCTATTTGGCAGTGCACCTGGTTCTTATACAACCAAAACTTGCCTCCAACCCTGGAATTCAAAAATAAGCACCTGTTTTGAGGGCACTGGGAGCAACATCCAAGAGGTTGGAGAGCAACATGTTGCTCAGGAGCTACTGGTTGGGGATCACTGGTCTAAAGCCTATCAACCCAGTCCCTGCACTAAAGGCAAACAAGAAGCTACTCCCTGCTATCTATCCTTGATGGAGCGACAACTGCTCATGTTATATAAATGCTCTCTGCCTCACTCTCCTAGAGAGTCTATTACAAAACTTCCCTAGGATAGCTATCCCTCCTTCATGGGGTTCCTTGGTCCTCGACTTAATCACCACAGATGCTGTGCCTTTGGGGTAGTGCCTTTACTGGGTCCTTGGTGATCCCAGGCTCAATGGAACAACCAGCTTCTA
This sequence comes from Xenopus borealis, assembly GCA_024363595.1. Classification (NCBI taxonomy): domain Eukaryota; kingdom Metazoa; phylum Chordata; class Amphibia; order Anura; family Pipidae; genus Xenopus; species Xenopus borealis. The sequence continues at coordinate 77,293,662 of CM044441.1, forward strand.
GGACACCAGCAGCCAAAGAGGAAGAGGTCATTCCCTACAGGAGTGTGGCAGAAAAGGGTCATTACACCCTTTGGTCAATAACTAGTGGTGTGTAAATGTGAAATGGCAACATAGGCTTTTGCCTAGTAACTAAGAAGGTAGGGATTTAATTCTATATGTGCTGTACCTATAGGTCCCTACATATGTTTTCATTTCTTCTTTTTTGCTGTTCCTTTCAGGGCCAGAAATAGGGGTAGGCACATGCCTAGGATGCAAAGCTGGGAGGAACTAGCCATATACTCTTCTCTGCCTTCTTCCCCTAGTCCGTTCCCCTATCTCCTCTCTGCCCTACTCCGAAGGACTGCAGCTACTCATGCTGGTACCCATGCATGGCTATTTGCATGGCTATTCGGTATAGTGTCCTGCCAGGGTGCTTTTAATTGTAGTTATTCTGTTTAAATAAGCCTTAATACAGTATATTTAGATGTTCCTTCCTTGTGTGTGTTTTTATAATGCACTTTATTTAATGCTTGTGGTAAAAATACTTAGCAATGTGTTGTGTTTGGTAGCCAAGGATGAGGAGGGTATAAAAATGCTTTATTAGCAGGTTCATGCAGCCATTACATAACAGCAGTAAGTCTTACTTTCACTTTCAAGCTGTACAGAAAGTCCTGTGTATGCACAGTGCCACTTGCAGGCCATTTGTATAAACACCACATATTCCCCCTATAGTAGGAAAACATTTGGACAAATATATAAACAGTAACAATTAAACTGTATGTATCTTAAAGCAATATATATATATATTCTTCACATGACATAGTCCTTGGTCCATGCAGGTAGTTTCCTGATTCTCTCGGTATGCCTTATAGGTTCACTTTCTTCTGCCCTATTGGGGTTGGCATTCGAAGTAGGGAAATGGCCTCCATTTGTATAAAAACCACACAATGCAATTGAGCTTTGTCCTTAGACAGTACATAAATCTGTTTTAAGGACATGCTTGACATGTTAGAATAAAAGTCTAATGTCTAAAAGTGAAATACTTCAGAAAGTATATGATCAAGTAAATATTTCAGTGATGTAAGCATTTTAATGAAATATATACATAGTACAAGGAATTCTGACAAAATCTCACAAGCTTATTTACAGTTCTTTATTCCCTAGGCTACTATAGAATGTGCTTTTGTAAACTACACATTTTCACTTTCCAGTTCCACACTGAAAAATTGAGTCTGCCAAATACAGATACAGAAGATATATAGTATTGAAGGTAAAATCCTGCACCTAAATAAATAAACACAAAATGATTGGGCTAGATAATTTCGAAGTGTTTCTTTACAGATGTTTATATTTTTTTCATCTATACTTAACCATAACATTTATTATGATTCCTAAATGAACTTTTATGAATAACTATAAATAAGTGAAATATTTGGGCTGATCTCTACTTGTACTAAAAGTACACGAAGTACCAAAGTGTTTTATGGATATATTATAAATTGTTTGTTCAGAATGACCACAAACTTGTATTAATAAATTAATCATTTTGCACTGTACATAAATATTGTATGCCTGACTATCAAAGCAGTATTACTGCAGGGAATAAAGAGTAAAAACATATATTGGCCTTTGGATTTTAAAAGTAAAGCAGCTGTGTATATGGGATTGATGGTAAATTTAATAGTCACTGAAGAGAAGTTTGCCAGACAAATCAAACAGGTTAACAGGGTAGTAAATATGTATGTACTGCTTATTAAAGTGATGCAATAGATGCCTAAAATTTAATATGTCCAAAACACAATTGCTTATATTCCCACCTAAACCTGGACAGCTACCTCCATTTACAATTGACAAATTTCCAGCTTGTCTCCCTAATACATTTTAAGCTCGGGGGGGAGGGGAACCTCAATCCTACAGGGTTTTAAGACTCCTAGCTGTTATGTATTTATTATCACTGTCTAATTCATAACAACTATTATATATAAGAGCCCATAATTGGTACTCTAGGAATAAAATCTTACTCTTCCTTCTGCTTTACTATTAATAAGATTATGAAGATCATCCTAAACATGTTTAATATTCAATGCAACATGTTTAATATTCAATGCTGGAAGGAAATTAATGCAGATGTTGCTCCACCTGGTTTGTCTCGCATTAGCACAACGCTGCGGAACGCAAGTAAAACAGTATTCATGGGGGCGGAAAAGCACAAAAACAGTGTATAGAGTTCCTAGTATTAAAAATAAAGTAATTTTTAAATTCACTAAAAGAAAATATCCCTAAAGAGAGAGAGCTCAAAAGGGGGCATTTACCAACAAGAATTCTTGAAAGTCACTTTTTGCTGACCAGATACATTTCATTAAAATACAGTAGCAAGTTGCGATTGCAAAAATTAAGTGGCAGATTTATCAAGGATTGAATTTTAAATTCAAAATTTTCAAGTTTTTTATGGCCTATACTGTTAAATTTAACTAGGGAGTTATCCATATTCAATTAGATTTTTTGTTTTAAATTTGAATTTGATTTTCGAGATTTATCATACTGCCAAATTGCTGTATAAGTCAATGTTAGAGGTCTAGGGATCAATTTGGTGATGTTTACAGCCCTCCTGACATTCAAGTTTTTTTCTGAGAAAAAACTCGAAACTGAGTTTTTAAAATTCAAATCAAATTTATTTTTAGAAAAGAAAATTTTGACTCGTTAAGGGCTGCCCTGCGAATTTTAATTTTAATCTTAAGAAGTGCTTGAAGGTGTCATAATCTTTTGGAGCAAACATAACGACTTTTTCAGTAAGAAGTTTCATTACATTGACTGCACATTGGTGCAAGCTGTAAAATTCGCAAACTCTCCTCCACTGTCGGAAGTGGTCGGTAAACAGTTTCCGAGCTCGCAAAAGCTATATTAAATTTGCGGAAAGCTAAAATTGTTCGCATAGAGGCATAACTTTTCGCATTGTGAATAGTTTTTGCCTTGCCTTATATTACATTCCTCTAAAAGACTAATCCCAAAAAAGTTTTTAAAATACATTAATAGTAAAAAGATGCAGGTTTAGCGTGTTGCCCCTTTAAATAATAGTACCAGTTTGGTGGTTCAGATACAGAAAAGGCAAATGTGCTGAATCAGTTATTTATTTTCTTCAGTGTATACAAAAGAGGATTCAGAGTTCCTAGACCAACCTCATTGCTGCACTGTTGGCTCACCTCAATCTAGTGATTCAGGCTGATTCAGGATATGGTTCATGAAGCTTTACTAAAAATGTATGTGAACAAGGCACCAGGGCCAGATGGAATACACCCACGGGTTTTGAGGGCCTCAACTTCTATTTGATAATTTGATCATTTGATGTTCGAAGGACTTTAACTTTAAAATTTTATTTGACTGCCTACAGTACTTCGCCAGATTGAACCTACCGAATTGCAATAGAAGCCTATGGGAAGCCCTCCATAGGATTACCATTTGTATGATCGAACGCCTCAATCTTTCGAATCGTATGAATTTTTTGAGCGCTCGAAGGAAAAAGTACAATTTTTTTCATGAAATCGAACTATTGGTATTCGATTGTACGATTTCATCAAGAAATCCAATATTGAGGAAAAATAGCCTAAAACTATTCGATAAGTATTTGATTGTCGAATGCTTATCGAATTTCAAAGTAATTCGAGGATTTTTAGGGGAATAATAGTAAATCTGCCCCTTATAGTCCTGTACGTTTGACATCTGTGGTGGGCAAATTATTTGAAGGCTTCTTAAGGTATCACATTCAAAATGTTGTCCTAGTGAATAGCATTATGAGCAGCAATTAGCATTGCTTTATGAAGGATAGGTAATGTCAGACAAATTTGATTGCTTTTTATGATAAGGTAACTAAGATGATTTACAGTGGGGGAGCAGTAAATGGGATATATTTGGATTTTGCCAAAGCATTTGATACAGTGCCCACAAATGTCTGCTTTATGAACTAAGGGCTGTTGGACTTAATGAGGTTGTTTGCAAATGGATCAGGACCAGAGGGTGGTTGTTAAAGGAACAGTTAATTGCAAAATAAAAACTGGATACATAGACAGGCTGTGCAAAATAAAAAAATGTTTCTAATATAGTTAGTTAGCCAAAAATGTAATATATAAAGGCTGGAGTGACTGGATGTCTAATATAATAACCAGAATCCAACTTCCTGCTTTTCAGATCTTTAACTTTGACTAAGTCAGCAACTTGAAGGGGGGCTACATGGGACATAACTGTTTAGTGAGTTTGCAATTGATCCTCAGCATTCAGCTCAGATTCAAAAGCAACAGTTATGGCCCTCCCTCAAATCACAGATTAGTTAATGCTTGGTCACCAGGGTAACCAGTCAGTGGAAAACAAGAGAGCTGAAAAGCAGGAAGTTGGATTCTGGCTATTATGTTACACATCCACTCACTCCAGCCTTTATACAGATGCAGCCACTTGGATTTGTGAGTTAAATGCTTCATGACTCAGGGCTAATTGAAGAAACGGTGTTATCTAAAGTTATCTTAACTCATTTAATGCATTTAACCTTTTCATTAGCATACCAAAGCACCATTGTTTTCAATAGTGAACTCTTTAATTGGATGGGATGCTGTGACACAATATTCTGTGCTAAGTGGGATAAATGGGATAGATGAGTTAAGTTTCTCTGTGTCAAATGCACAATCCAAAGTGGCTTCATCTGTACATTACATTTTTGGCTAATTTACTATATGCGAAACATTTTTTATTTTTGCACAGCCTATCTATTTACCCAGTTTTTATTTTTATACTGAACAATTCCTTTAATGGTACATTCTGTACTTGAAGTAAGTAGGGTTGCCACCTTTTCCTGAAAAAAATACCGGCCTTCCCATATATTTATCTTTTTTCCCTATTAATAACATTGGGATCAACCATCAAAAATACCGGCCAGGCCGATAAAATACTGGCCAGGTGGCAACCCTAGAAGTAAGGAGCCACAGCGCTCTGTATTAGGTCCACTTCTATTTAACTTGTTCATTAATGACTTAGGGGAGGGTACTGTAAGTAATGTTGTTGCGTTTGCAGATGACAAATCTATCCAGTCCAATTAATTCCTTCCATGATGTGACATCCTTGCAGCAGAATCATAACAAACTGGCAATCTGGGCAGCTAAGTGGCAGGTGGAATTCAATGTTGATAAACTGTTGATAACAGTCATGCACTCCCAGGGTGCTTTGAGAGTCAGTCTGCTCCATACACACTAGTTCAAAGTAGTCCTCCCGAGCATCCTTCGCTGTGGACAAAATTCCCACCAAATCTAGAGTAGTGGTAAGGAATGAATTGCATAATAACTGAACATTTTATGATTTGTATAAAAGAAGGCTTGTCAAAAGGGTAATTTTAGATATGAACAGCTTGTGTGTGGGACCACTTTTATGTAAACACTGGTGAGGGGTTTAAATTACTGAGTTTATTTTTATCTTTCAAGTCTTTGCAGTGTGTAACTAAATCTGTTTAAATAATTTTGCTGGTAAAAAATATATATGATATTTTATATAAAACAAATTATATAAATTGTTTGACACATTTGCCATGTTGTTTGTGCAAAATGCAGTCTTTTGTCTCTCTATTCCAATGTCATTGTGGTCCAGTGCAGAGTTACATCTGTCACAATCTGGCACAATGCATTAAAATAAACACATGCACTTGCATTTTGATGAAAATTAATTGGCATATTAATTGGCATGTAAGCATTCCTGAGTAAAGGTTTTGTCACTTCTGTAGTGCAATATTTGACTCCAATTTTCTGGACGCAGTTCTGGTACACCTATTATTGCAAACCTATGTGAGAACACTGGAGCTACTCTCTGGTTCAGGGTGGAGGTAAATACTTTTTTTTAATAGTTCTGGTTTAAACGTTCTGTATTATTCTGGTCAAGTATAATTTTTTTAATATTTAATATTGCTAGTCAGTTCATTAATTGAAAAGCTACTATGTTCCATCAATGTAAATAATCTATATATAATAAATTTGACAACAACCTAGCACAGTGGGCACACTCACATAAAAAAGTCTCATTAGCGAGCCATTTGCAAAAATGCATTCTCAATGCGAATTCGCAAAAACCATAAAGACAGGCATAGCTTGGGCATTACAAACATTAACAAATAAATATGCACTGTGCTAACTTTATAAATGATCCCCACAGAAGTAGTCCAACAGAACTTTTTCTGCTGCAGTGTTGCCAGTGGTAAACCATGTCTCAATCATTTTAAACCTCAACTCATTATCAACTAGGCTAAAGCTCATGCTGGATTCATACAGGGAGAATGGCATGGAACATCCTACAGCTCAACCACCTGCTATGCTCCTTCCACAGGGACCCATTGTCTAATTTTGCACAGACAATGGGTTTTAAAAAACCATGATAGCCTTGAACTGTCAGTGTTTCAAAGTACTAATGGACTTCTTCCCATGGTGTCAATCTTAACTCCACAAAGGAACCCATTAGCCCTCCTGGAAGAGTCAAATTTCTACAATTGCACTCTCTGTGGCAAGTTCTGGACCAGTGTTGATGTCTGCTGACATTGTGGACCCCACTCCAACTCCTTTTGTGCATAAAGGTGAGCACATGAGGGAGGGGGGGCGGCAGCAGCAAGCTGCCTCAGGTGGCAAGGATCACCCCTATAACAAGCTAAACTGAGCTCCAAAGAACTTCCATAACACTAGGTGGCCTAAATAATAAAATGATGTTGAATTTGTATCTTACCTGGAAGAAGGTTTGTATTTTCAGGTCCAAGGCAATATGACTTGTCCACAATAGGAGAGTACCTGCTGCTAGAACTTACTACACTAATGGGAATCACCATAATTCCATCTAAATCATGTTGCAATTAAATTTGAGGAAACATCTTTCATTTTGTACAGTATGTATGGTAGTGCTTTCCTAACTGCTAATTATAGGTTTGAAAAGACTGCTTTGTTACTCATTTAAACATATTGCATATGTACATTTTGTAAAAAAAAAAAACAGAAGCAGGAGAAAAACCTAGAGTTGTCCAGCACTTAGGCTGTGTGCAAGTACTGTACAAATCTCTTCAAAGTGATGAAATCACAAAATAACTCCTGGATTCAGTGTATCTGTTGTTGAAACAGACAGTCTGAAATACCATTTCCAGTCGCACACTCTGTTTTTAAATTGAAGCTTGATGAATTTCACAATACAGAAATGATGATTTGCTGCTTTTGGTACATCTCTGTGTCTGTAAGTCTGGGCGTTTTAGCACTGAATCAGTCACACATGTGTTTCACATCTTTATTTAAACAATCCCTGACATTTTCTTGATAAATGTTAGGAGAGACAATTGCATAGTATGACTGGAGGATTTATAAGATAATGAAAAAAGAATACCAAAATGTAGATTAAATATTTTACATTTATTAACATATTTTTATATACATTCATATGTATAAAGTTTAAAGGATGCAAACTTTGACACTATAGGTGTCAACTAGACCACAGCGTGTGCATACCTTTGTGGCAATTTCAGTTGGTTGAAAGACTCAGGTGTGAGGGAAGTTCGTTTCTACTCGATATTCGATTAGCATTCGATTTTCGAATGTTAATCGAATAGTTCTAGGCTACCTTTTATTCGATATTCGATCATGTTACCAGAAAAAACTGAGTATGTGGCTTTGTAATAACCCGCTGGGTTGTTTCAGATGGTTTATGACATCAAGTAATAGTTTTTTACATCCCCATACAGGTAAACGGTTTCTAATTAGACAGCATATTACTTGTACAACTACTCACATAATATACCTGATTACATGCCCATGTGGCCTATCCTATGTGGGCAAAACAGACCAGACATTACACCTACGTATGGATGGAACCCGTACAGCATTCCGTGATGGCCATACGAATAAACTGGTGGCGAATCATTTCCTTGAAGCTGGACATAGATTACCTACATTTCGCTATATAGCCATTGACCATGTTCCCCCGCTAAATAGGGGGGAGACAGGTCAAAAATTTTGCTTCAAAGAGAAGTATTCTGGATCAGGAAGCTTAACACTCTGGCACCAGCAGGGTGAAATGAACACTGCTCTTTGTTATGCTTCCTGAACAAACGATGAGGCAAATTAGACAGGAGGTTAAAAGTTACAATTGTTATTATTTATTTAAAACACCTTTGGATGCAATGTTGCTTGTTACTTGATTTGCTCAGGTATTTAAATTTCCCTGACATGAAGGATGGTATAAATACATATAGAAAATATGAATTACACATATATATATGGAATACTAATAACATCGTCCATTGTTTGATATGTTGTATGTGGTTTTATAGTCTCCAGGTGGGGCCATATATTTTTAATCACATTGGATATTTGGGAGCACATGATTGGGTGAGGATAATTGGTTTTAGCTATTTATTCATAGATTTCATGTATTGTTATGTGGATGGTCTTGAAAAAGGTCCTAGACATGGACTGAAACGTTGGCCTGTCATTTTTAATGGATTAAATAAAGAAATGTTTTAACTATTTAAAAAGGTTCTTAGTGTGCACTTCAATATTTTGTTATATATATATATATATATATATATATATATATATATATATATATATATATATATATATATATATATATATATATACATATATTTGTTTTATATATATATATATATATATACATTTGGGGCAGATTTATTAATGGTCGAATTTGAATTTTAAAAATGAGAATTTCAAAGTAATTTTGGGCTACGTTGACTTCAAATTTGATTTGAATTGAAAAAATTCAAAAATTCAAAAATTCAAATTTTGAAGTACTGTCTCTTTAAAACACTTTGCCACTTTAAACAGCTGAATTGCCATTTTAGCCTATGGGGGACCTCCTAGAACCTTTACCAAGATTTTGTCTAAGTCCTAGGAAATCAACAAATTTTTTAAAAATCATTCCAATGCAATGATTGGAAAAAAATTTGATGGTCGAATTTAAAAATTTTTTACTTCGAAATCTGCCCCTAGGTGTGGTTAGAGCAAAGTAATGCCTTTCTTATTGAAACTTGCTTTATTTTTTTTTATTTGAAGCTTAATTAAGGCATTTATTTCAAGAAATCCCTTTACTATAACTCTTTCAGTTTATGCTATTTTTTTGGATGGGCTTAATGATGCACCTCACTTTTTCTGCTGTAAACCAGTTCTCAAGCCCAAACTAATTGTGTCATCTGTGTGCAAAAATATATGTCAGTGTGTTCAAATAAGGCATGTGCATCAGCATGATACAATTCACTGTTTTTAATCCAGCTCTCTGCAAATGAGAATGAAATCACTGGAGGAATCTTCACCAAACCTCTGTAAAACCCACTAGAAAGCTATTTCATACATTAGGCTGCTGAATAAATATCCTTCATAAAAATTGTATGGTCACTTTGAGAATACAGTTGACTGAACACATGGTCCAATTAAATATGCTGAAGGCTCAGAGCTCCCAACTATGGGCTTTAAAAATAGCTAGCAAAAAATGCTTTATATGGTCAAAATGATAATTTCTTAGATACAAAGTAGGTAATTTATGACATGGATACATCTTAATGTTATCAATTAAGTTGATTCTCAAAGAATTTAAAAGGGGTTTTAATTAAAGTGCTTTCACAGTATGTGACTAATTATAACTAGACAAATTAGTTGAGGGACTTAGCCCCTGCACTATGTTAATATTATTCAATTATATGACTTTTTCTTTCTATTTCCTGCAAATTTCCTGAGCTCTTGAAAAGAAACCTTAAAAAGTCTAAGCAAAAGGTTGATATAATGGTGTAGAAAGTATCAGGTGAGAAGCTAATGTCATAATTAGTGTGTTAGTGCTACTACAAGTAAAAGGCAGATGTCCTACACCTCAAAATTGGCCCGGTATCTATTGCACAGGTTTATAAAACTTGGTTGGATGGGGTCCTTTTTGGTGTATTAAAGTTATGAACCTCACACTGGCCAAAGCATAGGTGACCAAATTTGGCAAAGATCAGCTTGTTTGGTGACCTTGCGAAATGAGCAGATCTTTATGTCAAAGTCAGTACTTTTACCTATGATGAACCCCATGCTCAATCATATGGCCTTATCACTGTGGTTACATATATTGAATTCAAAACTAAGATATGGTCATGACACATACCCTTATGAGATGTATAATACTTTTGAAAATAATCATGTGCCCCAAACTCACCTGTATCATCAGGCAATTTCCAGTGGTTATCCACAGTTAAATGTTTCACAAACTCAGACCCAACACATTGACTTTGTAATAGAATGAGGGAAACCGCAGTATCTCCCTCACACCCTTCAACTCCCATTTGACTAGGGTGGGCTGTTGCACCTGATACTTTTACTTGCATGGAACGATTTTTTATCAGTCCCAAATAAATGTAATTCCCCTACAAATGTTATGCCCCTAGTTGCTAGGCAGAAGCCTATGTGTCTATTTTTTGGGCAAAGTTTTTTTTGCAGTTTCAGAACAAAATGCAGATGACAACATGAGGAATTTCACCACAAATCCATGCCTACCAAAAAAGAATTGTCAATCACTAGATTCAGGCTTAGCATATCATTCTCTTAACAGTTTCCACCCAAAGGCATCTGACCCACAAGCTGGTAGTCTTAAGTGGTGTTCCTATAGTAGCATCTGGACTCCCTTTTGCAGAATTAATTTGGGGTTTGCTGGCATTTAGTCTCCACAAAATGTTGCTGCAGTTTCTTAAATATATTCACAGATGGTGAAATGCAGAATTTCACTGTGAATCCATATCACTACTCTCCGAGCGGTGTCTAGACAGGGTAAGACAAAATGTGAAAAGTTGCTGCATCTGTGAATAATAATTCTAATAATGTTGTAGTATTCAAACCTGGTTGAATTTCAAATGTATAGGGAATTTTTAAAAACTCAAATGAATTTGAAATTCGACCTTTGATAAATGTGCCTCCCCATAATATCTATCAGAAAAGTTTTCTGCCGGCCTATTTCTGTAAGTGAATGCTCAGTAAAACAAACATAGCTAAGTAAGTAGCTTCCCCAAACATGAAAGTGTGTCTTCCATAATTTTTTGGTGTCAGACCAATTCTTTTTCTATTGCAAGCATCAGCATTTGAGCATATTGAAACATCTGTGAATAAACAACAGCCCATCCAAACAGCCTTGTTGCAGAAAACATCAGTGTGTTAGTACTGGGCAGGATCCCAAGTGATCAAATGCTCCGAGTCAAAGAATTGAGCCTTTAGCTGACGTGTCCATTTTGGATCTACACACCAGAATCTTAAAACTGATGTCTAAGCTCTATAGACAAAAAAACACACTCTGTAGTCTATTTAGGCAACACTGCATAACTTAGCAGTGCCCCAAAAAAAAGGAATTATAAACAGAAACCTAAACAGGACAATTTCATACGTAGAAAAACAGATCCTGCTAAGGGCTTCTAATAGCCTGACTAAAATATGCATAGTAATTGGTTATATGGTACCTTAATCTCCACTTGGACACTGCAGACACTGAAAGCCCTAACGCCTGGCATTCAAGAATGAATGAACAAAATTAATAATTCCAAATATGTCAAAACTGATAGGGTATGTGATTTAAAAGCTTGTTACAAAGCTAAGCTATTTAAATATCTAACCCAAGTTCTGTCTAGACATTCTTCTTGTGTGCAAAACTTACCTTTAAAGAATTCTAGGAATTGGGCCGAAACTAACAGATCTTTCTTTACTTCTCTAGTTATTATTATTAACATGTTTATTTAGAGTGACAACATATTTTGCAGTGCTGTAAAATAAAAGTTCTGCGAACATACATTATTACATACATAGTGTCCAGTAACCAATGCAAAAGGTGAAGAAGGCCCTGTGCAAAAGTGCTTAGAATCTAAAAATGGAAGGGATTGAGACACAAGGGGGCAAAGTGGCTAAAGCTAGCGTCAATACTGCCTGCAGGGACCTCACCAATTTACTAATTGGTAGCGAAATAGATAGACGCTTGCAATCATTTGCACTCTATCACAAGGCAACTTTTTGCTCTGGCGAATGGACGTTTGATTTTACTGAACTTTACCTCTTTCGCCAGACTTGCCTTCACCAGCTCAGAACAGGCGAAGTGGAGTGGATAGATCTTCCTCAATCTCTTGTTACTTACATAATATTCTGTGAGTGGAAAAAGCATAAAATTAAAAAAAAAAGGTGTCTTTTCATAACCTGCAAAAATACTAAAATTTATTTTTTGAGTAATCGGTTCCCCCCATACATCTTCTAACATATAAAACATTAACTATGCAGTGGCTTCATGTGTAGGGTATTATAACAACTCCATTTTCTTTATTAAGGTTCCCTGGACATTTGTAATTAACAGTGGAAGTGTAATGTATTTTCTGCAACATACTGTATAACAAAAAGACGTCCATTCAACTTAAAATATCCTGCCATATGCAAATTAACCTGAGCGCAAGACCTCTAGCAAATTTGCTCCAGGCAGAAATGAACATGTTTGATTTGAATTGCCGAAGTAACGCTAGCAAAAATTTGTAAATGTCCGGCACCAGTACGAAACTCTGCATTTTAGTAAATTAGCATTGTCTGAGCAAATTATCACCTGGTGAAGTACTGCGATGGGTGCGAAGTGGACACTGACAAATTTTCGTCAGTTAGTAAATCTGCCCCAAGGTGTGAGGGTGGAAAAAAATCACAAATGAGCAAATTGAGAAGTGTTGCATATCCTATTACTATTGGTAGCTAAACAGAATGAAGGTAGGCTTCTCTAAGTAAAGAGGAGCAATTACTGAGGTGTAAAAGCCTGGTGGCAGTATTCATTAGGGATTAGAGAGGTGAGGCAGGCCAATTAATAGAGAGTTTCAGTTAGACCAGATGTGATATGATGAAAAAGTGAATAAGAATTTTGGCTGCATCTTGGGTGATAAATTATCTAATTTTATATGTATTTTATAGGTGAAAGTGACATGATTTTATAAGTGACTGGATATGAAGTGTAACGGACAGGGCAGAATCTAGGATACCCCCAAGGCACCGGTCCTGGGTGTGGGGTGATTGTGAATTGTTAACGATGATAGATACTTTCCGGGATGTTAGGGGTTTTAGTTTAGGGAAAGAGAACCATCTCTGGTATTGGAAACCATGTGAGTTGATTAGTTTGCCGAAGAAGGAAGTAGAGAGAGAGAGTAATAGGGGTTAGTCTAATAAGCCATTTGGGGGTCTTAATGCCAACATTTAATACAATTAGTCTCTTGTTAAAGACACTCCCCATAGGGATAACTGCACTGTTGTAGAATGAAAATCTCTGCAGCAGATGGTGAAAAATGAAGAAAGGATCATAGGGGAACCTCTCACACACATCTCCCAACTCTGCTGAAAATGCATTATGTGCTGTGCAAATATCACAGCAAAAGACATTGCTCACCCATCTCATTCTCTGTTCTCTCTCTTCCAATCTGGAAGAAGTTTCCTTAGCAATCATACTAAAACTGCTCTAAAGCTCCTTCCCACAGGCAATTAGAGACTTTACTCAATAATATTGTAGATGGTTACCTCCCTGTGACAAGTTTGAAGTCCTGTGGGACCATTGCTGCTATTGAGAAGCTGAAATCTTAGGCTGGTGCAATAAGTTCAGTATATAAAATATGGCATTTTTAGCCATTTAAATTTTTAGGCTTTAGTTCTCCTTTAAAAAGTAAAACTAAATCATTTCTTGTAACTTCACTGGAAACATTATTATTTCCAGTGTTATTTGTTGCGGGAGTCTTAACTGCTGTTGGCATAAACGTTTTGATGCATTTTAATGTTGGGTGTTGCCTTGTACATATGCTGCAGTTTTTATGAAATTTGGCTTATTTTGAGGCTGGGTTGTTTTCCGAAACTGTGGTTTGAAGCTAAGCATCCCTATCAATAAGTCAATATGTTTAGTACCCTATGTTAAATTCTCAAATTCTCATGCTGGGTTTAATTATGTTTGCATAAATGCACAAGGCTTGAAGGCAGTTAGATAATGTGTGCCTCAACTCCTCACTATCACCCCTTTTTTCATGTTTAATTAAGTCTTTACTAGACGGTAACAATGACAATACTTTCATTTACAGAAGTAGAAGACCTAATAGTGGAGACCTAATAGAGATGTATGACAGACAACTTACTAAGCACTTTTTTTCTGATGGAGTTATCCACTTTGCTAAACTGTAGACCTCATAGTTGAGTCTCTCCTCTTTGCACATGGCACTTTGATTGAATGGACACTTGCTGTTTCCTCTAACTAAACAATGCCAGGCTCCTCTCTCTCTCAAAACCTCATTATGGCATTAGGATCTGCTCATGAACAGGTAAGCTGATACCTGCACCAGGAATTTAAACCCTCGGCCAGATAAAATATGACATAACCCAGCTAATAAACGCATGATAAATTTACCTTGCAAGATTATGCAATATTGTAGTAAACTGTCCTGCCAATATCAATGATTTATATAATTATTAGCACTATAATGGAACTATTAACCATTTATCCGCTGGCAATCATGGAAGCCAATGTAATGGCGCCAGGTGCCATGATACGTACATGGCAATTAAAATCCTATTCACTGGGAGGTAGCAATGAACTAGGCACCACTGAATATAAATTTTTCACCCAAGCTTGTTGCCTTTTTAGGGAAAAATGTACTGGCGCAGGAAAAAATAATGGCATGCCACCATTTTACTTTTCTCAGGGATCCTTAGTGCAGACTTGGTGCAGATTAATCAAAGTCTGAAATTAGAGCTCACTACAGAATATTCTCCAATTTCTATTTGTCCTATGGAATTTTTAGAGATGTATTTAACAAATGGTGAACTATCGTTCACCCACTGATAAATATGCTTCTAAAAATCCCATAGGAGTGAATTGAAAGTGGCTGAATGTTTCTTTTTTGAGCTCTAATCTTAAATAGACAAAGACACACTCAACCTGTAAAGTATCATATTAACTTCTTTGTTTTAGACCAGATAAATAGTATAGTCTTGATTAACACATCCCTAATGCTTTTATTTGACATACCAGAGTAATCTAAAATTTGCAGTTAATGAAGTCAATGCTAAATGGCTGTTGCCTCATGAATAAATTGTCAATCAAGGAGAACTGTAAAGGGATTTTACTATTGAAAGCATATTTATTCATTCCAGTTACATCAACAAATCTCTAGACTAGTTTGAAAAAGGAATAGAGAGGACACCGGGTCTTTTCAAGAGCTCATCCAATATTTTTAAAGTGCAGAAACAATGGCTTTCAGCAACGTAGCTCCTTGTGTAAATAAAAATACAATACTATTCCATCATGAAATAATGGAGCAGCTGTTTCTGTTTTGAAAGCTATAGTGGTGTTTCAGTTTTTATTGCAAGGCCATACAAAATATGATATCAAGGTCTTACTTTCTAGGGATCAATTTTTCAAGAAGGTGTCAATTCACAATTCAAGCACCATAGACCCTAGAAAAATGCATTTGTCACAGCTGTGCCTTTTCTTTATAATATATAAAACTACTGTACGTACTCCTGCTTAAATGATATGAGTATTGTATATTAAACATACATGTTTACATCTGATGGTTTATTATTTTTAGTGTTGCCTGCAAATTTTCCATTGACTTTAATCGGTTACACCAGTTTGTAAAGCTATTGCATAAGTAACAGCATTTGGCTGGAGTATACAAAAATTTCAAACTGATATAAACAGAGATATTTCATTTTTTTGTGATGAATGATGTCTGCATTCAGTGTACATTTTTGTCCAAGTATTCCATTTATTTTACACCACTTTTGTTCCTTTTTCAGGTGTAAAGTATTTTTCACACCTTTATAAATATTTATTTGTGATGAATCATCTGAGACAATTTTTTTTAGTTTGACATTGACAAAGTCCATGTCAGGATTCTGATTTTTTAATAAATGTCATGACATTCATAGTTTTAGGTGCTGATTTACTAAAATTCAAATTGATCTTAGTTTTTTGAAGACAAAGTAAATCAAACTCTCTTTCTTGAATTGAACTTGTTTATCAATAATGTTTCTCAAAAAATAGGAGCAATAAAACGTTGAAACAAAATTGAGTGTCAGTTCATACCATATGCGTGAGGCTCTGAAAACTTCATTGTATAGAATTTTTGGTGTGAAAACTAGTGATGGGTGAATTTGTCCATTTTTGCACAAATTTGCGAAACGTCAGAAAATTCACGAAACGGTGCCGGCGTCTCGTCTTTGACATTGGCTTCCATTTTTGGACGTGGGTGTCCATTTTTGTACACCATCATTGGTTTTTGGATGCCATTGCAAATTCGTTGGTGAAAAGGCGTCTGATTTTTTTTTCAAGTGACATATTAAATAATCTTACTTACCTGGTATATATATTTAAGTAAATATTGCCCTTTTACAGCTCTTGCCTTGAACCACCATTTCATGATAGTCTGTGTGCTGCCTCAGAGATCACCTGACCAGAAATATTTCAACTCTAACTGTAACAGGAAGAAGTGTGGAAACAAAAGACAGAACTCTGTCTGTTAATTGGCTCATGTGACCTAACTTTATAGTTTGTTTGGTATGTTTGTGTGCACCTTTGGATCCTAGGATCCCAGGAGGCTGTCCTTATTTTTTAAAATGGCAATTTTCTATTTATGATTACCCAATGGCACATGCTACTAAAAAAGTATATCTTTATAAAAACGGTTTATTTACACGAAGAAGGGTTTTACATATAAGTTGTTTTAGGCAATATCTTTCTATAGAGACCTACATTGTTTGGGGGGTATAGTTTTCCTTTAAAAGCCTAACAGACCAATACCAGATTAAAAAAGTGGGTAAATAATTATCATCTCAGTGCAACCTGCCAATAGCAAATGGCTATTCTTGTTAAAACCTATAACTACCTTAATAATCTAGCAACAAAGTGCCACATTTAATGCATAAGATGTCAAGCACCAGTAAGTCAATATTTATACTTTCGTTTTTCAGTGTAGTTGAAATATTTTTGCCCAACTCTTTGTGCAGATCACATGATCATGTCCAGCATTCAAGCAGTTATGTCTTAAAGTCTTTTTGGTATGTCAGATCTTGCCTTGGCTTATATGATGTCAGAGTGGCAGTAGCTCAAAGGTTTCCCAGAATAAATGGGTGCACCTAAAAACATTTCATCAGTAGATACAAGACATACAGTACAGTGGAACAAAGTATCCAAAAGACCAAAAAGAGTGTTTTAATGAATTTTGTCATGCATCCATTTAGTCAATTACCAGAGGCAACTTGGTTATGTAAAAAAAAAGGTTCAAAGTTATGTGAACTCCTCAAAAAAAGCTGGGGGCAAGTTGATTGCAAAAGTTCAAGTTCGGCATTTTACTGTTTTAAAACCAGAGTTTAGAACTGACTCCAAAACTGGATCTGTTTTTAATATACTCAGATTGTTTTAATATTATATCTACACTTAAACTGTGGACTAGTGATGGGCGAATTTATTCGCCAGGGGCGAATTCGCGGCGAATTCCCGCGATTCGCCGCTGGCGAATAAATTAGCGAAACTGGCAAAAAAATTCGCCAAAAAAAATTAGCCGCGCAAAAACGAGTCACGCGTCGTTTTTTGACGCGACGCGACGAAAACGGCGCGACGAAAATGACGCGATGCGTCGGAAATTACGCGACGCGTGTCAAAAACAACGCGACGCGCGTCAAAAACGACTCGTTTCGCGAATCGGCGAAAAATTTGAGAATTTCTCTGGAAATTCGTTAATTTTTCGGCGAAGCGAAACGCGGCCGTTTCGCCCATCACTACTGTGGACTGAATTGATTGTTAATAGATTGATCAAGTTTATTTGCAGCACAATTGTGCATATGTGTATTTGTATGTGGTGCACTTTAGCAAATGCATTATTACTATATATATTATATATATTAAGTTATTGAGTAACCTCAGCTGTAAATCTTTGTTTAACGGAATTGTTCAGTATAAAAATAAAAACTGGGTAAATAGATACGCAGTGCAAAATAAAAAATGTTTCTAATATAGTTAGCCAAAAATGTAATGTATAAAGGCTGGAGTGACTGGATGTCCAACATAACAGCAAGAATCCAACTTCCTGCTTTGCAGCTCTCTTGTTTTCCACTGACTGGTTACCCTGGTGACCAGGCAGTAGCCAATCAGTAACTTGAGGGAGGGCCACACAGGCCATAACTGTTGCTTTTGATTCTGAGCTGCATGCTGAGGATCACTTGCAAACTCACTGAACAGTTATGTCCCATGTGGTCCCCTGTCAATTTCTGACTAACTCAAAGTTAAAAAACTGAAAAGCAGGAAGTTGGATTCTGGCTATTATATTAGACATCCAGTCACTCCAGCCTTTATAGTTTGCATTTTTCCCTGACTAACTATATTGGAAACATTTTTTATTTTGCACAACTTATCTATTTATGCAGTTTTTATTTTTACACTGAACTGTTCCTTTAAGGCTATGGTATTGGGAAACAAATTATCCTGTATCTGTACATAGTCTAAATAATCTTATAAACTTGCCTGTTGGCATAACCTTAAAGGGAACCTGTCACCCAGCCATAAAAAATGTAGAATAAAAGTCCTTTTCAAATTAAAATAATAAAATATATATTATTATTATTATTTTATTATAACACCTGTTGTAAACTTGCTTAAAATCTCAACTGTAAATCATATATTTCTGGCCCTTCCTCTTTGCCTTGGATAATTACTTTCAGTTTGCATTATGCACTTCCTAGATGTAACTGCACTCCTCACGCTTCATCTCCCTCCTTACCATCTAATTGCCATCAGGTTTCCCCTATCCTAAACAAGATTTTGACATGATGCAATGCTTGTCTTATAAACTGTGTCCAAAATATGGTGTTAATGTGATTGTGACTTTCTGGACTAAAACAAACAAGATTTAAATATCATGCAAGTAAAGAGTATTTTGCTTGACTAACATCATAAAATAAGATTTGCATATATTTCTAAAGGTGACAGGTTCCCTTTAATAACATGTGTGGATGACACAAGGAAGTCTGTAAAAGTAAATGAACTGAATTTGGTTTTGTATAGATGGTGGAGGCAATTTTACCATAATTTTGGAGTAAGATTTAAGAAAGTAAAACATTCTTAGTTGAAAGCCTATGTGAATTGCAAACACAGGACATTATTGTTGGTATAGGTCATGCATTGTTGAAATTCATTTAAATATTGTTTTTTTTAGTCTTTGAATTCATAATCCCAGCAAGCAGGCAGCAGTCTTTTTGTGGGCTCTGTTATTATGGCAGTCTTTGCATCATGCCGAAACCTTGTTTATGTGCCACAATGGGACCCAGATGCCTCTGCCCAGGGAAGTGCAAAATGGAAAGTGAAAGTAATTGCCTGCCCCACCTCTATGCCTAAGGCAACCAAAATATAATTGACAGCTGAGATTTTGAAACAAGTTTACAACAGGTAGGGATGTTTTCACAAAAAAAAAAGAATTTGGGTTTCATGTTTAATTTGAAAGTGACTTTTATTATACAGATTTTTATGTCAGGATGACAGGTCCCCTTTAATAGAGCTCCTGGACGTTACCTATGGACCAGTGGAAGATGAAATTGAGATATTGTATAAGTTTCATTCTTGCATGCAGAAAGAAAAAGAGAATCTGTGAAGCAACCTCCTCTGATGAAGCGCCCAATAGCGTGAAACGTGTCAGTAGGGAGTGGCTAACACAAGGTATGCAGACCGGGGGGGGGGGGGGGGGGGGGGGGGGGGAGACACTGCACTGTGGTGATTAATGTCTGTGAATGTGTGATTGCACAATGTAACAAGGCTGATAATGCAGAAATAGATGTTTTTATCATGAAGCTGAGCATGTTTTTCATTAACAGATAGTGTTTTGCAGTGGACCTGTGCATGGCTTTTTGCTGTAAAGATGGCTTTTTTCACCATTCATTTTTAAATAATGTATATGAAGCAACTGCAGCTGATGACAAAGTTATTTGTATGCAGAAGGATCATTGCTACTGATCGTGGTGATTCTATGAGGCTGCAACAGTTATTCCGAGGGGCTTTGTCAATGGACCCCACTGCCGTGATGTTGACATCTTTCTACAGAGGGAAGAAATAACCCACTTATCAGGAGTTAATCCGAGAGATCTGAAGGGAGGAAGTTAATATTTTACGTCAAGAGAAGAAAAATTGTAGTTCTGAAAAAATTTCCAGATTACGGAGTTGAATAAAGAGATTGCAAAGCTCAAGGCTCATGTGTCCAAAAGGATTAGAGACCAATTATGCCTAGACCTGTTCCCTCTCCTAAAGTAAGTGGTGCTCGCAGCGGACCACAAAAGTGTTTCTTTTGTGGCCAGTTGGGCCATATATCTGTTTACTGCAATAAGTAACGTGAAGAGGTTGCAGCTGCAAAAGTTACTGTATCTGGATCTGATGTGAAGACAATACCCCAAAAGAGATACCAGAAGAGACATAGCAAGGTGAAGTATTACTTGTGGTTGGTACAGTCATGCATCCAACTCCTGTGACTGGGGATTGAACAACAAATGTGGTACGAGGATGGTCTCTGTGCACTCTGGCATCCCAATAAAAGTGAGAGACTCGCCCTGGGAAATCACAGGCCTTCAAGCATGGGAGAAAATTTTCCTCTATGATTCTGCCCCAGAGAATGAGAAGGGTCAGGAAGAGCAAGCAAGGATATTGCCCATTCAAGCAGGAGGAAAATATAGGGTGGTAGCGCTGGATCCTAAAAATATTTGTGCTTAATCACAGATTCTTTTATTCTATCTCTTCTTTTTATGAAAACTTTTGTATATCTTCTTTACAAGCAGATACACTTTTTAGAACTGAAACAAAAGATAATGATTAAATACATAAATGCTAGCAGATGCAGAACACAGTTGGAATGAAGACCTATAAAAAAAGGTATTTGTAAAAAGTATATTAGTCATGACTGCTGTTGTAGCAGGGACACATTAAAGCGAAGGATTGTGAACAGACTTGACGTAAGAACTTTTAAGATTATGCATTACTCAAATCTACTGATAAACTGTATGGATAATTATGTATGGATTATTCTGAACAGATACATAAAGAGGACCAATGGAGTGCAAAGAGAGAAAGTGCCAGGATTGAATGTATTACAGTAAATGTGAGGAGAGGAGAGTGGTTAAGAAGAACATGAGATAATGGGGTCTATAGCATTATAACTTGAGTAGCGCTAAGAATATGATAGACTGGTTATTATTAGGTTGTAGCAGTTTATCCTGGAGAGCATATGGGCAAGTCAATTAGGGTTTTTATCAGCAGAAAGGCATAAGAAGGGAAGGACTTTATTTGCCTTTTTTGTTATTGGGAAAAAATGCCATGTACTTGTTAGGGCTTCAATGTGAGCTAAGTCTTTAAGGGGTCTAATGTGACATCTAGATACAGAAGCCACATGGATGAAGAGTGACATCGTTGATAGAGATACTGAATAGAGAGAAGGTGCCCAGATTTAGGAGGGAATATGTAAAGCAGTAATCACAGTGCTATAGTGGCATTTTATTCACTCAATGTAAAGGTACTTCATTTGCTTGGTATAAAGGCTAAAACTGTCACAGGTATGTAAAATCTGCTCCTGTTATTTTCCTCCATCTGAGGTATCTGCCACTCTACATGGGTCCCTGAAATTTTGCTCTGCTGTCCATTGCCTTGTAACAGTTTATGTCCCTGGATGCCACAATATAAATGTGTAATGTGTGAACATCCAATTCTGGACTTTACACAGCAATGTCAACTTCTTAAGTGCATAGTTTTTACTGAAAGCCCCATATGTTTTAACCTACAGAATATTAAACACAGTTTAATATAATATATTATTAACTCAAAATGAACATTTGGGGGCAGATTTATCAAAGTGAGCTTAGAACTTAATACATAAAAAAATCTCAGGTTTTATTCATATTGGATTTTTAGAAGCATATTTATGAAATGATAAGCTCTAAGTTTCACCCATTGATAAATATGGTTCTAAAAATTCATAGGAATGAAAAGGGCTTGGTTGATTTTGATAAATGTGCCCCTTAATGTCATGTACACAGTGATATTCTAATTTGTTGTTATCCATAATTTTTTTATTTTTTTGTGTGTTTTTAATTATTTGTTTTCTGCAGCGCTCAGGCTTAAAATCTAGTGTCTTTTTGATGATTTTTCTAGGAAACAAGCAGAAGTTGAGATTGAAGATAAAAAAGCTATAAAACTGAAGCCTGAAGATGGGTAATGACCAGATAGCATTTTTTTACATGACAAAAATAAGCAGAATAGGTAGGCCAACATCTACAACAAATAAAAACTAGGATTAGCCAGTATATATGTAATTAAATGTCTATTTAGATAGGTAAGTAAGTTGTAGGGGGTTATATATCAAATTCCAAATATCTGAAATCCAAATAATTCATAGTTTTTGGACTAAAAAAAAAAATCAAATTTTTGGAATTTATTAAAGTCCGATGGTCTCAAAAGTCAGACTTCGAAAATACGGCATCTCAAAGCTCTTGAGGTTCTGTATAAGTCAATAGGGAAGTTCTTGGTGTCTGTGCTGCTGTCCGTAACAATCTCCAAAGATTTCGGACTGAAAAGTCTGACAAATTTGTAGTATTTGTGGAAAATACAAAAAATTAATACTTTGCTAGCAAAGCTTCATAGTTATCATATTTTTCTGGACTTTTAAAATGATACATAAGGTCCATTTGGGCAATCAGAATTGCTTGGATTTCTAACTTAGAAATAGTGAGATAAATTTGGACCTTGATAAATAACCCCTTTAGTGTGTGTAGTATGTAAAATGTGTATTGGTATAAGTAATTCAGACCAGGCAATGTTCTTTGAATGATTTTTGTTTTCTTTGATGGCATCCCATTCCATGGAAAAGTCAATTACAAAATGAAGATGTTATTATAACAATGACAAGATCAACACAGCAACATTTCAGTAAATACTCCATCTGCTTCAAATCAGTCAATACTGTTAAATGAATCCAGGAATTCTTAGTATGCCAGGCTGTCAGAGGAGTTTTAGTTCAACATCCTTGTGTTGATAACAATGGTTTGAATGCCAGAAAATAAATTAATTCCTTGGTTCACTTCATCTTATTCCTTCGGTAACAACAGGAATTATAAAACACATTATATCTCATTTAGATTGTGTTTGAATTTCCTCTGCCTGTGGCAATGTTTTTTTTCTATCTCCTAGTCTCTCTCTCCTCTCCAGTTGCCAATATTTCAGGAGTGATGCCCTATCTTTCCAGGCTTTACCTCAATGCAATCAAAGACAGGATTTCTGAACACTGCCTCAGTTTAAACTCAGTCATTTCATAACAGCTTCTTCTGAAAACACTTCTTAAACTCAGCCTGGCTCATTTTCTGAGGTCACTGGTGAAGTCCCAAGTCAGCCATATTGTCACTGGCAATGTGCATTGGTCAACTGCCACTCGCTGTCTCACAATAGCACCCCCCACCTCCAGCAGAATAAAAGCCAGAAGATAAAGAGAAGGAATAAAGTGAAAAGATGGAGAACACCAAGTGCCAATGGCACTGATCAGCTAAAATCTCTTATAAAAGTGTAATTTCTGATTATTAAATTAACATCTTATTAAGACTTGCAGACATGCTTTGAAGAGTAGTTTATTTCTTTGTTTTGGTGTGCAAAAGATGTTCAACAAGGAACTCTCATTTTCTTATCCTTTTTTGTATTAAAGTAATGCTATTGATCTGTTTTAATCACAGGTCATAAATGAAATAGACAAGTGGAAGAACTGTAAAAAGTGTTTTTTATAATTTGAAATTTTAAAGAAAAGTATAAAAAAGAGAAAAAACTGTTTTTTTTTGTAGCAGAATATATTAGAGTCTTTTCGGGAAATTTAATTTGTTTCACCAGCGCAAAAAACTGAGCAAAGATGCTTGCGAACATTGGAGATCTTGTTTGCAGAATTTTTACAGACCGCAACAACTTGGCTTTTGTGAACATTCGCAGTGTATGCAATACAATTTTGCACCCGCAAAGCATTTTTTGAGACAAAATATTTAAAGAAACTCCAGCAGGTGTAAACATTAAACCATTGCCTAGCAATAATGACTGTTGTAACTATTCACAAGCAAAAGATTTTACATTGGAAGCAGTGCTAAACATTCACAAATATACTGTTTTAAATAATGCTTATGAGCATCTTTTTTACAGTCTATGGGCAACTTTTTTCACTATTATTGCATTAAAGTCAGTGGGTGTTTTTTTTCTCAAGTTTTTGCTCCTTGGTATGGGGGAGGAGTTTGTAATCTCCACCTTTTCCACCCCCCACTCACCGTTTATATGTAGGTCCTCTTGTGTGGACTCACTGATATAGGCCTGGAGGGCTTATGGACGCTTATGGGCTAAATACATTTTTCTACACTGACCTACAACCCCGAGTAAGGGACGGGACTTCTGTTTAAGTACCCACCACTATCAAGATACTATTATGTAACATAATTAACTTAATTGTGATTTTATTTATTTTTTTAAATCAAGTTAGCAATTGTAATTTGCTATAATCAAAATGGAGGTGAATTATAATTATGTGCATTGTATGGATGTTTTAATTGCCACGCCTACTCAATTTTTAATAGAGGAAACTTACAAGTTCAGGTGCTACGTACTTGCAAAATTGGACAAGTTAAAGTATACTGACAGATATACTGACTTATGTAGAGACTGATTTCTAATGTAAGCATTACATAAAAATATAACAGTGATCATGTAAATGTAGTTGTTTGCCTAAATTATATAATTTATATTATTATTATTTGTATTTACAAAAATGGATATTCTCTTTTATGCATGAAATAACTTAGATATTTCATATATATTTATGACAGAAAAAGGTGCAATGAGGATGCTGTTTGATGGCTTATGATTTCTGTGCAGGAATGTTATTCTGATATTCTAAATCAATGTATGGTTTGATAATTATGTAGACTATGTAGGCCCCTTGGCTTTCGAAAAATCAGCCAAAACCTGGAATATTGAATGACTACACTATACTTTGGGGTGGGGTTGAATCCTTTTCTTCATACTTGAAACAATGGATCAGCATTCCATTGTCTGTGATACAAATGAATATTCATTATTTAAATTTGATGCTACTTTGCCATATTCCAGGTTCCTGTAACTAATGTAATGCATACAATAATGTAATACACTTACATTTATGAATTCTATGATAACATTATGGGGCTGATTTACTAAGGGTCGAATTTCGAAGTGGAAAATACTTCGAAATTTGACCCTCAAATTTTTTTTTGGGGTCATTTTTGATTGAATATGTTCGTTTTCAATCGAAAAATGGCCATATTCGATCAAATGAAAATCGTTCAGATCGTTCGATCAAACAATTCGAATGGTTTTCACCAAAATTTTCAAATTCTCAGAACTTTTCTAGCTAAGTTCTGTGAGGTCCCATAGGCTAAAATCACAATTTGCCAGCTTTAAGCTGGGGAACAGTCAAATTCGAAGGATTTTTAAAGGGCCAGTACTTAGAAATTTGAAAATTCGAATCAAATTTTGGGCTATTCTATAGTTGAAGTAGCCCAAAATTATTAAAAATTAGAATTTTTTAAATTGAAGTTTTATTCGAATTTTACTTCGACCCTTTGTAAATCAGTCCCTATTTTTACATGGCTGTTTTTGGAAGATTTAACCCTTCTACACTGTTTTTAAAAAAACTCAGTGCTAACTTCCCATTAAGTGCCTTAGTTGTTACACAATAATGTTGATAAATACGGATGCTTTCATGCCTAAATAGCATTTGTTGGAGTGATTTGTCTGAAACTAATATTTAGCATTTAAATGATTTTACTTTTATGTTTTGAGAAAGCAAAAATGTTTATTTGAAAATGTGATGTTTGGGTGGATTTTATTGTTATCCAAAGAGTTATCTTTTTTTTTATTCCATTGTAGTGAACCAAGATTTTGAAATGTGTCTAGTATTTATGAAACAGACCCACTGCAATTAGAACTGAGCCATTTAATCTTGTTTTTGTGTGTGTGTAAAAAACAGTTACAATTGTGTCACAATATCAAATTAACCTTAAAAAGCAGATTTAAAGAACTTTTGTTACAGGTCTGTTTATGTTTTAGCACATGAATGGGTGTTATGCCACTTTCAGTTATCTAAATTGGTGATATATATTTGTTTTCCCAACTCAAGTGGGAAATATTAGGCTGATCTGATTCTTTAGCACTTGGGTCAATGACTGGATGATAACTGGAGTGTTAGCATCCCTGGTGGTTCAGCTGTGCAGCAGGGACATCTGCTGATCTGTTCGCAAGGACACCTGCAATTTTCTGGTGTGCACACTGGTCAGCGCACTCGGGTCTTTATGTGCTCTGGCGCTGCACAATGACATTGCACCTTTTATGTCATTGCGCAAGATGAGAAATTTGAAAATTAAAAGGGTTGATTCCCAATTGTCCATTGCCCAACATAGGTTCTGTTACTGTGAGTTCCTGGGTGCGATTCTGTTGTGGTTCTTGTGTTGACCTTATAGCCTATTCCTGACGTTGATTATTGCTGCCTGTCCTGACCTCCATGCCTGCCCCTGAACTATGCTTTTGGATTCTGATTTGGTACTGCTCTGTCTTCAAAGTTTGACCCTTCCTGACTATGCGGGCTGGTTCCCCCGTTCATTGTGGTACACTCTGGTTCCCTTGCTCTCAGAGTTTCAATCATTGACTCTCTCACTATTAAGACCTGGCGGCATCCAAGTAGTGGAGGGCTCCTCCCAAAGTGAAAGGTGGCTGTTATAGGCAGAAGGGTAAGCTGTGACCAGAGTCTTAGCCTTCATTCTGGGTTGTGGGAGTCCAGGCATGACATGGAGCTAGGCAGGCCATCCTGAAAAAGGAAAATGCTTAATGCTAATAATACCTTATAAGATAGTTCTGCTCATGGATTAGGCAACTGCAATTACTAATAATAATATTATCAATTATCTGTTGCCTAGTTTATAATGTCTCTGCCATACACAAAAACATAATGAAATACTGTGAGGGGCTACAAGTCACATGTTTGACATACCTACTTCTCACTATGTCTGGCCCAAAATGTAATTTCCTCATACCATATGTGGATGTCGTTCTAACTTTACAACGACTCTGCAAAATAGATTAAAGCACTCAGAAGATGGTGAAACTTTCATTCAAATATAAAGAAACAGCCTTTGCTTACATACACAGTATCCAACCTGCCAAACTGAGTTTGTTGTTTATCTACAACTTGTGGCAAAAAAGGTCTGTTTCAATGAAAGCTTACCCAGAACAATGTAGATATTTATAACAAATAAAATGTTTTTATATAATAATATAAAAAATCAGAACATGGCACCTGCACTTCCACTTAATCTATGAGTACCCCAAATATACAATATAAAGTATACAAAGAATAAAAAGAGAAAGGGTAGCTATCCTATGGAAAGGGCAAAAACAAAATTTCAAACAAAAGTTAAAAAAAGAATGTCCATAGTTGTAGATTGTTGGTTTCCCGGCTTTCAGACAAACTTAATGACTGTAAATGCTGATCTCTTCTTCTCTCCACATAAACAGTATGTGAGAAAGACAAAGATGAAATTAAAACCAAGGTTGGGAGAACACATTTACATACACAGTTGGTTAAGCATTTATTCTGGGGGTATAGCTTTGCTTAAAAATGTGGTGAGATATGTTCTACAAAGGGCAACATTTATATTCTAACCATTACTACTCGTTAAGAGGAAGTCCTTTGTGTAAGTATAATTATTAATTGGGGCAATCACTATTTACATTGTAATATCATCATGGTTTTTAATGTTATGTATTTTAATGTATTTGAAAGGAAATAAAGATATTAGACTTTCTAATTACCATGTGCTCCATGTACCATGTGAATGTTATACTTTTTTTATTTTTGTGACTTAAGTTTTGTATTCTGTGCTTCTTTTTGAAGTTTAGAATTGTTTCTAACCCTTAATAATTGAAATTTTGCTGTGGGAAATTTACTTTGGTCCATATTTTGAATGAGTGAATGAAATCACTTAAAATAAAAGGAGTACTTAATTGCATTGTTAGATAAGAGTTATATAGTTATAGGTCCAACAGGATTTATTTCCAGTACAGTAGTTTAATACCGGTCATTACTCTGCTTATTATAGGCAGTTAAATGATAATGTATGAGTCTAGAAATCTACTTAGTCTCTTCTGGGCCTTTTTGAAGAAGATAATGTTGAAACGATTGGGAGAGAATTAGAGGTAGTAAAATCAATTAACTATAGATTACATTTACGGTTCTTTTACAGTTTAATTTTCAGTAGATGATCAAGAAAATAGAATTAAAATTCATTGAAAGTGAGGTAAAAACACAAATGCAAAATTTTCTAACCTCATTATTTATTTAACCTTTAACCTTAATATAATTTATCAACAACCAAAGGGTTGTTGTCTGGAATATTGCTAACTATTTATATGGATAAAATTTTATTCTGTATATAGGAAATTCCTGTGGTATGTAAAACTTGTATGTTTGGGCTAAAATTATGAATTACACTTTCTGACTTGTTCTGACATTACCAAAGGCTCCAAGGATATTCCAGGATTTTTAAAATGTACTGTAGATGTTTTGGCTGAAAATATTTGGGATTAAATTTTGAATTACGCTTTACAATTGGTTGTGACATCACCAAAGCTGACTGGTTAACTGGAGGTGTTCCAGGATTTTTAAAACCCAAAGCCACAATTCCCTGTTTAGAAGTCTTGATAAAGCAGGAGTGAAACATGCATTGGCGTGATTTTAATTTTGTGATTTTTAGCAGTTATCGGTTCAGTGCTGAGGTATTGATGGTGTTGTAGGCATGTCTAGCAATTTATTAGCACAGGAGGAAGCTGTGTGGGCATGTCAGAACTTAAATCATGCCTGAGCCGTTAGTGATAGTCCCAGTATGCTGTGCATTAGCTACGGGACGATGAGCACAGAAGTTCTTGTAGTCTGAAGTAGTTCAAGTGGAATTAATGGTGCTTACTGTATGCCAAGCAATTATGTGGCAGTTTGACAGTTGATCCACTTAATGTATGAGTTCAGTTTGAAAAATCTTTTTTTCATCTTAACATTTTTAATGGTGTCAGTGTGTCACAAAAGACTTAGGTGAAGATTTATTGAAATTCCAATTGAAAAAATGCAATAAATCTGCCCCTGAACAGCACCATCTTCTTTCTGTGAAATATAATCAAAACTG
The DNA here is from genome assembly GCA_024363595.1 of Xenopus borealis. Classification (NCBI taxonomy): domain Eukaryota; kingdom Metazoa; phylum Chordata; class Amphibia; order Anura; family Pipidae; genus Xenopus; species Xenopus borealis. The sequence continues at coordinate 77,322,920 of CM044441.1, forward strand.
AAATCCTTGTATTAGGAAATAGCAAGATCACTGACAAAGTTGGAACCTAGGGTTTTCCATGGAGAATCCCTTTGTGGTTGCAATATTTCTGGGTCTGTTCTTATGAAAAACACACATTCTTTAAGATTACTTACCAATTTGATAGTTTTGATTAAACCAAAAAAGCATCAGCCATGCATATAAGTCCCCAGTTCACTGAGGATCCTATGCTTGTACTATCATGCCAGGCTGACATCTTTCCCTATTAATATTTGTGACAAAGGTGATTGTGTTATAGGAAGGGCTAACTCTTTTTCTGGAAATACTTCAGCATGGAACCAATAAACTGAACTGCTGATTTGAATGTGCACTTTTGTGTGTGATTTTGTTGTAAATGTTCACAGAACTAATTGATTGTCCCTTGGGGTGAACAGAACCTGCATTAATATACCTGTTCAGGGTAATCTTAACACCAAAATTGCTATTTTATATCAACTATTACATAGAAACAAAATAGAAACAAAGACATTAAGTGCATAAAATATTACAAGGCAAATAGGGGAATGTTTATTAAAAGTTGCTAAAGTAAAAACTATTCACAATGTGAAAGGTTTTTCTTTGCGCAAACAAATTTTCCTTTATGCAAATTTTAATTTTGTGTCTTTCTACAGTAGAAGAAAGTTTGTGAATGTTATAGTTTGTGCCAATGGGCAGTGAATGTAAAACACTTCTTACTGAAAAAGTTGTGTTTGCACCAAAAGATTATGACACTTTCAAGCTCTTCTTAAAAGTGCGCAATGTGCAACTTGCAATGCAATAAAAGGAAGATTATTACATTACGAGATGCAAATTTTAATTCTTATTGGTGTATTTTTTTACTCTTTTATTACATTCCTCCAGAAATGCAAACTTAATGTATATATTTCTAAGTAAAAAATGTTATTCAAGATCATATTTTTTAGTATTTATATTTTAGAGCTAGTAGAGTTCATTTGCTAAAACTTTTATTAATTACTCAAAAGATCTGAGTGATTGCTATGTGTAACTGATCTGGTCCAAATTCACACCTTTTTTCAGAAATCAGCCCGGGTATCAGAAATTATCACTGTACAGTAGCTGGATTTGTAATTAACTCATTGGGGCTCATTTATATATTTTGTGCAATGAAGAATGATTCACACAGTGAAAATATTTGCCCTATGCATAGTTATTTTTGTAAACCTGAAGAGTGGTGTATTTAATACGCACATTGAATTGCACATTTTTATTCACTGCGAATGTCCATAAGGGCTTTTTAAAAGTGGTATATTTTCAAATTGTGAATATTTGTGCATTTGAGTTACGCCAGAGCTGGTGGAGGAGAAAATATTTGAAAAACAGTTTTTCACAATTTGCTAATTTAAGTTACTGTTAACGATATTCTCACATACAATTACTTTTCGCAGTTGCAAACACCCGTCTTGTTTGCAAATATTTTTGCGCAATGCAAATTTTCAAAAAACAATATTTCTGCCTTCAGAAGAAAACATGGACAATGCAATCATTGCAAATAAATATGTGCTGCGCTAACTTTATAAATGACCCCAAGTGTTTATTCTCCAATATACACAATAGGAAACATATTAGGGAAAAAGAAAACTTCCCCATACTATTTTAAAGGAAGACTATGCAGGACAAGGTGTTTGGTTTCTTTTCTATACATGGATGATATATTGACAGCTCATAGTAACAATTAGAGTAAAAGTCAGTAAAGAGATTTAGATATTCTATTCTAAGTTAATTTAAATCAAAACTAATCATGGATCATTGACCTTGGCACAAAAAGGATAAATTGACTTTAACATAAACATGTCAAGTCCTGTAAATAGCAGTATATATGGTTCTATATAAAAGCAATCTTCATTCCAAAGACCCCAGTGGCATCACTTTATCCATGCAAGAGCTAACAATTACTCAGTGTATCTTTGAACTAATCTGTAACGTCCACCCTACTGAGATATTACACCACTACTGATTGCAAAATCCTAAAAATAAAAATTAATATAACCAACAATAATAAGTAATATATGCCACTATATGAAGTGCATGGGAAAGAAATGTATAAAAGTGTGGCTTCAGTCCTTTAAGCACCAAACTTAAGACACCTTAAAAAATGAGATGGCCTATTCATCAATAAAATCCCATTTTTACTTTTCTTTAATGAAAAAGAAATATATCTCCATTATACTTTAATTAAAAAATGTATACCGGTTTTATAAAAAACCTGACTGTATGCAGTGAAATTAGGAAAAAATAGGAATTGCTAGACAGTCCCTAACTTCTGACAGGGAACCAATCATACTTATGAACAGCAGAGGGAGCCCCTGCCTTACTTACCAGCCATGCAGAACTCAAGCAGCTTTGTTTTTTGATAATTTATGACGATCCCTAAGCAGCACAGATCACACTGAGCAAATGCAGGGCCAGAGGCAGGCAACTATTTTTAACAAAGTTACAAGATGGAAGCCCCCTGTGGCCAACTTTGAAAGCATAAATAATTTGTTTGATTAGGATTGTGGTGCAGTAAGTTTATGTTTATGTTTAGTATACAAAATTCAGCATTTCTAACCTTATTCTATTTTACACTTTCCTTGCCCTTTAAGTTATTGCAAGCAGTACCTACATTTTACCCACTTTATATCATGTTTCCACATCTACAGATAAATATATTGGGCACATTTACTCAACCTCGTGTGAATTTTGACTTGACTTCGATTCGAATCATTAAGGGTTAGTAACGCTTTACAGAACTAAATTTGGGAACGTTAGCCATAGGTGAGTCAGATTCTTTTACTCCCACACCTCCACCATTTGCTTGTGCTGTGCACTGTTGTGGGTGTATAGTGCCACCTTGGGAGCAGTTTATACACTGGTTCTTTATTTCTGGCTGCATCTATCATAACATAACATTGAATTTCAAGTAACAATGGCTCTCAAAAGTCCTACTAAGTGAAGCCTTCTGAAATCAGAAGGTATTTACATGTCTCATGCCATACATATAGCACTGCCTAGATATAAAAAATGAGAGTTTTTTTACTCCCATAATGCATCATTGGCGGAGACATGTAAATCACTCCTTTATGTCCCTGTGGCCAACTATGCATCCAGAACCGCTGGTTTATAGCACAGATACAGCCTAATAGTTCAGAGCCATATATCCAAACTTGCAGACAGCCTGTTTCGATCTTGTTAGATCTCATCAGTGCAAGATATTGGAACATGGCTTCTGAGAGGTAGGACTTGGAGAGCAGCAAAAAGGGAAACCGAACCTGGTTAGGGTGAGAAGGACTGAAAGGAGCCAAAAAGCCCTTCACAAGCAATAGCATGCAAAGTGAAGCCTTCTGAAATCAGAAGGTATTTACATGTCTCATGCCATACATATAGCACTGCCTAGATATAAAAAATGAGAGTTTTTTTACTCCCATAATGCATCATTGGCGGAGACATGTAAATCACTCCTTTATGTCCCTGTCCTACTATCAGCCAAACACAATCCACATGACCTACTTTTCATGTACAATCGTGTATCATTTTTTCAAAAAAATATTTTTTATTGTCAGTATTAATTAGTGTCATGTCTTCACCATGTTATTATGTATTTCACATGCTGTGGGGTCCCTCCGCTGAACACTTGCTGTAATCACACAAGGTAATTTCCCTTTATTCTGCATCTCCACATGGTTTAGGGCAGAACTGCACTTGGACTTATCAGGTCACCATACAAAAGCTTCATGCAATGCTGGAAAACACTGGCTTACTAATAACCCCCCCCCCCCACCAGATGCAATTTGACTTTCAAACCTTTTTGCCACAAAGAACATAAACATTCTAGCAGTGACCATTTTTGATTCCCAAAAACAGGCTCAGGACCAGCAGCAGGAACAAACAACTTGTCCCTGCTAGGATCAGGCAGCCTTGTCACTTCAGGAGACCTCTACTTATTGTTGAGGTTGTGAGAATGTGCTGCCATTGAGCAGGTTTATGGCCTCAGTTTGTTTAACAATGACAGGCTTTTGTGTGAGTACTTTAAAAAAGTTGGATTTGTGTTAATGGATTTTTCTTGTTTGATCCACAGGAATGCCTTTTTCTGTTTTCTTACTTGGAACTGAAGTGTTAACTAGGCCAAAAAGGGGTTTGGTATATACCCTGAAAAATTATGGACCTGCTCTGCATGTTTCAAATGACATTACCCATGTTAATAACATTTTTGACAACCACCTTAGCAAAAAGGAAAAAACAAACACATTGTTTTTGGTTTTTTGGCTTTACTGACGCAATCTTTGGAGAAAAAACATCTGAACAACAATAAAAAGACAATCTATATTTCTATAAAGTTTGTTTGCTTTTGGAACACCACAGAATGGTTTTTTGAAACCATTAAATCTGTACCTTAGCTGGAAGGCACAGGAGGGCTTTGCTATCAAGATAAATTTCAAAATATAACAGCCCCTATTGATTAGTAAAGGGCAAAGCTTTACAAACATTTTACAAAGCATTTCTTGTATGACATTGCTATTGTATTCATTGTGGCTAAGTTTACATTAAACAGTAGAAAATAAGTTTGGCATTGAGAAGCCTTGTGTCAAAAACAGTAATATAACAATCAATATGATATACAAATTACACTTGTCAATATATGCCAATTTAGCCAGTTTAAAAGTATCAACAATATGAGATTAGTGCTGGCCAGGTAAAGTGTTGGACACCTATCAATTCTTGTTCAAAGTACTTGTTTAGTGCAAAGTACCAACCAAGACCTGCAGCATGGTCTAAACAATGGGAAGTGTTGTTTGGAAGTCAGTCCCATTGCTGGGTAACAGACAGAGTCACACCTGAAGCATGACTAGGGCAAAGTTGCTTGCCAGGATAAAATGGGCAAAAAGGCCAGTGTCAGTTGGTGACACAGACTGGAGCTAGGAACTTTTGCACTTGCCCCCTTGGACAGGACCTTGTCCCCTTCCATGCACCCTTTCTCTCTGCTGTTGAATAGTGATGGGCAAATTTATTCGCCAGGGCCGAATTCGCGGCGAATTCCCGTGATTCGCCGCTGGCGAATAAATTTGCGAATCACCAAAAAAACGAGTCGCGCGTCGTAAATGACGCGACGCGCCGAAAATGACGCATCGTAAGCGACGCGCGTCAAAAGCGTCCCGCGACTCATTTCGCACATTTTTCGCCGAAATTTCTCTAGAAATTCGCGAATCTTTAGGCGAAGTGAATCGCGGGAGATTCGCCCATCACTACTGTTGAAGAGATGCAGGAGGTGGGGATGGAGGAGGAGCAGCAAGAGGACCAGGGACTGGACTCTCAGCAGAGCCCTCTGGTGGGCGAGGCTGGGCTCTGACAGCTGCCACCAAGTCCTTGATGCTTGTATAGATGTCACACAAGGTACCATGATGGAGTGACATCCATCTTCGCATCTAGAGATCCTGGCGGCAGTGCTGTCGACACAGCATCTCCAGAAGCCCCAATTGTTCTGCATTTCTCTCACCCAGTAACCCTCCTTCCTCCTTTGGTGGCCCCCCAATTGCTGCAGCTGGAGCAATGGTGACAGGAGGAGCAGCAGCACCCACATCATCATGACCTATAAGAAAAATCTAATATAAATATAGCTACATTGGACATTATTGGACATTATTGGACATGTGCATAACCCATAACAAAAAGGTGGGAAAAGAAGTTTCCAAAGCCAATATTCCAAGTTACATTGGTGGTGGGTGTTTCCATGTTTGGGTGGGGGGTGCCAAAATCATATAGTAGATCCAACACACACCTGTAATTCACACACTGCCTTGGTGGTGCTGGTACTCTGTAGACCAGGCAGGTCCCTTAGCAACAGCAAATACGAATGAATGGATCCGCACACACACTATTATTCTGCAGTTGGGGAACTTCCCCTTTTATTGTGCCAAAATCAACGTTTTGGGGGGTTACCCTCCCTTAATCAGGTTACAATTTCCAAGTGTACAAACCACCTTTATACCCAAAGCTCCTCCCTCTTCACCCATAATGCAACACATCAAATGCAATTGGTTAACCCTTTGATTATTCACAATAAACTGCAAATTTACAGCATAAAGCCCCATGGTGAAAAAAGTAAATTTTTCATACTCCAGTCATAGGTTACATTCTTTAGAATACAAGAAAATATAAAGTGATTACCCATTACGAGTGGGGTTGCTACTTAACTATATTTCTTTACGTTATCCCCCTGGCACTTCTTATCTGTAAAAAAAGGGAATGGTCTTTCATTAAGACCACTAGGCCAAAGTGTTTTCAATTTCCATATTCAAAATGCTTCATGTCTTAATAAAGACCTTTTATTAACTATACCTGCATCTTTGCACACAACCTCTAGGATCTGCCACCTCATTTGGGAAATATTATGTTTTACTTCAAAGAAGTGCTTTGCCAATAAAGTTTCTTTTTTAAACTTTTCTTTCTCTTTTTTCCGGCAACCATCAGTACCCTCACTTTTGCCCTCTGGTTTAAAATTCCTTATGACACTCTTGTGATTGTTCATTCTCACCTTCCCACATGGTCTGGCCCATGTAACCAAGCCCACATGGACATTTTAATAAATAGATAGCTCCTTCTGTTTCACATGTGGCCAAATGTTTTAGTTTAATATCATACCCTTGGCTCAAATGTTTATATATCTCACCTCTGATAACACTATTGCAATGGCAACAGTTAAAACATGGAAAGGTGCCAATTTGGATATATCTTACTTGCTGAATTGGTTTCCTCTTATAATCTGTTCTAATGATACCATCCAATATACTTTTACCTTTTTGTAACTGAAGAGGGGTCATTGCATTGACTAACTTTCCAAACGTTTTATCATTCTGTAAGATAGGCCAATGCTGCAATATAGCCGTTCTAATAAAGGTGGAATGGGGACCATATGTAGTTACACATACTGTATTCGATTTTTTGACAATCTTACCCTTTTCTTTTAGTAGGTTCTTCCTGTCGATCCCTAGGACCACCCTACTGGTTGCCAGCAACTCACCCTTGTCATACCCTCTTTCATAAAACTTGTTAACCAATTCATTGGCTTGCTTGCCTACATCTAATGATGTAATTATTCTGTCCCTTAAGAATTGGCTTTTTGTTAGTCCTCTAGTGACCCCTCTAGGATGAAAACTATCCTTATGTAAAAGATTATTTCTATCACTAGGCTTCTTGTATAAATCTGTATAGAAATTACCTTTGGAGAATTTCTCCTGTACATCAAGGTAGTTTACAGTCAGTGGACCCATGGTGAACTGTATGGATGGTGTTAAGATAAGAAAAAAACTCAGATAACAGTTCCTGAGAACCTGTCCATACCATGTAAAAGTGCCGGGGGGATGACGTAAGGAAAAATAGAAATATATAGTTAAGTAACAACCCCACTAGCTGTGAGTAATCACTTTATATTTTCTTATATTCTCAAGGATGTAACCTATGATTGGATTATGAAAATTTGACTTTTTTCACCATGGGACTTTATGCTGTAAATTTGCAGTTTATTGTGAATACTCAAAGGGTTAACCAATTGCATTTAATGTGTTGCATTATGGGTGAAGACGGAGGAGCCTTGGGTATAAGGGTGGTTTGTACACTTGAAATTGTATCCAAATGGGGGAGGGTAACCCCCCTGAAACTTTGATTTTGTTGGTGGCACAATAAAAGGGGAAGTTCCCCAACTGCAGAATAATAATAATGTGTGCGTGGATCTGTTCATTCATTTTTGCGAGTGCCAAAATCATTCCAATACTGAAGTTGAAATGAAACTAATTAATCTGTATGTTGACTAAATATGTGTTTTTTGAACAAAAGGATTGTTAATTGTTGTAAGGACCTAACTAAAATATTAAATAAGCAACAATGATATAGTGGATTATGTACCCCCTACTGTAATTTACCAAGATATTATAAGTCACAGAGGAGTTATATGTGACTATTGTGAGATTTCAGGTAGCAGGAAACTTGACCACGGCACTTTTGTAGCACAGAATCAGCACACAGAGCCTTAGTTTAGTCCAATTCAGCCTGGGCTGCTTTATTTGAAGCTGTTCACACACAAACAGCATAAACAGAAAGGTTTCAGCAAGTTGGAATAAAGTAAATAAAATGTATCACAGTCCAGCACTTACTGATTCAGCTCAGTTTCCTCAGTGTCTGGTGTGCAAAGCAATGGCTCCAGGCTTGTAGTTATAAACAGGCAAATCTGTTTCAATCTCTCTGTGTCACTCTCAGCTTGAGTTCACAGCCGCTCCTCAGGCCCTCACACACACTGAAATTAGACACCTGATTAATTTATGGGCAGGTAGCTAACTCCACACCCAAGTCAGTCTGGAGTGGAATGGAAGGCCCGCCCAGATCCTTCCCTCCATTCCAGCCCTGGATACCCTAAAGAAGAATAACAATGCAGTTTCTTAACTGCAATATCCTTCATCCAGGGCCCTTAACCCCTGAACCAACATGCATTTTCCTTTTACCATATCACACTATATAAAAGTAGGAGGCTGCAAGCTTTGTGCTTTTATACTGGTCACATAACTCTGAGGTGACTACTAATATCTTGGGAAATCACAGAAGGGGGCATGTTAGGCATTCTAATCTAGAGTTTGTATGTGCTTTACAATGTCTACTTAATGACACTGACTGTATGTTAAGCTTTTGCCCCCCTCTGATTTGAGCTTTCTCCTCATTTCCCTGTAGTTGTTTTTTTGTGGCTAAGTCCCTTTATTTAAACGTGTTTGCAGTATTCTGCCCCTTGCCTTCTTGTTTGTTATCAGCTGCAAGTTAAGGAGATTGTAGGACAAAGAATGAGAGTTGGGATTGAAAGTGGGAGAGGGGATTAAAACTTGAGAGAGTGGGGTTAAAGGAGGGGGGAGCAAGACCAGAGAGGGACCCTGCAAGTGGAGAGGGAGACTGGAGAGACTGCATGGAGGGAGAAAGCTAGAAAGCAGGCATGAGGAGCCAGAGTAAAACTTGGGATGGTGGGTGGCTGGGAGAGAGGGTCTAGCAAGAGGGACCATGTGAAAGGAAAAAGAAGAGTGGTGAGGCAGTGTGTAAGAGAATCTACAGAGCCAACAGGGGCAGGAACAAAGACATAAGCAGGATTTTAAAGTGGGAAAGAGATTGAAATAGCAGGAGTGCTGTATGGTGATTTGAGGCTACCATTCAGAAAGGGAGGGGAACAGGAAGTGGAAGGAAGAGCTGCAGAGCCAGAACAGCAGAAGGAAATGTCTGTAGCTTAGAAAGGGCATGTACTGACACAATAATGCAACGTATATAAGGATCTAATTTACACTTTGGTCCCATAGAAATTACAAAAATGTAGATTGTATAAAAAACCTGTTTTTCAAAACCTACTAATTCTGATTAACACCGAAAGGGCACTAGTCCCCCCCCCCCAAAAAAGAAGGCCGTATAAGGGATTCAGTAAATGTGCTTTGCATGTTTGGTGACACACACAGACCAATAAAGGAAGGGGTTAATAGCTATAAACATTGCTTTTACGTCTGGGGGGCACCACAAGAATCATGGCTGCTTACTGGGTGCAGCGGCGAGCTAGTTGTTCTGTTATGTGAAATAGGACATTAGTAATGTTCCAAACAATTTGAGGAAGCAACTACATTGGCCACACACATTGAACATGTCTGTACCTTGCACAGTGCGATGTATGAGGTGGTGCTGCAGTTGTGAAAAAATAAAGAAAAAAGGTCTTTAAATACACAATCATTTGCTGAACAGACCTCCAGCATGCTTCAGAAATATTTAAGTTGTCCTTTGAAATATTAACTCATATGTAATATCCCAGGAAGGGAGATGCTAAGGTACTAGTGGAGTCTATCATGGCACTGCAAGGGAGATGCTAAGGTACAAGTGGAGTCTATCATGGCACTGCAAGGGAGATGCTAAGGTACAAGTGGAGTCTATCATGTCACTGCAAGGGAGATGCTAAGGTTGAAAAGTTAAATACATGCCACAAAGGCACTGTTTGCAATGATGTGAGCAGCAGAGAATGTAATAGATGACAATACAGATGCTGTAGGTTCTACATGTGTTGCTTCACACTTCACTTTTACACACTGAAGTTAAAAGGGTTGTTCACCTTTAAGTTATGTTTTTCAGTGGTGCACAGTATTATGTTTTTTTCATCAGCTCTACAGTTGCCAATTTCAACAATGTTGTTGCTAGGATGAAAATTACCATAGCAAACATGCATTCATCTAAATAAGAGATTGGAATATAATTATGTGATATAAATAAAAAGTAACTCAAAGCAACTGGACTTGCTCTGAGTTACTTTTATATATATATATATATATATATATATATATATATATATATATATATATATATATATATATATATACCATGACCTGGATGAATGAAAATCTTCATAGTTATAATTATGTGATAGTCTGAATAATAAAATAACCTACTTCAAAGTTAACTTGAAAGTCAACCACCCCTTTAATCCACTTTTTAAACATTTGTGCTCTGGTGGGGAAATAGTTAATAAATAAATGTTTGGCATTTTGGCAATGTTACAGCTGCACGTAACTAACTACTACAGAAACAAACTGCAAAGCTGGAAAAAAAGAAACCTCTAATGCCAAACAGGAGCAATATTTAAGCAAAGAAGTGAAATGCTTAAGGGGAAGTTAGCCATGTGTCCAAATGAGAATAATGTGGATAAAAGGAGTAAGATAATCTTTTGTATAAAAGTGAACTCCAGTCTATGTTACAATATGGTCCTTCCAACCCTTCACAGACCTCATACTGTCCAGAAACCAGCGTTTCTGGGCCTCCGCCCTTTGCTCTCCTCGCAGACAACTTTGCACGTATCCAATGCTTCAGGTCACTGAAGCGCTTGTACACAGTGGAGTGATCCCTTTGTACAGCGCCTACAGCGTTGACTCTGTCCGTTACGTGCTGCCAGATTTTTTGACGTGTGGCAGCATTAATGCGATGGGACCGACTCCCAAACAAGACATCCCATTGTGCAATCACTGCATTGACCAGTGCTACATTCTAGTCACTGGTAAAGCGTCGCCCCATTCACCCACTGGGGCCCTCATCTCTGTTGTCCTGCTCCTCCTGCCTCTGTGAGGCAGGTACTGGTACAGCTTTCTCCTCCATGCTGGCATGCCTCCTCCTGGGGGCACTAGTCCCAGCCCTGGGTGAGGTTGCAGACCTGCCACATGTCCCCCTCAACATCAGACCCTGGGGGAGCTGCTCTCTACAATGGGCGGGGTACGAGACCTGTTACATGTTGAGGGGGACACGTATCGTGCCCTGTGGGACACTCTATGTAGACTGGGGGACACTCTATGTGTACTGGGGGA
>CM044441.1:77350670-77363147 GCA_024363595.1 Xenopus borealis
GATCAGAAACATTTTGTGTGACAAACATGCAAAAGAAAAAGAAATCAGGAAGGGGGCAAACAGTTTTTCACACCACTGTACATACAGTATATGTGTGTGCTTTTGAATGACCATGATAAATTGCTTGCCTTTTAAGCAGCCATTTTTTCTGTAAGGCACTTTGCATTTAATATTGCATTTCAATTAATCCCAGCAACATCCACTGTGCCCATTAATTGTTTGGATGTGAAGGATTGTTGTGCTGTTTAATGTAAGATATTCAGTTTGTGAGAAGCATTAATTTTCCTCAGGTTGGAAATACACTAGGTTTTAATAGCTTTCAGCATGATTCTTGAGTCTCAAGTGAATGGAGTATAGATATGTTAGGCTGTTTTTCATTCAAAAGTCTTTCCATAGAGCAGAAACTGGAAAGCTTTGTAAATCACTTTGGCATAAGCTTTGGTTGTCTGAACTATTAGTTCAAGGTTTTCCAGGCAGAACCTGAAATGCTTTGTAAATCTTTCACTCATCTCTGGTTGTATGTTGGTTTAGTTCGAAATCAGCAAGATGAAGAACTATTGAATTATTTGGGAAAAGGTTGTGCAGTTCTCAGATACAATACCATTTGAGCTTTAGAACCGTAAACAAGAATTGAAGGAGACTGCCATGACAAATGTTTCTTAAAATAATATGAAATCCAAGAGGATGTTAACAGGCTTACTGGTATCCTTCTCTTTATCTCGCTTAAGCATTGTAATTGCTGCTACATAAATATATAGTGACTCAGAAGGAAATAACAAGCATTTCATCAGGGTTCATGTCTATTCCTTGCAGCAAGTACCAAATCAATGTCCTTTCTACAGAAAACTAGCATAATAATAACATGGATAATAATAATAACCTAGATTCTACAAATTAATTTATTCTCATTTCTCTGGATTTACCCTCTACTGTTCTGCATTTTCTTCTTTTTCCACATATTGCTTCTTCTCTTTGACTTTTCCTTGTTACTTACCATCTTATCTTGATCTTTCCATTCATCCATTTTCTTGCTTGCTGGTTCAGCTATTCCCCTTACTAATTTCTTCCAATCTTGCTTTGCTTTTTCTTTCTTTTTCATGTTATTCTGCATGTTTTTTTTTTTTTTTTCAAATTTATAGCCCTACTTTAGAGCTCAGAATTCAACACTTGTTCTTACAAGCAGGACAACATCGCCAGTGTTCTGAATATCCTTAAAGGGCAAGTAAAGTGTTAAACAGAATAAGGGTAGAAATGGTGTATTTTGTATACTAAACATAAACATGAACTTACTGCACCACAAGCCTAATCAAACAAATGATTTATGCTTTCAAAGTTGGCCACAGGGGGCTGTCATCTTGTAACTTTGTTATACATCTTTGTCTGACACTGGCACTGCACATGCTCAGTATGGTCTGTGCTGCTTAGGGATCGTCATAAATGATCAAAAAACAAAGCTGCTTGAGTTCTGCATGGCTGGTAAGTAAGGCAGGGGCTCCCCCTGCTGTTCATAAGTGATTGTTTCCCTGCCAGAAGCACTAAATGAAGGGAGAATTTCACTGCATACAGTCAGGTTTCTTATAAAAACCCTACATATTTTATAATTAAAGTATATTGGAGATAGATTTCTTTTTCATTAAAGAAAGTAAAAACGGGATTTTATTTCTTTGCCTTTCCTTGCCCTTTAAAGAATTACATTTTAGTAATTATGAAAGTTCCACAATTTATTTATAAATAATCAATCACCTATACTTCCTTCTTTGTAGATAGCTTCTATCACTGCTATTAATACCTTAAAACATGTTTGAGAGTCAAAACTAAATAGAAACTATTGAATGCTGGCGATAAGTAGGATATTTTAAACTAAAGAAAGGCATGAAATCAACTGCTGCTGTTAGATTACCTTGCCACAAATCTGCAAATTATGGGAAGATTTCTAATCTGGAAGATCCCCAGCATTCTATTTAACGCACCCAAGTATTAAAAACAACACTAATACAAACAGAAACATGCTGTACACTAGTATCACAATTCCATTTTCTAGATCAAAGCAGGCAATCTACTAGTTCTAGAGCTGGGCTGCCTGCTTGATGGTTATGCAGTTATGCCAATGTCAGAGAGTATGCAAGCAACAGCAGGGTACAAATTGTGTTACTGTTGTAACCATATTGTGTTACTGTTATTTACCATATAAGCAGAGTAGAATAAATCCATTGGAAATAATAAACTAGGCACTACAACGTTTCATTTAGGAAAAGCAGAAACTTGAGCTAAAACATACTAGTGTAGTGGATATTAAGGTCATTAAACACACACCTTGCACTATAGTTTTTCTCTGCTTTACTCCTACTAGCCATGTCAGTCAAGGAACAGTAACATTATTTTTTAAATATGTCCCTTTAGGCCACTTTGAATATAAGGAGTGATATTATTTAAAAATAGAGGGGGGTGGGGTCATTTAAATTTAAATCTTGCATTTGTCTAATGCTTATTATTACCTCAAATTACTTTCTTTAAAATTTTAACTTTTGTGTTTTTTGGCTGTGTAAATGTCCTCAGATATAATCTTTGATATGTATCTGGTGATATAGAAAGAACAAATGTTCTCTGTCTGTTATTGATTTTGCAGTCAGACATCCCTTACATTACTGTATCTACTTCTACTTAGTAGGTCATCAATTTTCTTAATATTTGTGTCCTAGGATCTCTAATGCATTCATTATGATTTGTAATGTTATAGCATCGGTTCTGCAAACAAGTGCTCATTTTTCTTTAGCCAGTCATTCCTTGTACATTTTTACTTTAGACAGAACATTGTCTATGGATGACTCAAAAGATGAAGCTTTGTCATCACTTGAAGACGGCATAATGTCTGTCACTGCCTTTTCTTAAATAAATGTAGGTATACATTTAGCAGGTGATAATGTTTTTTTATGAACACTAATGCTAATTTTTAAAAAATAAACTGATAAAACGAGTGTTATAATTGCATGGTAATTTATATGTATACATTACATTATATGTATATAGATTTCTTTATGCTTTCAATGGAAAAATGTAATTGCTAAAATAACTATGGTATTATCATTATCCTTTATATATAATACTTATAGAAATATTTGTTCATTTGCAAAGTATTTGTTTCAATACTGAAATCAACAACAGCACTGAGTCAACAGCAACAAGTGAGGGATATACAGTATATATATATATATATATATATATTGCATTATGTACAGTATTCTGTACAGTAAAGTACATTATGTACAGTACACCGTATTAGAGTTCCATCAGTATTAAATAAAACACTTAAGCAATTTATTATTTCTTATCCACATTTGCCAATATCCCTACTTGACCGGCCAGAAGCTTTGGGATCAGCGTGGATTCTGTCCTTTCTTTCACAATTTGGGGGGAATTCACTATGTGGCGAAAACTCACTAGCGTTGCCTTCGCTAACGTTTGCCGCATTTCGCCAGACAAATTTTCGCCAGCGCTACGCAAATTCACTTAAGTGCGAAGTTACGCTCAGGTCGACGAACGGTAGCGTAGTTGCGCTAGTGTTACTTCGCCAGGCAAATCGCATTTACGCTAGCGATGCCTAATTTGCATATGGCGCGAATTTCAAAGTATACTAGAAGTATATGTTACAGCGACTACATTGCAATACACAAGCCCAGGAAACCTTTAATTAAAAAAATAAAGTTGTCCTATTGCCCTACATGTGCTCCCTGTATAGTTGTGTTGCCATATGATAGGAAATGTAGGGGGGAAGGAGGGTAACAAACAGACTATCACCCTAGAAATGTAAAACACGCCAGCGTTTTTTTGGGACTTAGAAAAAATTTCAACATTTTTTTTCAAACTCCTATCTATTGTATTGAACTTCTGACCTGGCAAAGTAACGTCTAGCGTAAGTGGTAACGTTCAGTAAAATGGTCATCTTAGGGAATTTGCGTAATTACGTCAGTGCGCAACTTCGCCTGGTGTAAGGGTGCGAAGTTGCGCTAGTCTATCTACTTCGTTAACGAAAATTCGCCACAGTCGGTGTTAGCAAATTTGCAAAGTTATGAATTGATGTCATACTGGCGAATTAGCGCTAGCGTTAGACACTTCGCGCTTTAGTGAATTTCCCCCTTTATATCCTAGAAACTACAAAATAATGGACATTCATCAAACAAGATGCCACCAAAATTCAGTCTTCTCATGTCACATATTAACTACTGACTAGTGATGGGCAAATTTATTCGCCAGGGGCGAATTCGCTGCGAATTCCCCTAATTCACCACCGGCGAATAAATTAACAAAACACCATTGAAAATTTGCTGGCATCAAAAAAACGCGACGTGCGTGAAAAACGTGGCTCGTTTCCCAAATTTTCTACCAATTTTTCAGGATAGATTCGCCCATCACTACTACTGACAATCTCTGATTAGTGATGGGAGAATCTCCCGAGATTCGCTTCCCCGAGATTTCAGCGCTCGTCGTTTCCGGCGCGTCGCGTCAAAAACGAAGCGCGACTCGTTTTTCTCGCGAATTTATTCGCCGGTGGCGAATCGCGGGAATTCGCCCCTGGCGAATAAATTCGCCCATCACTATCTCTGATGAATTGCCTATCAATTCAGAAACTGTGAATATTCCAGTCCATAAAAAATAAAGTGACAAGACTCACCAATCTCTGCAATACCACCCTATGCATTCCTACACAATTTTTTGGCAGAATTGGGTTTTTAGTTTAAATTTAATCCTTTAAATTAACACAGTGTTTTTATCGAAACTCTTATTGTGCACTTCTACTTATATACTTACTTATCAACACCTTGTTAATTTATTGTTAATCATGCACATAGATGCATGATTAAATAACATAGAGAAGCTTGGCTTAATGTAGTATTCCTTCTCTAAGACTTACCTCCAGGCTCGGCCAGTACACTGGGTGGTTGCTAGTGTGTTAGTGTGCACCTGTTTGAGCACCCATGCACACTCCCGGTTGTGCGTCAAAGCACTCTGCATCACTGCACATGAAGTCAGCATGCACAACATCAACGCATCCATCGTTAGCATGCACGCTTCTTTTTGGTGCCAAAATTCCCCTGAAAAGGATATTGGAAGATTCTCTTGCTTGGCTATAGACCTAGTTGTGTGGACCTGCTGATCTAGCACAACCACATCCCTTTGTCTCATCAGCTAGTAAGCATAACCTTCGGTTGCCTTCTGTACTGGTCAGTATTTGTATGCAAACTTTTTTATGTATTTAAAGGAGAATTCAATCCCTCCCACGTTAACCCCCACCCCTCACCCTCCGTTTACCCCCCTCCCCTGCTCGCCCCAGCCTACCTCTCCCCTGGGGCAAATGCCCCTAAGTTGCTACTTACTCCTCCAGCCAGGTTCCCAGGTGCCATCTTCTACAGCAATATCTTCTTCCTGGAATTGGTGGCGCATGTGCAGTAGGACGCATTTGCCGGTTTGTACTACTGCGCATGCGCCTAAAGTTCACGAAGTTCCCCGAAGATGTGGGGGTTAGCAGTGGAGGAGTTGAATACCCCTTTAAGTATCTAATGTAAAGCACTGCAGAACATGTTGCAGATTTATAAATACGGGTACTGGACCTATTATCCAGATGCTAAGGATTAGGGGCTTTCCAGATAAGGGTCTGTCTGTAATTTGAATATTCATACCTAAAGTATGGTAAAAATAAATAATTTATTTTTCATTTTAATAATTTAAATATTAAATAACCCACGACCAATAACAAATAATTATATCTTAGTTTGGGATCAAGTACAAGAAATCATTTTATAAATTATTTGATTAAATTGATAAATTATTTGTGGGATGTGGTCTTTCAGAAAAAAGCGTTACTGGATAATGGAGATCATACCTGTACTTGAAAATAATATTTTAATTGAAGTCATAGTTTTGGGGTAAATGAACACGAATGTGAATCATGTATTTGAAAATATGCTACGTTTATTAAAGTAGAAAAGTTATAGAGAAAGAAACTAAAAAATCAATACACTTCTGGGCTTTAAAAGAAGCAATCCTATCATGGATTATGACTGATGATCAGATAAGGTTGTGACGGATTTACAGTATATACAAGTAGAAGATCTAATATCAGGAATGCTTGGGATCTGGAGTAAATGAAAGACTACAAATAAAATAAGCATTCAAAGAATTGGAGAAATTCACAAGCATTGTTTTGACATCAATGTGATTTTTTTTATACTTGTTTAGTTAACTTCCAGACATGGTCATATTATTACAGATTAAAATAGACAAAAGACAAATAAAAAAATGTTTGTTTAAATAGGAAAAAGTTTTTGTTATGTTTGAAAGCTCAAACAAACAGAAAGCATAGAAATTATCATATGTCCTAATCATGAAGCATGTCCAAAACAAGATCTCTATTTAACTATCCTTTACTACCCAACCAGTGAACACCTGCCATGTTAATATGTGTTGTAAAAGCATTTTCAACACACAGTATATTGGTCTGTAAGATACACAGTCACTGCCAATTTGACAACATTACACTATACATGGAAATATTATATATCAAAGTACAACAAATCCTTTCAAACAAGGCAAATAACTCAAGGTAGAGTATGTATGTACACTATGTATGTATGACTTTACTTGAAAAGCACAGTAGGGACCCGCAAAACTGTATAAATATTACTATATTATTATATCATTAAACATTATATAAAATAATACAATAAAGATATACAAAGTTTATAAAAGGACATACTGTAGAGCTTACATGCCATGTGGCAAGAGAAAAAGTAGGAAGGAGATCCCTGCCTGCCTGTTTACAATCTAACCCACATATGTAATATAAGGCACTAAGTTCACCCAGGAGTAGTAACCCATGACAACTAATTAGATGATTGCATTTAATCAGGTGACTAGTAAATTATACCTGCTGATTGGTTGCTATGGGTTACTGCATTGGGCCAACTTAGTGCCTTTTATTACATAACCCTAATAGTGTCTAAGGGTCTTTAGTAAACTTGAAATGTGTACCCTGGACATCACATGCATTTAAATGAGTTCAAATGTAGGACAATGAATTCTAAGATTAACATTAATGTAAACATAAAAAGTAGATATAACAGATATACCTGTGTTTTAAGCAGGTGGCATTGTTGCTGGGGACTAATGATGCAGAACTCACCAAAGCCTCACACAGAGCTGGTATAGGCATCCATAGCATCTCACAGAAGTATGCAAGCTCCAACACTCATCCAGACTATGAGCACACACAGGAATTTCTCAGGAATGCATCACCAGACAGCTTAATTGCTGTAGAAATCACATTCCAGTCAAGCTACCACGCGATTATTAGGGTACCGGTATCACTAGTCCACCAAGGGCCTCAAATATTTATAACCTGAAAAAACACCAGCTAAAACCTGTAGAGGTCAATGGCAGAGGTCACCTGAACCATTGTGCCTGGAAACTCAAGTGATTCAAGTTTTTCTTTGCCTAAAAAACTCAAACTTGATAAAGACAGCTTAGTGCAGAATTTGTAGCTTTTAAAGAGTAATCCTACCTGCAACAAAGTAGGTAAAGTGCCAAATATGTTATACTACTTTTTATTATATCAACTGACACACCTATAGATTGTGCTCCAACAGCCCTTATCCCCTCCCCCCTATAAAGTAAGGGCAGTGGTAAACAGATCTCTTTCCCCTGTATTCATTACTAAATAGCAGTGATAAACCTTATAATCAACTCGATTACACATAGGTTCAGGCCTTGCAAATGTTACATTCCTTAAAGGAACAGTAACACCAAAAAAATTAAAGTGTTTCAAAGTAAAGAAAATATCATGTAGTGTTGCCTTGCGCTGTTAAAACTGACCTTTTTGCTTCAGAAACAATACTATAGTTCATATAAACAAGCTGCTGTGTAGCAATGGCGGAAATTGAAAAACGCCCATATGGCACAGGATAAGGAATGGATAACAGATAACATTATGTTACAGGGTTATGGAAGATAGCCCATTATACAAGTTGATCCAGGGACTAGTCCGATTGCCTTTTTGGAGTCAGGAAGGAATATTTTCCCCCTCTAAAGGGCAAATTGGAGAGGCTTCGGATGTTTTTTTTTGCCTTCCTCTGGATCAACTAGCAGTTAAAGGAATTGTTCAGTATAAAAATAAAAACTGGGTAAATAGATAGGCTGTGCAAAATAAAAAATGTTTTCAATATATTTAGTTAGCCAAAAATTTAATGTTGAAAGGCTGGAGTTACTGTACGTCTAACATAACAGAAGAGAACACTACTTCTTGTTTTTCAGCTCTCTTTTGTTTACACTGACTGGTTACCCTGGTTACCAGGCAGTAACCAATCAGTGACTTGAGGGAGGGCCACATGGGTCATAACTGTTGCTTTTGAATCTGAGCTGAATGCTGAGGATCAATTGCAAACTCACTGAACAGTTATGTCCCATGTGGCCCCCCTTCAAGTCGCTGACTAACTCAGATTTATAGAGCAGAAAAGCAGGATGTTGTGTTGTATTCTGTTATGTTAGACATCCAGTCACTCCAGCCTTTTTACATTACATTTTTGGCTAACTAACTATATTAGAAACATTTTTTAATTTGCACAGCCTATCTATTTACCCAGTTTTTATTTTTACCCTGAACTGTTCCTTTAAGCAGTTAAGAAAAAAAAAAAACTTAAAAAGGTTGAACTTGATGGACATGAGTCTTTTTTCATCCTAACTTACTATGTTACATAGCTTACCTGCTATCTGCTGTTAACTTAAGCCTTTTCTCATTTGACTAGTTGCCCCCATGGCTACAGAACACAGCTTATTTATATAAACAATAGTAGTGCTTCTGAAGCAAACACTGCAGTTTTACCAGTGCAAGGCAACACTGCATTATATTTTTATTACTTTAAAACTATTTCATTTTTTGATGTTTCTGGTCCTTTAATGAACTTATGTCCCACATACTACCATGTGGAAAAACAAGGCATCTCCGAATCTGTTTCACCTCCGTCCTCCAAATAGCTGGCTACACCAAGTAATATGAACTTCAATATCTCAGATGTATGTGCTCCAGACTCAGCCTTTGCTACACTAAAAAAATGGCAAGCCAAGCACAAGCCTATCAGGATAACCCCTCTCCTATACTTAAATCTCTCTCTCAAAAAAAAAAGTTCCTTCAAGGTTAGAGACAATGAATGAATTACAATGTAGAGAAGCCTTGCAAGTCCCAGAGCATATCTCAGATGGTGTTACAGTTGAAAATGATAAACAGAGGATAATACACAATTCAACTTTTATATTTAATAAAGAGAAAACTGCTCTAACTAGAATGGGTCACCATCATAAAGGCTGGAAATGCTGACAACAATGGTTAGACATTCAGACTATTCTGACTTATCTTATCATATCATAGATTCAGACTTAAGCAAATTACAGAAAAATCTGAGTATTCTGGATAATAGAGCTTATTCCTGTATATGCATCCTAATGCTGAAGCATTTAAAATGTCTTTTATCCAGTGCATATTTCTTTTGAATAAATGTCTGTAACTGTAAAATACTAAAATGTGTATAATGACGGCATAGTAACATTAGAATTTTTATTTCTTGGGAGGCTGTCTAGTAGGAAGTGACCTCTGCCACCAGACTGCTCAGGCTCCAAACCATTTGCTAAACACAGCACTAGTCGAGACAGGAAATAAAGTAAATGTTGCATTTGAGAACAATAAATTCATAATATCCATTAAACAGCTGAGGAAAGCAATGTGTTTTTCAGATGATGGGAAAGTCAGTGATTTGGCATAGAGATGAAAAGGAAAAAAAAAGGTTTTCACAGTATCTTCCATCATATGGCACGACAGGTTGCTAATTAAACAACCTTGTACAGACAAGATGTCACCGCAGGAGTGACAAAGATCTTACCTTTGCCTTTCTAGCATTCTAGGGAAGTTGTGGGATTTGCTCTAAACATAAAGTAATCCTAATTTTAAAATATTTTTATACTATACAAGAACTTTACATAAAAAGTAAATAAAGTAGTAAAGTATAAATACATTTTTACAAATTAAAACATTATTTAGCTTTGAATAAAAGCAATTCAGAATGGTCCTTGGGCTGCTGAATCAACATATTCAAAACAGTAAGGGGCTAATTTATCAAGGGTTGAATTTCAAATTTCAAAAATTTTGAAATACGAATTCAAAAAGATCAACCAAAATTAATGCAAAGTTTTTTTTCATTTGAATAGGTTCATTTTCCATCGAATAGGTCCATATTCGATCAGATTTGAATTGTTCGAATCAAAGTAATAGCTCATTCAATCGAATTTGAAGTTTTTTCCAAAAAAAATTTAGAATTCTCAAAGTCTGCCTATTGACTCCAAAAATGTGAATTGAATTTGAACTATTCCCTATTCGAAGTACATAAAAATAGCTCTAATTCTAATTTTGAATTTTCACTTCAACCCTTGATCAATCTGCCCCTAAATTCTTTTAGGACAAATTATTAATGTAGTAATGAAGAGTAGAGTTAATATCAGAAGAAAATTAAGAATTAAAACAACATTAGGGGCACAATAACTAAAGGTCAAATTTCGAAGTGAAAAAACTTTGAAATTCAATCAAATTTTTGGGGGGTCATTTTCGATCGAAAATAACCAATTTCGATCAAATTGGAATAGTTAAAAATGAACGATCGCATCATTCTATTCAAACGATATCCCTTTAAAGAAATTAGAATTTGCAAAACTTGCCTATAAAGACTATGGGAGGTCCCCTAGGCTATAATGGCAATTCGGCAGTTCAAGGTGGTGAAAGGTGGAATTTGAATTTTTTTTAATGCAAGAATATTGCTTGCCAGATACATTTGTCAAAGAATTGTAGGACCTGTTCCCGTTACAAATGGGATTGTACAAAAACACCTGCCTTCCATTAAACATTCACCAGAGACAAGTTTAAAAGAGATATATTGCATGCCCCAACTTAGTTGTATATCACATAAAGACAATCAAGCAGTTAGTTTGTTTTTTTATTTTAAATCCTTTTGCTGAATCCTCAGCCACCATCATTCACACACTAAAGTAGTGGCCTAGAATGCAAAATTTATGAAAGCAAATAGAACAAATAATTGATTATTTCATGGACTTCCATAATGCTTTAAACCCACTCTATGGCCCATTCTTTTGTAACTACAAAGAGTATCTTACAACATATTTGCCACCAGAGCAGCAATGATTTAGAATGTAAGAAGCTTTACTTGTCTCTGGATCAAGTAGAGGCAGATCAAACTAAGGCTTAGCTCTCAGAATTAATGTCTGTAATTATATGGCCATGTGCTTCTATCTTTGAACCAAGTGCAAAAAACAATGCGAGTAAATCAAAGCGAAGTGCACTAGTGCTCAGGTTAATTTGCATAGGGTGGCAAAATTAAAGCTGAATCGACGTCTTTGTGTTATCTATTGCAGCAAATACATTACATTCCCACGTGAATTAAACATGTCCAGGGAACCTTAATAAAGGCAGTAGAGTTATTAAAATGCCCGACACATGAGCCCACTGTATAGTTAATGTTCCATATGAAAGAAAATGTATGGTAGAAACCAGTTACACAAATATATTGTTTATGACTTTTGCAGCCTACCACCCTGAAAAAAGGAAAAGACTCCAGCATTTTTTTAATTTTGTTGCTTTTTCCACTCACTCACAGAAAATTGAGGAAGTTTTAACTGCACTTCTCCTGGTCTGAGCTGGCGAAAGAGGTAACGTTCTGTAAAATTTGCATTTTATTGAAATTGCGGTGTAACATCCATTTGCCAGAGTGAAATGTTGCCTGGTGATAGAGTGCAAATGACTGATAGGGCCTATTTCTTTCGTTAATGAAGTTACGCCTGCACTGTTAGTAAATTGCCGAAGTCCCTGCAGGTAGAAACGCTGGCGAATTGTCGCCAGAGTTGGTCAATTCGCCCTTTAGTAAATCTGCCCCATGGTGTTCTGCCTTGCAATTGCTTGATAAGGATGATACAGAAGTTTCTATAAGTAAGTAACAGAAGGTTTTCTATATTGTTAAGGAAATTGCATACATTTAGGGACTTATGATCTTGCTGTGGGGAAAAATAACTAGCCATTCCACTGCTGAACATTTCATGTAGGAGATTGCTCATATCATTTAATATATACATCACAACATAAATAAAACTAATAATAAATAATAAAACTTTTAAATTTTAGTCAGTGCTGCCATTAAAAAAGCAGGCATGTTTAACATCTTTCATAAGGACTGCCACTATGAAGTGAGGGAGGTTAATTCAGACCCCAAAAGTTAGGTATTTGATCATAGTAGGGGTTGCTCACCTTCCAACAATTTTTTCAGTTCAGTTGTTTTCAGATTGTTCACCAAAAATAAATACTTTTTCAATTACCTCTGTAGGGATGTGAAAATTAGACACCCTCACATATTTCTGACAGGCACATCCCTAGTA
>CM044441.1:77377895-77397483 GCA_024363595.1 Xenopus borealis
CATATACTAGTTGGTTTGGTTCTAATACAGCCAAAAAGGGGTTACATTTTGGCGCCCAACGTGTAGCCCGAACACGTGTACTGCCGTGTAATATTGCTTTAAATTTTGCTGACAAGCGCTCCGGTACATTGCCGGACGCGATAGGAAAAAGGCACTCGTTTTCTGACACCCTAGAAATTGGCTGTGGGTTCGGGTTTGGGGTTCTCTCTCATTCCCTTAATAGAGGCAGAAGTGCCTCCTTGTGCAAACTTTTGATTTTTGTGTGTAGCATTGAGTGCGCATACTTTTTCTGCCACTACACCATTTTGGCGCGAGAGTACCCTTACCTGGCCACCGGAAGTAACATAGCCGCCATATTTGGAAAGGTACTCAGCGTTACAGCACCTATCCTCCAGTGCGCACCAAGTCACGCGAGAGTCTCAGCGGCCATTTTGAAAGTTCACAACGCGCCTCTTACAGTGAAGTTATCGGCTCTTTGTGTAACAAATTCCCCACGGTGACAGAGGATAGCGATACCCTGAAAGGAGTCGCTATTTTGGGGGTAGTTGGCAAAGTATCACATACCGTTCTGGATGCAAAATAAATAAATAAAACAACAAACGCCAGCACTTGTGGTTAAAATCTGTACACCACCACTATTGTTGGAATAATTTTTGAACTTTAGTCAACATGTCTGTTATTACTCCAGAAGTAGTTAACTTGTGGGCTTTACAACAAAGACTTAAACTGCCCTATGCATTTGCACTGGACCATGTTCCCTTACATTTACCAAAAGGTTTCCTGGAACAGACTCTGTCCTCTTACCCAGGCCTGGCTGGTGCTGCTATAGTCACATCATCACGTTCACCTTTACAAGGGTTGCAACACGTGCTGTGTGTAGCTCAATCTGAGTTTAACAGAAGCAGTATACCTACAATTATCTACCCAAGTGGTATTTCTCCTAAGGTATGGTCGGTTGTTTATCCTCCATTGGTTCCTGCTGTTCACCCACCATGCTCCTCCAGTCCAAATTCTATACAGCCAGACTCCTGCAGTATATTCATTGAGAATGACACTCAGTATCCTAATTTGGAGTGGTAACCTCCTTCAATACCACAGCCGCTCACTAGCCTAGACACCATTTCACCTGTAGTTGTTGAAAGCATACAGAAAGTTACTGAAGCTAGTCTACCATTATGGCAAGAGACTATTTGGAGTGTAAAGAAGTATTTTTCTGGTACTGAACCAGTACCTAAAGGGGAGGAAAATTTTACTGACTGGATAGAGTACATCCGCCCATTGTTAGAGGAGTGGGAGGGGACTGATAAAATTTAAACAACGCAGATTAATGGAGTTAGTGAAACCCCCTGCTTTGATTTTCCTACAAGCCCATAAGACTAAACAACCTGGCTGCACTGTTCATGAGTTATTACTAGCTTTGATAACTCGCTATGAGAAATATGAGGATCTGCAACAACGCCTTGCTAGGTTTCAAGCTATGCGACAACTAAAAAGCGAGAGAGCATCTGTTTTCATTAGCAGAGTATCTAATGAACTAAACTACCTCATATTCAAAAAGATAATTCCTGTCACTCAGGAAATATCTCAACTTCACAGGCAAGTAAAGTGGGGATCAGACCCCCATCACACTGTAAATCTCGCTGTGCAAGCTTATATGAGATACAATCCAGATGCAGTTACAGGGGACCTCTTAAGAACTGCAGAGGAGGAAGAAGCTAGAGTAGATTACTATTATGCCTCTCCTTCCCAAGTTTCAGATCCAAATCATAAGGAGAATCTTTTAAGAGCCCCAAACCATAGTGCGCCACAGCCTGTAAATCGCCAGTCAGGTGAAGCATCAAAATCTACAAATTTTCAAAGGTCTTACTGTGAGTATTGCCGAAAACAAGGCCATGACATTGCTAAATGCACCCGTAGATTATCAGCTACTCATGTGCGAAGCCAAGCGGGAGAATGCAAGTCAATCCGACGTAAGAAACCAAAGCCTAAGCACCCAAAACCACTTGCTGGGGTAGGGCGAAAGTGCATATTTCAACTGACTGTGAATAGTGATGGGCGAATCTTCCAAAATTCGCTTCGCCGAAAAATTCGCGAATTTCTTGCGAAACTCGCGAATCGGCGAAAAATTCGCGAAACGAGTCGCGGGACGATTTTGACGCGCGTCGCGTCAAATCGCGTCGCGTCAAAAACGACTCGTCGTGTCAAAAAACGTTGCGCGACTCGTTTTTTCGGCGAATTTTCGCCAAGCGAAATTTTGCTGGTGATTCGCGAATTTATTTGCCAGCGGCGAATCGCGGGAATTCGCCGCAAATTCGGCCCTGGCGAATAAATTCGCTCATCACTAACTGTGAATGGTGTTCCGACTACTGCATTGTTTGACACTGGATCACAGATAACTATCATTGGTCGTCCTTTCTACCAGAACCTCTTATTCCACCAGCCGTGACTCCTGCTGATGACATAGAAGTAGTAGGTGTGGGTGCTAAGTCTGCTTGTATGGATGAAAAAGTGGAAGTTGATCTCCGAATTCCTGGGATAACTTCTGAAGATGAACCACCTCTCAAAGTGGTTGCTTATATCTGTCCTCCTGCTGCTCACAGGACAGCTGCACCACTCATTGTGGGATCTAATGTGAAAGCAGTTGAAGATGCTTTTCTCAAGTTTCTGCAATTACAAGGAACCACTGATGTTTTGTCGTTCCCAGTGTCAGCAGCAGTCAAGAGACTGTGTCAAGCCTTTGTACCTGAATTCTGTCAGGGTCCTGTGTACAGACTAAACGGGCCTCCTATTGAGATTCCAGCTGGTCAAGCACAACTGATAAAGGTTACCAGATCTCTGCCTATTGAATGTGACACCCAAAGCTATTTTCTTCTGGAAACTCCACCTGAGCAAGTGGCAAAGCATGGTTGGGAATTAGTTCCAGAAAGAAAGGATTGGCGAGAAGGGATGCCCGAGTTTGATTTGGTTGTTTTGCAAAATCACAACCCTTGGCCTATCACAGTAAACGAATTTGATGAAGTTGGAGTGTGCTACTCTGTTCAGGAAGTTACATCTGAATCAGAAGTATATTCTACACCCATTGAGAAAAAGGATGCAACTCTTAAATTTGATTTTGGGGACTCTCCCATGCCGAAAGAAGCCAAAGAACTGCTAATTAAGGAGCTCAACGTCAGAAAGGATGTGTTCTCCACTGATGACATGGATGTTGGATGTGCCAAGAGTGCCTGTCACACCATTCGCTTAGCAGATTCTAGACCTTTCAGGGAGAGATCAAGGAAATTACCACCCCGAGATATTGAAGATGTACGTAAGTGTCTGAAAAAGATGAAAGATCAGAATATAATCACAGATTCCAGAAGTCCTTATGCTTCCCCTATTGTGGTGGTTTGGAAAAAGGATGGATCTGTTCGTCTGTGTGTGGACTACCGTACCTTGAATCGGAGAACCATACCTGACCAATACACTTTGCCCAGGATTGAAGATTCCTTGGAAGCTTTAAGTGGCAGAAAGTGGTTTACAGTAATGGACCTTAGATCTGGATACTATCAAGTACCCATGTCCTCTGAGGATCAAGAGAAAACTGCTTTCATTTGCCCTTTGGGATTTTACCAATTTACTCGAATGCCTCAAGGTATTTGCGGGGCTCCTGCCACATTCCAAAGATTAATGGAAAGAGTTTTGGGGGATCTATGCCCTCAAGAGTCTTGTGTACCTTGATGACATCATTGTGTTTGGAAGTACTCTAGAAGAACACTATGAAAGACTCATTTGTGTGATTGACAGACTTCAAGAAGAAGGTCTAAAGCTGTCTATTGACAAATGCAAATTTGGCCGTACCTCAGTCCACTATGTGGGACATATTGTGTCTGCTGAAGGCGTATCCACGGATCCGGCCAAAGTAGAAGCAGTGGTGAATTGGCCACAACCAAATAATCTTACAGAGCTTAGATCATTCTTAGGGTTCTGTGGCTATTACAGAAGGTTTGTGGAAGGGTATTCCAAGTAAGCAAGACCCTTACATGCCTTACTGGCCATCCCCTCAACTGGTGAGAAGACTGCCAAAACTTCAAAATTACCCTTTGGGGATAAGTGGACTGATGCCTGCACTAAAGCCTTTGTTACTTTGAAGAAATACCTCACTGAAGCGCCTGTATTGGCTTACGCAGATCCTGCAAAGCCCTATGTCCTCCATGTGGATGCCAGCTATGATGGCTTGGGAGGAGTACTACATCAAGAGTACCCTAGAGGGTTGCGTCCAGTGGCATATATCAGTCGAAGTTTAAATCCAAGTGAGAAAAATTATCCTGTGCACAAGTTAGAGTTTCTGGCACTTAAGTGGGCCATTGTTGAAAAACTTCATGGATACCTGTATGGAGTACCATTTGAAGTTAGAACTGATAACAACCCTCTAACATATGTTCACACCAAGCCAAACTAGATGCTACAGGCCACAGATGGTTAGCAGCACTATCTAACTATCAGTTCACACTTAAGTATAAACCAGGTCCAAAGAATGTAGGAGCTGATGCCCTATCTAGAAGACCTGGCCTACCTGTTACTTCTGATAATGACGAGTGGACAGAAATTTCCAACTCAGGAGTAACTGCCTTTTGCTTAGCTTCTGCTGTAAACAGAAGGGAACTCAACTTCTCAGATTTGAGGTTAGTGGATTCGTTGGGAGCAACACCCGATTGTATTCCAGATGCTTTCAGTTGTCCTGCACTGTTAGGGATTGATCAGTTGCATCCTTTGAAAAAAAAAGGATTTGATCAGAGCTCAGCAAGCTGATCCCATCATTGGACCCCTGAAGAAAGCTGTTCTGCAAAAAGATCAGGAATACCTAAAGAAGTCCCTGCCTGCTGATAGCACTACCATTCTGAGAGAATGGGAAAAGTTTCAGATGGATAATGGACTCCTGTATAGGGTGCTACTATACCATGACCACCCTGATCGACGTCAATTAGTCCTCCCCAAGAGGTATAGACAGTTTGTGCTCAGAAACCTACATGATAAACATGGACATTTAGGTATTGAGGAAACCTATGGCTTGATTCAAGATGTTTGCAAAGGAAAACATTGCCCATAAAAGCTGCACCTCTGGAGCACCTGAAAAGTTCAGGACCATTAGACCTTGTCTGCATGGATTTTCTCTGCATTGATCCTGATACTAAAGGT
This sequence comes from Xenopus borealis, assembly GCA_024363595.1. Lineage (NCBI taxonomy): Eukaryota > Metazoa > Chordata > Amphibia > Anura > Pipidae > Xenopus > Xenopus borealis. Next base: position 77,383,071 of record CM044441.1, read on the forward strand.
GTTGGGAACATTCTGGTAGTCACTGATCACTATACTCGTTATGCACAAACATTTCCTACCAAGGATCAGAAAGCTGCCACTGTTGCTAAAGTCCTTTGGGAAAAGTTCTTCATCCACTATGGATTTCCTGTCCGTTTACACTCCGATCAGGGACGTGATTTTGAGAGTAAACTGATCAAAGAGCTTCTGCAGCTATTAAATATCTATGATCGTTGCCGTACGGACTTTTATGTTGTTGTTGATAAACTGCCTGGTATCCCTGTCTACCGCATCAAAGGTCCAAATGGATATCTTAAAGCCTGGCACAGGAATAATCTCTTACCTATACCTCAGGTATCTGATTCTGAGACTGGAAATCAAACAGACTCTATTGTTGGTGATGATCCCTCAGATGCTGAGAACTCACACAATGACTTTGATGTGTCAGTAGATTCACTTGCAGCAATTAGTGCAGATGATGAACAGCCAACAGCCAACAGTTGCACCTACTAGCTCATATGCTGACCAACCTCCATCTGCAAGAGGGACTTTGAGCCCAGATACCCCAGATTTTGTTCCTGCTAATCAGTCTGGACTGAATCAAAGTCAAAATTCAGTTAACCCAGCCTCCAGACTACCTGCTAGGGATGTGCGGAGGGGAGAAAGGTTAAGGAGACCTCCTAGTGCCCTCACCTATGATTCTCTAGGAGCACCAACATATACTTCTCAACCTTTTGTTGGTTATGCTCTACCTTACCAAAATGGTTTAAATGTACCTTGTGTTAATGATGTTCAATCTTTGTTAAGAGAAATGCACCAAATGATGTGTAGATTATCATCTATGATGTCTGTTGCATGCTACTAAATTGATCTTTTCTTGCAGCATCCAATGTACGAATCGCGGGAATTCGCTGCGAATTCGTCCCTGGCGAATAAATTCGCCCATCACTAATAACAAGGCCCTAAAGGTACAGCCACCTTTAGTGAAGTCGGGGATACAGGGACCCCGTGAATGAGGACTAGTTAGTGACAGGTTAAATCTGTTATAGCACTTTCTAGTACAAGTGAGTGAGAGAGGAAAGATAGTACGGGCAGCTCAAGCTCCAACAAGGAGGATAGAAGGGAGTAGCTCTCCCCCAAGCTCTACTTTGCCTGTAGTGAAGGGACCTCAGTTTTGAAAGGGACTGCAGGAAGAGTTCTTTAACCCCTGACCTGACCCAAAATCTGCTGTTGGGACACATGAGGTACTGATATCCTGGAAGGTGATCCTATCAACTCCACTTACTAATCCTACCTGAGAGCCTTTCCATTGCTGTATCTGCTACTCCTCTGCATATATTGTAGCTGCATATGATCCACCTTGTTGTGAGTATCATTTACCCTGTGGTGCTGTGTTGTAAATAAACATTGTTCTATTTGTTTGCAAAGAACCCCTGGCGTTCAACACCTGTTACTTTACACATCTTGCAGTTGTAGTTCAACTACCTCACCTGTGTATTTCCCCTTAGCGAAAGCCCTACCTGATGAAAGAGGGTCGCATGTAGCCCGTGCTCTACCATATACCAGTTGGTTTGGTTCTAATACAGCCAAGGGGTTACATGTATGTAGCAGTTACTGAGTGAAACATAAGTGTGAGTTGCTCTTCCCATTGACGCCACAGCAAACCATGCCATATATTCATTTATCAGTGTACAAAGATTAAAAGAAAGGGAAAAATGTTTTAATGGTAGCCCCAAAGCCATGTCTAGTCTGGGAGTCAAAATAGGCCCTTGCATTCAAATTACACAGAGGCCCAAACAGGCCCCATCAGCCCAATAAATAGTGACTTTCTATGGCACCGGATAGCAGCCCCTCTGACACTTGCTAGAACCTACAGATCGGGCCTGTCGGAAGCGAAAAAAAGGTGACAACAGGGTTGCCAGGTGTAATTTTCAAAACCAGCCAAAGTCAGCTACAAAACCAGCCCAAAACTAGCCAAGAGGAACTTAAAAAGTTCAAAATAGCTAAATCTGTGCAGTGAAAAAAAAAAAAAAAAAAATATATATATATATATATATAGCATTCAAGAAGACCAGCAACACTGGGATTTGGTGCAATTCATTCAAAGTTTATATTTTCAGTGTATATAGCTATATTGGCTATATGCACTGAAAATATAAACTTTGAATGAATTGCACCAAATCCCAGTGTTGCTGGTCTTCTTGAATGCTACGTGTACCTTTTACCGGGCACCTGGGTCTTCAATGATTGCAGCGGTGTGCCACCCAGCGTGAAAATTATATATATATATATATATAAAAAGTCTTTGTAGTGTATGCACTCTTACCAGATTTGGTCAAACGTCGATTATGCAAGATGATTGAAGGACCCGCACTCCTATATATATATATATATATATATATATATATATATATATATATGAAAATACGCCATTTTTCACTGATTAAATAATAATCACAGATGTTTTTAAGAAGCTGGCAAAATTGGAGGCCTTTTTTTTCTTTTGAAAAGATAGGAGTCCTCTAACAATGCAGGGCATGTGTGTAGCAGTGAAACACATGTGAATTGGTCTTCTCATTGACTCCAATGCTATTCAGCAAAAGATGCCATTTATCATCACAGTCTACAAAGCTTGAAAGTAAGGGAAAATGTTTTATTGGTAGCCCCAAAGCTGGAAAGATGGGTTTTATCAAATTGCAGTGCACATCCGCATCAAATTAGTTTGACGTGCGACAAAATTGAGGAGTGCGTCTCATTTCGTGAATGCCCATCTCTACTTGATACATAAATTATGCATGCTTCTAGGCAGATCATGGCATTTCTTAATGGAAGTTATGTACTTTGTGCAAGTTTTAGGGGGTTATTTATCAAGGTCCCCATTTATCTCAGTATTTCTAATATCCAACTCTGAGCAACTGCAAATTCCCAAATGGAACTTATTTATTAAGAGTTTTTTGCTCTGAATCCCCAAAATCATGGGATATTGGTACGGACATCAGCACAGACACTGGGACCTTCTCCATTGAAGGGGAACTGAACTGGCAGACTACAGGAGACTTTCAATGGCAGTACACTTGGTTTTTATTTAACTAAAACTTTCCTCTTAGCCAGAAGTTCTAAAATAAGCCCCTGCTTTGAGGACACTGGGAGCAGCATCTAAGGGGTTGGTGAACAACATGTTGCTCCTGAACCACTTGTTGGGGACCGCACTGTAAACAAATCATCCCTAAACTATAGATGTTGGAAGAAACAGGAATTGAACTCTATGAACATTAATTTTATAAAGCAGCTTACTTAACTATGAAAAATATGCCTTAAATAAGTTTTAAATTTAGTGATAGAAATGACTTCATAAAGAGCTTAGGCCACTCCCAAAAAAGACAGATGCGAGAAGAAGCTGTTATTGAAATCTCATCCTTTCATAAAGACAGATGTTGGAAAAAGCTGGAATTAAACTCTCATCTTTAAACCTTAGAAGACACTGAAATAAAAAAACTGAGAGGCACTCACTACAGCATTTAATCTTTGCATTGATAGGATGCAATGACTACCAAACAAAAGACAGCCTACCAGGCAGATAAATGGGTAAGGCAACCTCCTGTGATGCTTAGCATCAAGAGTTCAATTCTTATCTAAGCTTTTTGGGGTTTGTTATAATTAGTAGTATTACCATACACTGTTTAAATACGTGAAATACGTTAAATACGTGAATTTATAGATAATTATGTGTACTGGACAAGCCCTGACTGGTAATATGTGCATTCTGGCAAATGTCAGAATTAAATGTGCCACATTTAGTGATGAGAAAACATTTTCATCAGGTATGAATGTGAAATTCTGTACTTAGCCATTAGTGATGGGCGAATTTATTCGCCTGGGGCGAATTTGCGGCGAATTCCCGCGATTTGCCGCCGGCGAATAAATTTGTGAATCGCCAGCGAAAACGAGTCGTTTGTGACGCGACTCGCCGAAAACAACGCGATGCGACAAAAACGACGAAACGTGTGCCGTAAACGACGCGACGTGCATCAGAAACGACGCAACGCGAGACAGTTGACGCGACCCGCGTCAGAAGCGTCCCGCGACTCGTTTCGCAAATTTTTCGCCAATTACCGAATTTCTCTGGAAATTCGCAAATTTTTCGGCGAAGCGAATCTCGGGAGAGCCATCAGTGAAATATTTTTGCAATTTTGCTGCAAACATTTTTGTGCAATACAACTTCAATAGAACCAAGTTTTTTTGCAGAACAAAAATAGTGCCCAAAAGGTATCACCCTTAAACTCTAGTGTACAGTGTAACAGATTATGCTGAAATAGTATATAGATGCTGAACAAAAGTTCTTGAAACACTATTGTAGTGTTTATCTTAGAAGGCTTTTGTTTCCTTACACATAGGTAAAAATACAAATATATTTCCACACATGTATAAAAAACTATGTAAATTAATACAAGTGCAAACATATTTGAGAGTGGATGAATGTGTTTTGTTTGGTAGTTTACTGTTCTGCTTTACTGTTATGTGATTTTTTTATTTTTACAAAAGAATTTCAATGATGAAATGATTAAAATATTTCCCCATCTGTCAATCACTAAAGAATTACTACAAAAATTAATGTTTACGCATTTGCATCTGAAAATAGCATTGGCTGTTTGTTATGTAGCATAGCTTGCCACAAGTATTGCAGCTAAATCTGACAACTTACACATAACAATGATTTATTTATACATAAAACTATATTGCTCACTGTTACTGTAAAATATAACATTTGCGTACTTCAGTGTATAAATACTACTCATTATGTGACACCTAGAAATATTGCTGTCAGATACTGCCATCTTGTTGTCTTCTCTCATTGCTTTTCTTTAGTATTTTTATATAACTGCATCATGCTGTCTGTCTCACATGCTGTTTGATTGATGGCAGTGTATGAAAGATGTTCATATAACTATCCTAAACTCTGATTAATATGACAAGTAATGCTTCAGGAAGCAATAATATATACAGTATGTATGATGGAATGCTGGAACCGTAAACCAAAGTTTCGACAGAGATTTCAATTATCTGTTTAAATTGTGTTTGCAAACAAATTTAGATTATAGTTATATGTTCTTAAGGCTAGAGATATATAGGGGTCCTTGCAGAGTCTATGGTTAGCATGAACCAAGTGGTTGTATTAAATATTTTTTATTTTTTTATTTTTCCATAATGTAGCTGAAAAATGTACTACACTGATAAAATACATACCTCTAAACTAGTAATGACTTAAAAAATCTAGCATTATAGATAGAGGTCTGCATTATGCTGATGCTGCCACTATATATATGATTTTATAGCATTGATACACATTTATAAGCATATCACTCCATGAGTCCCATAAGGATTGTATTTTATCGAGAACATAAAAATCCATTCTTAAATGTACATTGGCTCATTTATTAAAATGGGTGCAAAGTGCAAAAAAAATCACCAAATCAAACTGTCTTATTACATTTCGCTCTGTATGCTGTGCTGTCTGCATTTAGCTACGCTGAATAGAAAAGAGTATGGCACATTCCCAGGCCTGGATTTGTGGAGAGGCCACCTAGGCCTTGGGCGGCAGGATTTTAGGGGGTGGCATGATATCCAGCCCCACCCACATTGGTTCAGAAATGTAAATTTCCTGTGTGCCAATTCCCATTGCTCACACAAGTTTGGAGTGCTCACCTCTGTATGTTCCTTTGCGACTCAGGTGCTTTTGCAGTGATTCACCCAAACTGCCACGGGCCAAAAAATCAGCATACAAGTCCACAGTACTGCAGCACACTGACAAGTTGATCCATTTGCTAAATAGTGTTTATTGGCTAAAACATAAAGTAGACAAGGCAACGTTTCGGGCCTCGCAGGACCCTTTGTCAAGCCCATCGATCATCACAAGAAACGGGCCTACACTGGGGAGCAGATCCAGACAGCAGAGAGGAGACAGCAGCCGAGGAGAGCAGCATGGAGGTCCAAGCAGAGACGTTAGTATATAACATTTCTGATAATATATTGACCCCTTTACAAATGACTGTTTTACAAAAGGGTCTCTCCTTTAGTCCCACTAGTGTATGTGATACATTTTCTTTGGATGTAGATCTACAAAGATTTTTTCGTAATCTTCGATTAAAACAACATTTTTCCAAAATACCTGTAACACCAAACGTTGTATATAGTAATGATGGTTTGGGACATTCACAATTATCGCTTAAGAAGGTGGGTTTACGTAATAAAAGTAGCTTTACACCACCTGCCACTGATAATGTGATTGAAGCCTATGTCCAACTGGTTAATAAGGATATAGATAAATTAAAACAGAGGATTAAACGTAATCCACATATGGGAATTAACACCAATTTGTCTTTCAGAGAAAGAAAATGTTTACAAGAATTAAAAAACAATGATAATTTGATATTTAAACCAGCAGACAAAGGCGGTGCTCTAGTTGTAATGAAAAAAGAGTACTATATAGATGAAATAAAATCACAATTATTGGATTCTCAGATATATAAAAAGATGGACTCGGATCCATTAGTATCTATACAACAATGCATTATGAATATAGTATTCACGGCCTTGGACAGGGGTATCATAGGGGAGGATATTAAAGCCTTCCTTATCAAGGAGAATCCTATAACACCAGTGTTTTACACTTTACCAAAGATCCATAAGGATTTACAGAGACCTCCAGGCCGCCCAATAGTAGCGGGCACTGACTCAGTACTGTCCCCTATAGCCGTGTACCTAGACAAGGTGTTACAACCAATGGTACAGAACACAAAGTCATATGTTAAAGATACAACACATTTACTTACAATACTGGAAGAAATTACATTACCAGAGCATGACATCTTCCTGGTTAGTTTCGATGTTACCAGCTTGTACACATCGATTACACACAGTTCTGGCCTTACCGCTGTCAAATTTTTTCTTGACACAACTATGCTAATGAACAGAAATCCTTTTTCCTTTCACTACTTGAGATTGTGTTACATCAAAATTATTTTCTATTTGAGGACAATTCCCATTGCTCAGTCCTGATGATGAAAATTTGAGCAAATAAAAGGGAGGGGATGGGGCAAAAAAATTACAAGGGGCCTAGGGGCGCCCACTAGGTAAATCTGGCCCTGCACAATCCTATAAGCAAGGGACTTGGAAGATTGCAACAGTTCAAATAAGAAAGATGTTAGGGGATGCAAGGTGCTCAGTACTTACTCCCTGTATAGGGTAGGTGTTAAAAACAGGGCTTCCTTATATTGTTACACTCTGTAGCAAAATTGTGGTCCAGTGCAAGGCACTGACTGGTGCTGCTTGTACAGCGGTACAATGCAACTTCTTAATGTATGGTAAGTATGTCTGATAGAGAGCATAATGTGCTTAAATAGTATGGCAAATCTGATGATCTTCAGCATTTTCCAACTAGAGGCAGATTTACTTAAGGGTGAAGTGACTTACGCTGGTGACAATTCTCCAAGGTTACCTCCTGCAGGGACTTTGCCAATTTAGCAACGGTTGCAGGTGTCACTTCTCTAGCGAAAGAGATAGACGCTAGTAGTCATTCACACTCTATTGCCAGGCAACTTTTCACTCTGGCGAATGGATGTTACTCTGCAAATACACTAAAATGCAGTTTTTACTGAATGTTACCTCTTTCACCGGACTTGCCTTTGCCACCTCAGACCAGGAGAAGTGCAATGGAGTGCATAGATCTTCCTCAATCTTCAATTATTTACATCATATCCTGAGTGGAGCATCTAAGCATCTAAGTTCAAAAAACGTTGGCGACTTTTCCTTTTTTAAGGGTGATAAGCTGCAAAAGTCCTAAAAAAATATTTTTTGTGTAACTGGTTTCTACCATACATTTTCTAGCAAATGAAACATTTACTATATAGTTTGCTCATGTGTAGGGCATTATAACAACTCTATTGTCTTTATTAAAGTTCCCTTTACATGTATAATTCACAGTGGGAATGTAATGTATTCGCTGCAATATATAACATAAAGACATCCATTCAAATTTAAATTTCCCGCCATATGCAAATTAACCTGAGTGCAAGACTCTATCGAATTTGTGCAAATTTGCACTTGGCAGAAATGAACGCTAGTGCATCTTTGTTAGCGAAAATTCACCAGCGTCCGTTGCCCAGGACAAAACTTTGCATTATAGTAAATAAGCATTGTCCCAGTGAATTTTCACCTGGCGAAGTGTTGGGATGGCTGCGGAGCACACGCTGGTAAATTTTTGCTGGTTAGTAAATCTGCCCCCAAGTATTACTCACAAAAATTTGCACCCTATGGATATTGCTTGAATATGTCAGCACAGCTGCTCATCATATAAGTCTTGAGGACAATAAAGTGTGAATTCAGGTGTTTGCTCATTTTAACAAGAAGAATGCGTTAAGTGAAATTCCCAAGATAAGGTCCCACTGACATTTGAAAAAAGTGGTCTCCTCTTTAGTGGTAATCCACTTTAAAGGAGAACAAAAACTAAAAATGAATTTTTCTAAAAATGGCATATTTCTTATACTGAATTTATTGCACCAGCCTTAAGTTTCAGCTTCTTAATAGCAACAATGAACCAGGACGTCAAACTTGTCAAAGAGGGTCACCATCTTGGAAAGTGTCTGTGACAGATTTGGGGTACTTCAGTGCAGAGCAGTGGCAGCAGATGAGGCAGCTCTGCCGAGTACTTGCCCCCTTTATGTAGATCATACACTTTATTAGCAGGGACAATACATGTGTTAGTGACGTTATACCTCTGGTTTACTCCTCAAGTGCACGTTGGATGGCCTGCTAGAGGAGGGTGATGTGCTTGGGGGGTAGAGGATTGCAGGAGCTGTAGGAAGGCAGAAGGGTCTGGGAGGCAGGAAGAGGAGGAGGTTATGCCCAATAAGGAGGATGAGGGAGAACAGAACTGGGTGCCTGCATAGCATGGGGAGCAGGGCACACACCACCCAACCACCTCAGCTATTCTCCACGCCTGGGAGGGCACAGAGCAGGAAGAGGTATATGACCTGTTGCATCTGGAGTGCAGTCAAGAAGAAACTCGTTGGGGCCACCATGGGCCCATCTGCAGACTTGCCTCCGGGGCAGTCCCCGGATCTGTTACATCAAAGACAAGGTTGATTACTGGGTGGCCACTTTACTTCACCCATGGTAGAAGGGAAAGGGGGGGGGGTTCCTTGTACACAGCCAGAGAGAGAAGAGAGTGCGTCAGTTGAAGAGGGCTGATGGAGGCCTTCTCCCAGTCTGACACTTCTCTGGCCTCCACTACTCCACATATCCAGCAAAGATGGGGCTCCTCTTCTACATGTCTGCCCATCTGCAGACTTGCCTCCGGGGCAGTCCCCGGATCTGTTACATCAAAGACCAGGATGATTACTGGGTGGTCACTTTACTTCACCCATGGTAGAAGGGAAAGGGGGGGGGGTTCCTTGTACACAGCCAGAGAGAGAAGAGAGTGGGTCAGCTGAAGAGGGCTGATGGAGGCCTTCTCCCAGTCTGACACTTCTCTGGCCTCCACTACTCCACATATCCAGCAAAGATGGGGGCCTAGCAGCTGCACCAAAGGCAGTGATCTCATGGGTGTGTGAAAGAGCTTTTTTGAGCCTCATCAGCCAACAGCAGGCCCAGTCAGCATTCAAAGTCACCACCAACAGCAGCTGGACCATATTGTTGAGGCCTACCTCTTCTAATTTTAGTACTGTTGCTTCTAATACTGCCACATGGCTGTGAAGGCTCCTAATCATTTTACTTCTATTACTGCTGTGTAATTGGTTCATTTCTTCTGGTTGAGGCCTATCTCATTTAATTCTAATTCTACTTTCATTTTACTTCTATTACCGCTGCATTGTTGACAAATAATTTTTAGGTTGGGCTATAAAGGATGATAATGATGCTTCTACTACTGCAGCACGTTTGGCAATTGTAGTCACACTATTATTACCCAAAGTCCTGCTAAGTGCTGCCTCTAAGTGAGATGTCTGCTAGTACACAAATGAGGTCTCTGAAACGAGTGCTGCCAAAAGACCTGCTGCCTTATTCATCACACAAATAAAAAATTTACAATCTCTTCAAAGTCTTCAACTAATGCTAGTGTTGTGTTGGGTTATACTGAAATTGAAGGTTTGCATTATGTGAAAGGTGCAACCAAAAATAAAATTATTATGGATTTTAGGGCCACTCATTTCAGTAGCAAATGTGTGAAATTAGAAGCCAGCATAGTTGGCTCATTTCTTCTGGTTGGGATCTGTCAAGGCTCCTAATAACGTTACTTCTAATACTGCAGAATATTTGTCAAATGTAGTCACACTATTACCCAATGATTACAGGTAATGCTACTATGTAAAGAAATAAGACTTTAAAAATTATGAAAATAAGTTAGGGACCGCCATATGGGGTTTACCTTGACGTGGTATGGTGGCTTATCAATTTTATGATCATAACTTTGTACAAAATAACCCCTATCTTTAAAAAATATGCATGGCATTTAAACTGATTTACTTATGAGACAGGGGCCCAGGGAGTATGTTTTACAAGTAGCACTCCCACTATACTTAAATATACTTTAACCTAGCCTTTAGAGTGCTCCCACAATCCCCCCGTGTTTTGATACACTATTACCCAAAGCCTTGCTAAGTACTGCTTCTAGTGCTGCCAAAAGTCCTGCCTGTCATGCAAAAAAGCCTACCAAAAGAGTGCTCGCACAGCAAAATTGGCACACGAGTGTCAAACCAGTATAAATACCCTAATACCAGTATAAATACCCAATGCCCTGCACTTATACCTGTAGGCAGTGGTGAAACTACTTGAGTTGAAGAGGACACAGTGACACCAGGGTCCGTGCCCCAGCATCCCTGATGGGACCCATGTCCCTGAAGATAAATTGCTACTATTCAAGAGTGCTTTTATCCGTTTCGCATTTCACATGCCTTAACCATAAGCAAGCTCATGTCTGTAAACCTTCCATTTGGCTATAATTCCTCCTGATTGTGGCTGGCCCTCCCCCTGGACTTGTACTTTATGGCTACGTTCTGTAGCTCATTAGCTACAGCTGGACAACTTGCAGCTGCAAGAGATGACAGGGAGGGTGGAGAGCTGGCTGGGTGCCCCACCTTCTGCTCCTGATGTTGAGGCAGGGGTGGGGGGATGTCAGGAAGGGAAATCAGGAAGGGATGAGAGCAGTCTGTTACTTCCACCCCTGACTGGTCCATCATTTGTTGACCTTGTCTCATGTTGTGTGTAGTTACCGGTGATTTGTACATGACAGCGCTCATCTATGTGTTCAGCCAATTCTCATAAATGAGCCCAAAGCCACAGGGGTTCAATGTAACTACTTAAATAAAGCACACTTTTCGTGTTGTACATTAAACACATTAAACACACTTCTAGCAGTTTGTGGGGAAATGAAAACACTACATTAGACTGCATCTACACATTGGGGGTCATTTATAAAGTTCGCGAAGCGCATAATTGTTCGCAAATGGTAGTTTTGCCCATGCTTTTTCCTGAACGCTAAAATATTGCACTACTGTGCCCATCTTTGTGGTTTTTGCGAATTTGCATTGTGAATGAATTTTCGCAAACAACTCGCAAACAAAGCAGGTCTTTGCGTTAGTACAGGCACTTTGCGAGGTTGTTTTGCGCGAAAACAGCGTTAAAAGCAACTTAAATTCGCAATTTGCGAAACAGTTTTGCGAATATTTTCTCTGCCGCCAAAGTCGTGGCGCATAGTGTTCGCAATTTGTGATTTTTGCCATATTTAAAAAGCTCCTATAGACATTCGCAATGTGAAAAAAAAATTAGCAAATCTGTATGCACACTCTTATTCAGCTTTATAAATATAACCAGTGCGAAGTTTATAAATGACCCCCACTGTTTGTATGTCCCTCTAGCATATAATGTTCTGTGTCTCTGCTCTGTTCATCAATGGCCTTTGTTTACTGACATACCTTTCCAAACTTTCCAACTCCCTCCCTCCCTCTCTCTCACACACATACACACTCCCTCTCTTTCTCACACACACACTCTCCAACTCCCTCTCACTCACTCACTCACTCACTCACTCACGCACACACACACTCCCTCTCTCTCTCACACACATACACACACTCTCTCTTACACACCCCCATCTCTCTCTCTCACACAGACACTCTCACACACACTTTCCAACACCCTCTCTGACACACACTTAAACTCTCACACACACACACTCTCTCTGACACACATACTTTCTCACTCTGTCTCTCTCTCTCACACACACACACACTCTCTCCCTATCTAACACACATTAACTCTCCTTCTCTCTCTCTCTCTCTCTCTCTCTCACACACACCCACTTATATACACACTCTCTCTCTCTCTCTCTCTCACACACACACACACACACACACTTCCTCTCTCTCACACACATCATAATGTAGGGATCTATTGGTTTTATCAGCACCTATAGAGTTAAATCCTTACCTTCCTTAGTTGCCAGGCAAAAGCCTGTGTTGCAGTTTAAGTATTTGCATGCCTGTAGTTATTGACCAGGTGGCGCTGTGACCACATCCTGCCTTACACTGTATAGTGCTGCGAAGCTTCCTCTTTGTCCTCTGGATGCTGAGCCAGCAGGGTGTGCCCAGGGGGGACCTGGGCACAGAAATGCCTTGGCTCTGAAGAGGTAACCCCAAAGGAACTGGACACCTTTGGTGGGTAAGTCGAGAACCAGGTAACCCCGTGAATGAGGGTTATCGAGAACAGGGCTGAGCGCCAACAAGGAATAGCAGGAGGGAGTAGCTTCCCACAGGTTTTGAAATACCTGAGTACAGGGACCTCAGTGAGGAGGGACTGCAGGTTAGAGGCTGCTTCCTGAGACAACATTTCAGGAGGGAATGGGTGTCATGATGTGCTGCAATGATCTATTTGAGTCTGTTCCTCAGCTGACGTTGTTACCTGTTCTGAATAAGATGTGATTGATTTTTAACCCTATTCAACATGTGAGTAAACCTGGGGAAATTTGTTTGAGTTTGCACCAAGAACCTCCTGGAGCCCATCCTTTTTGTAAGTTGCACGCACAGTGTCTGGGTGTTGTAGTTGCACTACACCGTAGAGGGAATGCTTCCAATTAGTGAAGGCCAGGGATCCTGAAGAGAGAGTCCAATGTAACCCATGCTCATACCAATAGCTGGACATTTTAACTATCTGTGGTCGGGATAGCCCAGATTAGCGTTACAATAATAAAGGATATTCTTTTGCAATATCTAAAAAAATGGACCAGAAAAAAATTATGTAAAGTAAGGGAAATTTATTATGCATTATATATTGGTGGGACCACAAAAATGGCATAACATATGGAAAAACGTAAAATTAAAAATGTAAAATGTATGTATCCTGCTGTAACTAGACTCTAGACGGAATAACATTCTACAAACCAACAGCTAGTAATTGTGCTAAGAAAGTTGAAAATACCAAATGCTGTCCTGGCATACAAGGTGTCACTAACAGAATGGCAATGCTATACATGTATGTGGTGTTTTGTAATGGCTGCATGAACTTATAAATAAAGTACTGTTATACTCTCCTCATCCTCGGCTACCAAACACAACAAATGGCGACAAGGATGTCTTTTCTACCTCTGCAGCAGCCTGCACCTTTTCTACCTTTTCTGCTTGGATCCGTATGTTTGATAATTACGTTATTGCTGCTGACCAAAAGGAGATTTTTGCTGCTAGAAAGCGTGCTTTACTTATTCACTGCCTGGCTATACATTACCATCACCTGATGAAACTTATGAAACTGCTCTTACTGCTATAAAGAACTTTTTCGTGCCAAGAGTAAATGTGGTTTCTGAAAGATATAAATTCCGCCAACGTGGAAAGCATAATGGTGAATATACAGAGCATTTTGTAGCAACTTTGTGAGAACTGGTTGTTACCTGTGAGTTTGGGAATCTAACAGATGAAATGCTAAGAGACCGAATAGTGGAAAAAACAAACGCACATCGCATTAGAGAGAGACTGCTCCTAGAGCAAGATTTAACCCTTGCAAAGGCTATTACAGTTGCTAGCCAAATTGAAACAGCTATGGCAGAGGCTAAAACTCTCAGTCAGGGAACTGCTGTGAATGTACATGCGTAGTCACAGGAAAAATACAGTGCTAAGAATAAATACAAATAACAAATTCTGCTTCCACTGTGGTTCAACATAATACCTTGAAAACTATGCTAAATGTCCTGCAAAAGCTATACGGTGCCGCAAATGTTTAAAGTCAGGGCATTTTGCTACGGTCTGCCGTAGTTCTGCTAAAGATTAGTGATGGCGCGAACCGCGGAAAAAAAGTTCGCGAACATGTTCGCGAACTTCAGCAAAACCGCGAGCGGTTCGCGAACGGTTCGCGAACCCAATAGACTTCAATGGGAAGGCGAACTTTAACACCT
>CM044441.1:77404439-77424843 GCA_024363595.1 Xenopus borealis
TTACATTGTGAATAATGGTACTGCTATACTTGGAAGGGATCTCTTTGCTGCATTAAACCTTTTCCATTAATTGATGGTCTCATCACCAGTGCCTGCCACACAGCCTTTGTCTACAATTTCACCACAAAGCAACACTTCACTTGGCTGTGCAAAGAATTTTGTACACAATGTTAAGTTGTGTCCAGAGGTAAAACCAGTACACAACTACAGAGCAACATGCCATGCAACGACCCAAGCATCTCCAGCTGAATTATTACATGGCAGACAGATGCGCACTAAGTTACAAGTTGCAGATGTCAAACTTCCACCAAATACTGTTCCTACAAACTCATCTACTGCTGACATTGTCAAACGTCAACAAGCCAAATACAAGGCTCATACTTTAGTCAGAATTAAGAAACCAGGAATACTGAAACAAGGACAATCTATATTTACTACACCACTTGAAGTGAGATGCCAGCGAGAACTCTCTGATGGACGCACGCGGAATGCAAATTGTCTTGCTCCTGCTAGATATGACTTTGCAGACGTTCCATTTGATGAAGGACATTTTCCTACTCCTAATGCCAACTGCAATAGGCCTGAAGAAAATGAACCTATAAGGCGTACTCAGAAAACCACCTGCATGGACCAAGGACTATGTCATGTGAAGAATGTATATATTGCTTTAAGAAACATACTGTTTAATTGTTACTGTTTATTATATTTGTCCAAATATACTATAGGGGGAATATTTGGTATTTATACAAATGGTCTGCAGGTGTCACTGTGCCTAGACACAACTTTCTGTACAGCTTGAAAGTGAAAGTAAGACTTACTGCTGTTATGTAATGCTATTGTATGCTAATAAAGTACTGTTATATTCTCCTCATCCTTGGCTACCAAACACGACATTGTGCAACACTTACTACCTTATATATTTATAGAAAACCTGTTACTATAGAAAATATGGGTACATCTAATTTGTGTAATATGTACTATATCCTTTGAGTACAGGTATAGCACCTGTTATCCAAAATGCTCAGGACCTGGGGGTTTCTGGATAATCAATATTTCTGTAATTTGGACATTCATACCTTTATCCTACTAGAAAATCATAATAAACCCAATAGGCTGTTTTGCTTCCAGTATGGTTTAATTCTATCTTAGTTGTGTATAGTTACGCCACTGCCTGTGGAGTGGAAAACCTTTCCAGCAACACAATGGCAGGTCCTGGAATGTAAAACAATGAGCAGCTTAGCTATTTCATTCAGTACCTGTACAGGGAGGGATATGATTACATCCCTCCTGGGACCCCCGGGATACAGTCCCTGCACAGAAATTTAATGGAGAGGCTGCGACGCATGCCGAGGAGGTGTTTTAATGTCCTTCTGAGGCTGCGTGTTTATCCAGTGGATCTGGGGTGATGTTAAGAGGCGGCACACAGATCTCGAGAATCAGCTTAGGGCAGAAATGGAAGATTTATTTAAACATAATAAATAGATTCTTAACTACAATAAAGCCACTTGATTCCTAATTATTTTGCTATTTTTGGGCAAAAGTGTTTTTAGGTGAATAGTGGAACATCAGTAATTGTGAACTGTCTTATAACTGCAGAGAAGAAGTAAATCAAACTGAGATCTGCTGCAAAAAAACTGCCATCATATAGATGTTGGTTTTCCTGCAGTTACATGACACACCTCATCCTGTATAATGCAGACTGTACAAATGCAAGTGCTGTATTACTCAAACTGAAATTCTTTCACTGCCAGCTGAATGGATCCAAGAAAATAATCTGGCTGCAGAAGGGGCAGAGGAAAAAGCTGAGGCAGCAGAAGTGGGAGAGGAAGAGGCAGCAGAACCTGCTGCAGGTCCTTTGACACATCCACCTCCTTTTCCCCAGAGTCCCCAGCAGTCAGGAGAGGAAGGGGACATGGTAGCAGCTGTATGGATGACCCTCTTCCTCCAGTTTAATTATTATTATTAATAATAATAAGCACCGTTGAACTATTCTTTTTCATTTAACTACTACTCAGATGGTACTTGAAGTTGTTTAGATAATATGACACAACTATGACTATTCTCAATTGGAGTCATGTCACATTAAGAGGCAGTATGACTATGAAGATTTTCATTCATCCAGGTCATGGTATATATATCAAAAGTAACTCAAAGCAACTGGACTTGCTGAGATATATTAATGAAGACGTTTCACTGCTCATTCAAGCAGCTTCTTAAGTTCAACTGACAGGTGTAGGGGAGTTCTCGGCATATAGACTCTTCCAACAATCCAATCACAATGACACACTGCAACTCTTCAGAGAGGTGATATCTGAAATTCACAGTGGTGTTGATTCCGTGTAATTACAGTGATAGGATAACCAATGTGTCATGCAACTCCTAGAAAACAGGTGTTACTTGTGAGAGTTGCATGAATGGATGTGTCATGAGTTCTGAAACCGCCGGGGAACAGATGTGAGAACAGCATTGTATGTAGCAGACAGGTGGGGGCCGATTTACTAAATTCACGTGAAGGATTCGAAGTTCGATCGAATTCGATCGAATTTCGAATGTAGGATTTCTTTGTTTGATCAAATATGTGAATTTTGGCATATTCGATCATTCGATCAGCGAAGGATTTTATTTTTTAAGTTTCTTCGATTGCCTACTTCGGCAGATTGGACCTACCAAATTGCAATAGAAGCCTATGGGAGCACTCCCATAGGCTTCTGAGACTAAGTCCGGATCGAATAGGATTCCTACGATCGAAGTGTTCGATAGTTCAAATTCATGAGCTGGGCCAGTGGATTGACGTTGTGGAGACTAAGATAGACGATGTGGTTACAGTGTTGGACGCACATGAACAGGATATTGCTCAACTTCAAACACAACTGAAGGAGGCCATGGACTAACTGGAGGACTCGGGTAACAGATCCCATCGCAATAACCTGCGCATTCGAGGGATTCCGGAATCTGAGACAGATCTGCAAACTAACTCACACAATTCTCTCTACGCTTTTACCGGACTTGCCATTGGAAAGGTTTGAATGCGATCGGGTACATAGAGCGCTTAGGCCTATATCTCAGGAAGGCCCACCCAGAGACATTATCCTCAGGCTGCACTTCCACCAAACCCAAGTGAAGGTCCTCCAAGCAGCAAGAGTGTCTCAGAACTTCAAATATAACGCTGTTAAATTTCAAATATTTGCAGATATTGCACCAGCTACCTTACAGAAACGCAAAACCTTTGCTGATGTTGTCCACGTCCTCCAGCATCATGGCATCAGATACCGATGGCTATTTCCATTCCGCCTGGTGTTTACGTTCAACAACAAGCAACATTCCTTTTCGGATCTAAAGATGGCTATGGAACTTCTCCAATGCTTGAAATTAACAACACTCCCTCCATCATTACCGTCATCTTCGTCGGAGTCCACAAGAGCGGTTTCTCTGATTTGGCGCACGGTGGCGAAACCAGCCACTAGAAGAACGACTGCTTCGGCCTTATTTCAGAAGATGGATCCCTAATTTCTA
This sequence comes from Xenopus borealis, assembly GCA_024363595.1. Taxonomy (NCBI): domain Eukaryota; kingdom Metazoa; phylum Chordata; class Amphibia; order Anura; family Pipidae; genus Xenopus; species Xenopus borealis. Next base: position 77,407,953 of record CM044441.1, read on the forward strand.
CCATAAGGAATGGCTACCTTCAGGTTTGTCCCTTGCAGGGATACTCCCTACTTATGGCCCTTAAAATCCGTTGTCAGAGGTATGGCAGATACAGATAGAGTCACTTGGATTTGTAAGTTAAATGCGTCGTGACTCAGCATTAATTGAAGAAACTGTGTTATCTAAAGTTATCTTAACTCATTTAATGCATTTAACCTTTTCATTAGCATACCAAAGCTCCATTGTTTTCAATGGTGAACTCTTTAATTGGATGGGATGCTGTGACACAATATTCTGTGATAAGTGGGATAAATGAGATAAATGAGTTAAGTCGCGACGCATTAAACTCACCATCCAAAGTGACTGCATCTGTAATTCTCTCTATTTTACTATTTGAGGGCAAATCCCCCTAATTAAGGCCTTGGACGGCAGTGACAATAGCAATCCCTATATTTTACTGTGTGATTTTCTCTACAATATCGAGCCTCATACATATGGTTCATTTTTCACTTTACAAAATACAGTATAACCCCGAATTTACGTCCCCTGATTTTACGTTTTCCCTGATTTTACGTCTCTTTTTTACAGACCCTCCATTCACAATGCATTCCTATGGGTGCATTTCCCTCATTTTACGTTTTGCTTTCCCGGATTTTAAATCGTTTTTGTAGCCCTGTCCCATGCTAATCGCTATATTTTTAGCTAAAAACCCCTCTTACTTAGTGATTTATGGCTCCTCAAACTTGTAAATCCAGCCGATCGGTAAAACAGGAAGTGAAAGCAGCGTGTGCAGCAGCAGCATTGAGAGAGAGGGAGGGAAATGTGACTCTCCAGGCAAAAGTGAGCCCTAGTGGAGATGGCAGGCAAAGCAAAGGTGACCTTTCATGCGAAAATGACAGGCTGTGAGCAGGGAAGGAAAAAAGCTGTGCCTTGGAGTGGAGCAAGAGGGGGCTTCTAAGCAGCTGTACTTTGAAGGAGCAAAAGACTGTGTAGCAGCAGAAGTGGTGAGCATTGCTGGAGCAGAAGGGGAGCACAACATATGTTTTAAATAAAATTATGACTTCTGACCTTATTTCCTATGTACGCTTAACATTTAAGGGTCTTTAATACATTTCCCTGATTTTAAGTTTTCCCTGATTTTACATCGTTTTTCCCTGGTCCCCTGAAAGACTTAAAATGGGGGTTCTACTGTATGATGCAATATGTTTAACTTTATTTTTCTAAGGCAACTTGAGGCCAAACCTTTTGTCTTTACGAACCATAGTATATATCTACGATGACTCTCAAGCAATAGCTCACTCAGGATATATCCCGTACTATCCCTCCACCGAGATAGGTCACATATCCAACCTTTCCCTCTTTTTGTTTGTGAGAGACAAGACAGGAACGACGGGAAGGACCCGTGGAGTTTTGATACCCCCAACATGGTGCTATACAGGGTGGTTAGCAGGACTACCATCCGTATTAACAACTACTGTTTACTGTTGTTATGTTTTTTTTTCTTTTTTAACCTTTTCCTTTTTTACGGTTATTTTTTTGTTAGATCACTATTGTTTGAATGGTATTACATGTGGGACTATGAGATATTATTGCAACATCTGCTATTATTATTTTGGATTTTGTACTATGATACTGTATTTCTCCCCTTTATAGGTATCACATCTCAGATAGCACCCCTTCTCCAGCTTAATCTACCTCTCCTAGATTACAATGGGGTTAACTATATTATCTCATAACGTACAAGGATTTAATTCCCTGGAAAAAAAGCATTTATGAATTACAATTCCCTCAAAGCTGATATCTTATGTCTGCAAGAAACTCACTTCTCCAAACAATCCTTTCCCAAATACCCGATCATATACTTAGCAAATAGTGATAATAAGACCAGAGGTGTAGCTATTTGTATCCATGTGGGACTACCCTTGCAGATTCGGGACACTTATTCTGACACAGAAGAGAGATTTCTGGTTCTTACATTCGAACTAGAAGGGAAACCTTTCTCAATCATCTCCTATTATGCTCCAAATGTTTCCCAAGCCCAGTTTTTCGATAAACTTTTTACATATGTTTCCCATGTCGAGACGAGGATAATTATACTATGTGGGGATTCCAATTTGATATTGGATTCCTTTTGAGATAAACAACAGTCCTCACAATGGACTCCCCAGACCACAGCAAAAAGACATCCTGATGCTCAGAAGGTTAAAAGGGGCATGACACATTTAGGACTGGTGGATGTTTGGCGAGAAGATCATCCAATGACAAGACAATACACTCATTATTCCCATTCCCTCAATCACCACTTTAGGATAGACCATATTTGGGTTTCCCAGCAGATTCTAGACCTTCCTAATGTATCTAAGATTTTAGTGACACCTTGGTCAGATCATGATCCCATTGCTTTAACTATTTCTCAGGTCTATAACACAACAGGGGAATTTAGTTGGTGCCTAAACGAATCCCTTTTGAAAATCCCAGAGGTGGTACAAAAAGTGGAACAGATGCTCAATGATTACTTTCAGGATAACAAAAATTCAGTTCCCTCATCTACTCTTTTATGGGAAGCCTACAAGGTGGTATTGAGAGGCAATTTGATTCAGATGGGTTCACAGAGGAAACGATCCAGAGAACAAGAAATTAGTTCACTCACGAAAGAACTTACCCAAGCTTCTCTTAACTATAGTACCAAACCTACACCCTTACTAAAATCCCGAATAGAGTCCCTCAAATCCCAACTAGACTTGGCCCTAACACTACGGGCAGAAAAAGCCCTATGCTGGTCTCAACAAAGACTCTATACACAAACTAACTAACCTACCAGGTTATTAGCACTTCGCCTCAATAACAGGCTTGATTTTACACCAATAACCATGATTAAGGGGACCTCAGGTAGATTTATTAGATCAGTAAGAGCTATTGTGAAGGAATTTTCACAGTATTATCGTAAACTTTACTCTAATGTCCTTAAACCTTCTAGAACAGCAGTGCTCCAGTTTTTACAAGAGTCCTATTATGCCCCACTTAATCCATAACGACCAAGTGGATTTGTACAGGATCGTCAGGCATCTGATGAAGTACGACGGCTCATACTACTGACAGCCTGTGCCAAGGAAACATTACAACCAGCTATGATTCTCAAACTAGATTTCAGAAAAGCATTCAATACAATCTCATGGACCTTTCTAAAGACCTCCCTATTAAACAGGGGATTTGGCCACAATTTTCTTACATGGCTGACGGCACTGTAAAAGTCCCCTGCTGCCCGAGTTCGTATGGGATATAATATGTCTGAATCCTTCCCAATTGCAAGAGGCACCAGACGAGGCTGCCCATTATCTCCACTACTATTCAACATAGCCATTGAACCCCTAGCAGAGACAATCAGGACCTACCCGGATGTTAGAGGCCTCAAAATAAACGACAGACAACACAAAATGAGCCTTTTCGCTGATGACATTACCCTTTTTCTGACACAGCCTATGACATCCCTACCTAACCTATATAACATTCTGACCAAATTTGGGAATCTCTCAGGATTGAATATCAATCTGGAAAAGACAGAGGCTCTCAATATAGGGCTCCCACATGATGTAACCAAATTGCTCACTCTTAACTTTTCATTCCAATGGCAGAAAACATCAGTCTCCTTTCTTGGCATCCATCTGACTAATTCCTATGATACATTATATAGTATAAACTATCCCAACATATATCGTAAACTAAGTAAGTGCCTAGAAGACTGGGGCAAATATCACATCTCGTGAATAGGTCGCATTTGGGCTGTTAAGATGACACTATTCCCTAAATTATTATATTTCTTTAGAGTACTTCCCCTTTCGCTTAACCTTCATGATTTAAAAAACTTTGAATCCAAGAACAATAAATTCCCCAGGGTAAATAGGAATATACTATATAGATCTGTATATAATGGTGGTTTAGGCCTGCCCAATCTCAGATACTACCACTGGTCAGCACAGTTATGTCAGCTCCCGACTTTACATTGCACCTCAGACCCCCCCCCAATGGATTGCTATTGAGAATGCCTTTGTGGCCCCATATGATGCCTCATCATTCCTTTGGTTACCCAAGAAATCCCGACCTAAAACAATGAGCCCTTGCTTAGCTTATTCTCTGCACTTATGGGACGTAGTTTCCCATAAACACTCATTCATTACTCCTCACACTCCTGCTGCACCCCTATTAGGTAACCCAGCTTTCCCAGCTGGATTACAAAAACACTTCTTTCACTGGTGGATACTAAATGGGCTGGTATCCGTGAAATCCCTATTGACCGCTAGAGGTCCTTATACTATCCAATATCTTTTAGATCATTATCAACTTCCAGATTCAGAGAGATTCAGACCTTATCAGGTCATTTATTTTGTACAGAGATGTTGGAATACCACCAAATCTCATGACATATCTAGCTCATTCTATGAATGTTGGTGTACCAAAGGTGTAACTCCACCACACACACACCAGCCAGATTACTGGATTTACCATATTATTGCCAAATGGGAAAGGGATATAGGGAAACCACTACCTGAACAGGACTGGTTCCTGCTTTGGGAAAACACACGTAAAAGCTCTATTAATACAGTCATGCTGGAAACAGGTTACATGGTATTATTTCGCTGGTATTTAACCCCAGTTAGATTAGCTAAATTCTAAAAGGATTCTAACAATACATGTTTTAGAGGTTGTTTTGAGGCAGGTTCGATGTTCCATATTTGGTGGATGTGTCCCATAGCTGTGAGATTTTCTCTGTACTACACCTCAACTTAAAAAGAGACCTATATATTGCCTTATTGGGAGCTGTTCCTCGGGACGTCCCCAGGTAACAGGTCCGCTTACTCAATCATATTTTCTTGGCCCCCAGACAGCTAATTGCTAAGGCATGGAAGTCACCTTTTCTACAATATAACATGGTAAAAAAATGAAACTAGACTGGATTCTCGTTAATGAAAAACTAACCAGTATCCACCTAGATAAATACCAGTCCTTTGTAGATATCTGGCAACCCTGGATTGATTATAGATTTCACGGTACCTTACCAGTTTCTATACTTTACTTATAGGATCCTTAAGTGACAACACCTTTAACACAAGATCAATAATAATGTTAAATAACAATATCAGACCCTAATTGACATGATTCATCTATGCAAAGTTAACTAAAGATGTTATACTAGTATCTGATAATGCTCAAAACCTACTTTTATGTGCTGAACCCACATATGATATACCAAACTGTTTGACACTGGAATTTACCAATTGGTCTAACCTTTTCTTTTCCTTCCATTTTTATTTACTATTTGTTAACAACTGTGCTATTTCAGAATATTTAAAGGACAAGGAAATTTTCATTCCATATCAATAGCCACTTTAAATATGCATGGATCAATTTCCTTTTTTGTTTCTGTCTATGTACCATAGTTACAAATTTAAATTGGGTTGAAAAAAAGACCAAAATGTCAAATTCAACCACCTCCAAATGAAACTCAGCACACCCACCTACAAGCACCCACTGAAACTACATACCATTATCTATATTAATTGTAGATTTTGTATCATTATACAAAATCTGCAATTCTACAATTATTATGCTTGTCCAGGAAATCAGCCAAACCCCTCATAAAGGTGTTAATAAAGATGCAGCCACTGCAGATGCGGCCACTGCTGGATTTGTGAGTTAAATGCGTCAAGACTAAGGGCTAATTGAAGAAACTGTGTTATCTAAAGTTATCTTAACTCATTTAATGCATTTAACCTTTTCATTAGCATACCAAAGCCCCATTGTTCACAATGATGAACACTTTAATTAGATGGGATGCTGTGACACAATTTTCTGTGAAGTCTGAGTTAAATTATTCTGAGTCAAACACACAATCCAAAGTGGCTTCAGCTGTATAATCAACTCATCACAATATCATCCAGCATGGCATTCCACAACCTCACTTCCCTCACTGTGACGAACCACCAACACTGTTTCAAATAAAAGTTATTTTCTTCTAGTCTAAAGGGATGGCCTCAGGTCCAGAGATCAATTTTATGGAAAAATAGATCTTCCGCTAGCAGTCTATAATGACCCCAGCCCCAACCTTGACAATCTACCTTCATAGTTTAAATCTCCCATCCCCTTCACCAGTTTGGTTGCACTCTTTCCAGATAATTTCTATAATTTTTAATGACTGAAGCCCAATACTGAACTGCATACTCAAAGGGACCTATACTTACTAGGGACCTATAAAGAAGCAAAATTATGTTTTTATTCCTTGAGTTAATGCCCTTTTTATGCAAGACAATACTTTGTTTGCTTTAGTAGCCACAGAATGACACTGCCTGGAAAAAGACAACTTGATATCTACAAAAACCCCTATATCAATTAAGAAACCCCCCCAAAACACTGCCATTTAGTATATAACTTGTATTTATTTCTGCCAAAATGCATAACCTTGCATTTATCAATGCTGAATTTCCTGTTTACTGCCCAGTTTTCTAACCTAGTCATACTGCATGGAACTTCTAGTTCTGCACAATTAAGTATCATCAGCAAAAAACAGAAACAATACTTTCAATGTCCACCTCCAAGTCATTAATAAACACGTTGAAAAGCAAAGGAGCATGTACAGACCCCTGCTGTACTTCATTGACAACATTTGTCCATTAACAAAATGTTCCATTTGTCACCACTCTTTTTAATCCATCCTTCAGCCAGTTCTCTATCCAATTACTGTTTTCCAGGCCAATAACCATTATCCTTCTGTGTAGTACTGTATTAAATGCTTAGATTTATAATATATAAGTGGGTCATATAATAATCTCTCTAATGCTTTATTCACCAGTAGGTCTTTCCAGCTGACACAAAGTCACCCATTCCGTTTAGAAGAAAAGAGGTTCCACCTAAATATTCGGAAGGGTTTTTTTACAGTGAAAGCTGTGAAGATGTGGAATTCTCTCCCTGAAACTGTTGTACAGGCTGATACATTAGATAGCTTTAAGAAGGGGTTGGATGTCTTTTTAGCAAGTGAGGGAATACAGGGTTATGGAAGATAGCACATTATACAACTTGATCCAGGGACTAGTCCGATTGCCTTTTTGGAGTCAGGAAGGAATTTGTTACCCCTCTGAATCAAATTGGAGAGGCTTCGGATGGGGTTTTTTGCCTTCCTCTGGATCAACTAGCAGTTAGGCAGTTAAAATTTTACAAAAAAGTTAAAAAGGTTGAACTTCATGGACGTGAGTCTTTTTTCAGCCTAACTTACTATGTTACTATGTTACTATGTTTAGCAAAGTCCAAGTAGACTATATCCACTGCCATTGCAGAGTCGAGGTACCGTCTCATAAAAGGCAATTAATGAACACCATCTTTTACATGTTGTAGTCTCTTTTGAATTTCCCCTTGCATGAACCACGCTTAATTTGTTGAATTAATATAATTTAGAAGAAAACCTTTACTTGGTTCCTCATTTGTGTAGACAGATTAAAGATAACAGTTCAGAATTTTTGCTTTATCTCTCTTCTCATCAACCTCCCCCCCACCTTCTGACAGCAATGGTCTCACCCCATCCGCTTTGTGTTTTGGGCTTTGAGATGACATTCCTTGCTTACAAGAGGAATACACTGGTACAAATGAGTTCAGTATTATTAGTTATTACTAAGTCCAATAGAGAATCATTCCTAGTAGGTTCTTGAGCTAGCTGAAATAAAAAGTTGTCAGTAAGCATATTTACCAACAGTTAACACACAATTTGGCAACAATTTGGCAACCACATAACCCAAGTTACAGGCAAATTTTTGCTTTGGAAGGCTTTGCCATACTTTGCAGAACTTCGTCAGAATTTTCTCTAGCGTTAATTTCTTTGCACTCATACTAACGATTATCAGTTTTTTTAAATAAATGTTTTTATTTCATTTTCCATAACAATATAAATAAACAGTCATAAAGGAGTTTGGAGGTACATAAAGTAAATTCCATTGTCTTAGCCGTTAATAATAATAATCAAATTATGAAAACTCCATCATCCAGATTGTACAACCATAAACCTCCAACAACACTCACTAAACATCTTAAATCTTTAGCTCTAGTAGACACCTGGTGCTCTTTATATCCCACTAAAAGAAATTATACCTTTTTTTCTTATCCATACCAGGTATATTCTCATATAGACTACTTTTTTACACCAATTCAAATATTCTCACAAATTACTGATGCGGTCATACACCCTATCACATGGTCGGACCATGCCGCTATTGGGATAACTATAATATACCAACCGAATCAAGGTCCTAGGACTAATTGGCATTTAAATGAAGCATTATTGTCCATCCCAACTATTAGTGAACATATAGCCAATGACCTAATAACCTGGACCTGGCTTTGTCAATGGGCATCATATGGGCTGCTCATAAGGCAACCATCAGAGGCTCGTTTATAAAGCTTGGATCTATCTAGACAGAAGAAAATTTGCCAACAAACAACCACAGATTTAACAGCAGAGTTGACTCGTCTAGAAAACTTGAATAGCAAAACCCAAACCCTTATCTTATAAAAAAATACAGGCCACGCAATCAGTCCTTACTAAACACTTAATGGATGAAGCTGAAAAGACCATTAGATGGTCCAAACAAAAATGTTTTATTTATAGAGACAAACCAGACACAATGTTAGCCAGAAAACTAAATATTTACTCACAATTACCAAACATTACAGCAATGCGAAATGGTCAAGGTCACTTGTCCTCTATTCCTCAAGATATTCTGCAGATATTCTATGATTTCTATAGTAGTCTATATGGAAATATACAGGAAAAGAATACTCATAAAACAGACTCAGAAATTTTTTAAGCGACATTAAACCTTCTAAAATTTAATCAACAAGAATTAGAAACCTTGAACATGGAGTGGGTCATCAAACACACGAAAGCTAAACCAAGCCCTGCTCCAGATGGTTTCTCCCTGGCGTATTACAAAAAATTTGCAACACTACTCATACAGATGCAGCCACTGGGATTGGTGAGTTAAATGCATTGTGACTCAGGGCTAATTGAAGAAACTGTGTTATCTAAAGTTATCTTAACTCATTTAATGCATTTAACCTTTTCATTAGCATACCGAAGCACTATTGTTTTCAATGGTGAACTCTTTAATTGGATGGGATGCTGTGACACAATATTCTGTGCTGAGTGTGATAAATGGGATAGATGAGTTAAGTTTTTCTGTGTCAAATGTACAATCCAAAGTGGCTTCATCTGTACCTCATCTGACAGCAGTCTTTAATGAAATACTGGAGGGCCACTCTATTCCATCAGAAATGCTAGAAGCAACAATATGTTTACTACCTAAACCTAACAAAGATCACACAGACCCACAAAATTTTAGACCAATTTCCATAATCAATGTTGACATGAGATTTTTGGCTAAAATAATGGCTAATAGATTAAATATCAAAATTAGTTCACCCAGATCCATCCGGCTTCATTCCACATAGACAGACCTCTGATAACATTAGGAGGCTCATAGGCACAATAGATTATGCTAACTCAAAGTCCTTACAAAGTATCATTTATTATTAGATCTGAAAAAGGCCTTTGATTCAGTGAAATGGTCACATATTTTTCATGTCTCCCGACTATTTGGAATCACAGAAAACTTTATCATTATAAAACAGGTACTTTATTCAAATCCCACAGCTGAAATTAATTGCATGGGCCTCCTCTCCCCCAATTTTACAATTCTAAGGGGTACACACCAAGGACGTCCTCTTTCACTACTAATATTTGCACTGGCCGTAGAACCCTTGGCTCAATTGATCAGACAAGACCAGAATATTGGAGGAGTTCAAATTAAAAACACAGAATTTAAAGTCAGCCTTTATGCTGATGAGATTTATTTAACCATTACCAAACCCCAAACTTCACTTCCCAACATTCTCTCATATATCTGGACTAACAGTAAATATCTCTAAATCCCAGGCAATGCCATTAAAGTGACCCCAGTGTCACCCAGACACAAAAATATGTATAATAAAAGTCCTTTTCAAATTAAACATAAAATCCAATTTGAATTTTTTATTAAAGCATTCATAGCTGTTTTAAGCTAATTTAAAAATCTCAGCTGTCAATCAAATATTGTCTGCCACTCCTCTATGCCTTAGGCACTTTCCATTCAGCACTTCCTAGATGTCACTGCTCTCCACACATTCCCCCAGTTCTCTTAACCATTTAATTGTGTAGTTAGGACTTGGGGTTAGACATCGGGTCCCCCATTCTGGTGCACAAACAAGATTCTGAGATGATGCAAGGCTTGCCTTAATAACAGTGTCCACAAAATGGCTCCTGCCTGCTTGCTATAATTCTGAATTCCCAGACTGAAGAAAACAAGATTAAAATAATTTATATAGTGTAATTAATGTTCATTTTGCTTAACTAATGTGATGAAATAGGATTTTGAATATTTTTTTGGGCTGACGGGTCCACTTTAAATACCCCAAAACATGTGGTCAAGCTCTTAGAACTTAATTTTCCATTTATCTGGAAAACATTCCTACATAGAATATCTTGGAGTTAATATTATGACTGCTTAACACTTTATAAACATAACTACCACAAATTAATTAATAAATTAATCAAAGACCTTGAAGAATGGTCCCGATATGCAATTTTGGGGTTTGGGAGAAACCACCACGTATAAACAAGAGGACTTTGTAAAGACTCCCCATAAATGGAGGACTAGGATTACCTAATTTACTGATGTATTAAAAAGCTGCAAGACCACTCCCAGCCACCAAGAGAGAATCATTGGGTAGAATTAGAAACGCTATTAGCACATCCCACTGATCTAACATATTTTTATGGACTAATAAAGCACAAATTAAGTCTATCCAGCATGGTACTTAAGCATACCATTAAAACATGGCATGACAACTTACAGAAATTTAGTTTAGCGGAAACTCATAATACTCTCATTCCAATGCATAATAATCCACTTTTCCCCCCTAGCTATGCAACATCTGCATTTCAATGGTGGAAAGAAAATGGCATCAATAGAAAACAGGATATGTTGTTATCAACAGGAATTAAGTCATCATAATATCTGCAATTTGCTAAAAATTTGCCTGAGAGGGAATTATACAGATATTCACAACTTACTCATTTCATCAAATTCATTGATGCTTCCTTTAAAATCGACCTCTCTCAACATGCTCTCAACAAGCAGGGAAAATAAAAGGAACAATTTCCCTAGCATACAGACAGCTGATATCTATAAATATCGAAGATCCCCTAAAATATATGGCAGACTGGGAGAAATTTCTAGCTAGGAGCTATTTTTAGAAAGGGAAAAGGAGAAAGGCCGATTACGACTTGGGCGGCACACACAGGTCAAACTGTGTAATACTCACAAGCTACCTAAAAGAAAGGCCACTTAACACTAACCATAAACCATACTGCTGGTGAGAAACAAGAATTACACGTACAGAAAACGAATACTGTTAACCAAAAGACAGATTGCCCAAAGGAATCAAAACCAAAATATTTAGCAGCAAGTAAATCAGGACTCAACCCAATTTCCAACCAATTGAACGGGAATTAATTCTATACAAAGATACACACTCTAAAACAGACCAAAACCCGAGTGTACAGCTTGAAGATAAATCCACCAGTGAGCGAAAATGCACAAATACTGTTGAACATAAATGAAGATTCATAACTATAACATGGAAAAAATGTGAGGATTTGGAAATACACGCCCATGAGTTCACCTCTATATAATATGGGCTGGAAAGCTCTCCCATAACTGAGATAAAGTTCAAATATGTAAACATTATACAAACAAAAGATAAGGTAGTCTAAGGCAGAAATACAAAGCCTATTGCACCATACCAACAGTTTCTAGACATGGAAAAATACCTAGGCCTGAACACAATATGTCACAAAGAACAAACAAAACAAAACCAAAGGAACCCAAACAGTCAATGGAACAGCAACAAACAGAGGCTGAAATAGGTCCACAACAGCACCAGGGAGACAACACAACTGACTTGGAACAAATCCTTGGGCCCTTACTAGACCAAAAATTGGCCTCAATAAAAGAATCCATATCGGATGTACTGCAACAAGTAACAAACCATTTACAAAGACTGATAGAAGCAGAGGACCGCATATCATCCCTGGAAGACGACCTAGATAAAGCACAAAAAAACATTGACATACAACAGAAAGAAATCACCATCTTAGCATAAAAAATGGAAGACCTTGAAAATCGCAGTAGAAGAAACAACCTAAGACTCATAGGAGTCCCAGAAACAATTAAAGGCAAAGACCTAGAAGATTTGCTGACAAAATTTCTACCACAAGCCCTCCGACTACCTCTCTCACAATTACCATACCAAATTGAACGATTCCACAGAATTGGCACACCTTTGAAAGATACAACAAACCGCCCAAGACAAGTGATATTTCGCATTCTCAACTTTGCTGATAAAATTTAAAGTATTAGAAGCTTGCAGGAAGACAAAAGATCTAACAAACCAGACCAATAGAAAAAGGACAACAAGATCCACAATGGCTCATCAAATAACTACCACAGATAGGAAACAGACTTAATCCTAGATGATTGGGCTCTTAGAGAAACACATTTGAACAGCTCAACTGATGGACCAAACAAAAAGACAAATAGCTCATTAAGTCACTCAGATCTTAAAATAGGAAAATAGGTTTATTGATTTTTTTATATTCATAAATAGCAAAGTTTGGATAACCTGTTTCATTATGTTTAATCCTTTTATTACTTTAAAGCACAACAAGCCCACAGGTATGGGACAACAGTGACAGCTGAAGAAATGCTATCACTAAATTTTGAGTTATATATCTATTCTAATTATTTTTTCTTCATTTTGTTTATGTTTTTTGAGTTAAGCAAATTATTCAAAAATCTTACTATAAATGTTTTGTTTTGAAGGACGAATTATACCAACACAAAAGATATTTCCATACAATCGTAATCTACCCCGGATGTGGAGCTGCTCACTGGGACAGCCAACCCGGGAAATAGCCTAGAAATAAGACACATACACATTGTAAGAAAGGAATAGGTTAGCTACTATGGCTTTCATAAATAACAACATAGAACCTACCTCAGACAAACATCTAGAAAATAGCAAAATAATGTCATTGAGTACAGGGGGCCTAAATACCCCAAAAACGAGAAAAAGCACACATAACCTTCTTAAAGGATACCCATTGGCAACAACAAGACACTATTTCAATGAAAGTTAGATGGATTAGTTCCATAACCACAGCATCCTATAAATCAAAATCCAGAGGGGTAGCAATCATAATAAGTACAGGCCTAAATAGCAAAATAGGAATAAAATAGGCAAATACTTAATTATGGATTTAGACATCCAAGGGACAATATATACCTTAGTAAATGTCTATGCTCCAAATACTGACAATAACATTTTTTTTGAGAACTGCTTCAACGATTAGACTCCTGGGGGGCATCAAAACTGATTCTGGTTGGCAACTTGAACATGGTGATCGATCCTTATATGGATAAATCAGGTATTTCATCTACATACACACCGAAAAGAATCAAACCACTACACACACTCTGTAACCATCTTCAATTACAGGATGTGTATAGATATCTATTTCCTGATAACAGAGACTACACTTTTTATTCAGCAGTGCATAACACTCACTCAAGAATAGACAACATTTTCCTCTCACATAACCACTTAGCCGCAATTGAAGACTGTAGCATAGGTAACATTGACATTTCAGATCACGCTCCAGTTAAATTAATATTAAAACTATCAAAACCACAACCATACTCACACAACTGAAGATTTCCAGCATACCTCTATCAAAATGAGGACTGGGCAAAATTGGGCAAACTACAACAACCACAACTTAATACATTGGGATGATAAAAACCTATTATGGCAATTACAAACTTAATTACTAAAATACGCTCCCTAGAAGCTCAACACAAACTCTCCAAGCTGACACACACCTTAGAAGCACTCACAACAGCGAGAAAAGAATTAAGAGACATACATTCATTATATTCAACTAAAGCCATTGAACTAAATAAAAAATTCTTTTTTGAGCACGGTAACAAATGCGGAAAACTTTTGGCAGCCATGCTCAAGAAAAAATCATTGCGCAATCACATAACACAAATCAGATCCTCGCAAGGGCAACTAGCCACTACCACCGCAGAGATAGCAGAAGTTTTTAGACAATATTACATAAAACTCTATCAGCTACCACAACCCCACACACATAGACAACTAGCGGAGGAAAAGAGACAAGCCTGTAGAAATTACATCCGCAGTGCCAATCTACCCAAAATAACTAATGAAATTCGTCAAGCACTAGATTCCCCCATCTCCAAAGAAGAGATTTCACTGGCGATTAAATCCTCCAAGATAGGTAAAGCCCCAGGCCCTGATGGCTTCTCCAACTCATATTATAAAGAACTGGACCACATACTTAACCCATACTTACTACTAGCTTTCAACTCAACAATTACAGGAGACGCCATCCCCAAAGAAGCATTAGAAGCACACGTAACACTAATACAGAAAAAGGGCAAAGACTCACTAGACCCGGGTAACTACAGACCCATTTCTCTGTTAAAAAGGCACTTGCGAGGGGACATGATTACAGTTTACAAATATATTCGAGGACATTATAGACAAATATCAGGGGACCTTTTTACCCATAAAGAGGATCACCGCACCAGAGGCCACCCCTTCAGACTAGAAGAAAAGGACTTTCATTTGAAGCAGCGTAGGTGGTTCTTCACAGTCAGCACGGTGAGGTTGTGGAATGCACTGCCGGGTGATGTTGTGATGGCTCATTCTGTTGGTGCTTTTAAGAGGGGTTTGGATGATTTTTTGGACAGACATAATATCAAAGGCTATTTTGATACTAAAGCCTACAGTTAGTATATCTATGGGCATATATGGTTTGTGTTTGAAAGAGTGGAGATATGTGTGTGTGTGTATGTATGCTGGGTTTTTAATTTGGAGGGGTTGAACTTGATGGACTTGATGGTCTTTTTTCAACCCAATTTAACTATGTAACTATGTAACTATGTAACATAAACTGAGCCACACAGCGAACAGATATTACAGATGGGGCAACAAATCAGGAAAACTCTTAGCAAACATAGTGAAAACAACAAACCAACACATTTATTCAAAAACTCAAAACACCCACAGGATGGGCTAGAGACACAACAGACATAACAAAAATAATGACAACACATTTTAAAACACTTTGTCAACAAACTCCCTATGCTCAAGTCTCAATGACCATTACAAATTTAAAAAAACTGAAAATCCCCAGGCCCAGATGGATTAGGGGCAGAATTTTACAAACTGCTGTTCCCAGAAACAACTTCATTATTAACATCTCTATTTAACATTATATTACAAGGAAAACCCCTATGGGACAAGGCGGCTGATGCCAGAATTATCCTATTACATAAAGAAGGCAAAGACCCCACTGACCCATCAGCAAACCGACTGATATCCTTACTAAACCAGGACCTAAAAATTATGACTAAGATAATGGCCAATAGACTGCAAAGAATTCTCCCTTCCATACTTACCTTAAATCAGATTGGCTTTCTTCAGAATCGACACCCGGTCCAAGCAATTAGAAAAGCAACAGCAGTGATTTACCATTAAGACCTAGAAAAAAGGAATAAGCAAATAATTAGAAAGGAGAATCGATCTATGGAAGGGGTAAGATATGGATACAAAGTTAAATGTCTTGAATAAAAATGTTGATGTTATTAGAAGTATGTTAGAAATTTAAATGTATAGAAAACACCTAAAATTGGTTGGTTAAACAGCAGTTGCAGCTAGGTAAAAGAAAATTGTTATATGAGTATGTTGAAAAGTTAAGTTCTTGATATAAAGGTACAAAATGTACCAAGGTACCCCATTGGTGAATAAGACCAAGGTAAAATGGATATGGCTGGACAGAGGTAGCGGGCACACTCCAATGGTGAGGGCTATGTCTATCTCTAAAGCAACCACCTCCCCCATGAACAAGGTGCTTGACACCTTAGCCGCCACAAAACCACCACAGCCAAAGGGTAATGCCCTGATAAGTCTATAGAGGCCAACTACCTCCTACCTACCCACCCAATCCCCCTGGTTTCCATCATAATGCGAGCAGATGATAAGTATAAGCTACCAAAAAAGATTAAGAAGCAATATCAAACTAGAAAATATGGCTAAAGATTTACAAATAGAATGCTTAGTTCTCTCTTATAATGTTAATGGATTGATTGAACCGGTGAAAAGAGCTCAAATATTCCATGAATGTTTAAAATATAAAGCCAAAATAGTATTAATCCAAGAAACACATTTTAAAGAAGGACATAGCCCGAAAATAAAATCACAGCAATATTCTCAGGTATACGTAAATAATAACACAACGAAAAAAACACTAGGGGTTATGACCCTGATACACAAAGATTTGCCTTTCCAACATTTAGAAACTATCTCAGATAAAGAAGGAAGATACATAATAATAAAAGGGAAATTAGCTGAGAAAATGTGTACCATAGCGAATGTATATGCTCCTAACTCGGGGCAAGTGTCATTTTGTAAGAATTTTCTACAGGTCCTAGAAAAAAATGGAGAAGGCTGTATTATCTTAGGGGGAGATCTCAATATGACCATGAATCCGCTTACGGACTCAACATCTGGAAAAACAAATATCTCTTATAAGGGTTTGAAAATGGTGAAAAAAATGTTGTCTGATATGCAATTAATAGACACCTGGAAAGCTTTAAATCCAAATACGAAAGACTACACACACTTTTCTAAAGTTCATACAGTTTATTCCAGAATAGATTACATATATACATCACAATATTGGCTC
>CM044441.1:77435886-77467237 GCA_024363595.1 Xenopus borealis
TGGGATTTTCTTGGAGCTCATTTGGAATTCATTCCCAGAATTCCTTTTGTTTATCTAAGTGTAAATGGGTAATGGGTAGTCTTCTACTCACTCTCTTTTCATTAATTCTGTAAATCCTCTTTAATCTTGGTATTTATTTCCTAGTATTGAAAGTATTTATTTAAATTAATTCATGAAGTATTTATTATTCACAGTTCATATGCTCTATTAAGTCTGCATACTGCTACAGATGCAGTCACTTGGATTTGTAAGCTAAATGCGTTGCGACTCAGAGCTAATTGAAGAAACTGTGTTATCCAAAGTTATCTTAACTCATTTAATGCATTTAACCTTTTCATTAGCATACCAAAGCACCATTGTTTTCAATGGTGAACTCTTTAATTGGATTGGATGCTGTGACACAATATTCTGTGCTAAGTGGGATAAATGGGTTAGATGAGTTAAGTCACGACGCATTTAACTTACAAATCCAAGTGATTGCATCTGTATGTGTATTGATGTACTATAACTCTTAAGCAAGTCGAAGTAAGTCTGAGCTGTTGCGTGTAACAACATTTCTGAGCATTTAAAAAAAAAAATCAATTGTCACATAGTTCTGATATACTATAGAAAGTTTAATATTTAGATATCAAAATGGTTAAAGGGGAACTATCACAAAAATGAAAATTTAATATAAGCTTCATCATAAGAAACTTTCTATATACAATCAATTAAAAACTCTGTATTGTTTCTAAAAAAATCAAGTTTATCTTCTGCTATGCCCCCAGCATTGTTTTATTATAGTGCAAAAGTAGAAGCAGCAAAGGCCCGTGCTGCCTTTGCAGAGAGGGAAATGGAAGCAAAAGTACAGAAAGTGCTCTTAGAAGCAGAAGGGAAAGCAGAGAGTATCCGCTTCAAAGCACGCCTAGAAGTAGAGGCAAAAGTGCTCGCTTAAAATCATAACTCATCAAAACGTCCATAGAAAGGGAAGCTGCAGCAGCAGGCAGAGGCTCTAGAGATGATTGGGTACCCTGACAGTGAAAGGCACAGCAAGGTACCTGATCTCAAGACTTAATCCCATGACCCACTACAATGCACTAGAGAGTATGTACCAAGCCTAGGGTTAACCCTGCACCAGCTTCCACCAGTATGTTAAAGTGGTATGTCACAAATCAGCCTAAAAGAGAACTTCCAGACAGGTATGATTACACAACACCTTCTCAATATTATACACAACCATCTCTGTACCCTGTACACTGTACCCTAGTGCTAACCAGGTAACAATGCACTTTGCAGCTAGTCACAAAAGGACTTGTAAAGTTTAATGACAGTCCAGAAGGCTTCTCCTTTCAAAACACTATCAGAGGTTTAGATCTTTCATACAGTGAGAAAATAGACATCATAATCAAATACCTAGGTGCTGAGTCTGCAGAGCATGCCAAAACACACAGAGACTGGTCTTAGAATGATCTGGCACAGACTTAACAAGTACTACGGCTCAACGGAGGCAGTAAAAAAAAAGCACTTTTCAAAAGAATTGATGAATTCCCTAAAATATCTAATAAAAGTTACCAAAAACTTAGAGAACTAAGTGACTTGTTAATGGAACTGCAGGTAGCCAAAGCTGAAGGGGACTTACCAGGGCTTGCATTCCTTGACACAGCCAGAGGTGTTAACCCCATAGTGCAAAAGTTGCCCTATAACTTAAAAGAGCGGTGGATGGCACATGGGTCAAAGTTCAAAGAAGTGCACAATGTTCCATTTCCTCTCTTCACCAAATTCACGGACTTTGTATACCAAAAAGCCAAGATGAGAAATGACCACAGTTTTGACCATCTTGCCAAGGACTGTAAGGTCACTGTAAAATGCAAGGAATGTGACAGCAATCATTACAACACAGCATTACAACCTGGGCCTGCCCCATGTATTGTATCTTACACCAAAGGTGTCAGCGAGCATGGCAGGGAGGAAGGTGACACTGCCACAAACATACCAGAGGTCACTTCCCAATGTACAGAAGTCTGCAAAGGAGCCATAGGTGGCAGATCCTGCTCCAAGATTTGCTTAGTCAGAGTGTACCCGACAGGCCAAAGGGATAAAGACATTAAGCATTATGCAATTATGACCAATCAGAGTAACAAATCTCTAGCCTGTCCAGCCTTCTTTGATGTATTTAGTATCAAGGGTCCAAGCATCCCATACTCCCTCAAAACATATGCAGGAGTTATTGAGACATCTGGTTATCAAGTACAGCATTTAATCCCAGATATCGATGCCAAGGCCCAGATAATGCACCTTACGCTCAGAAGCTATACCTTGGATGGGTCATCGTCATACGGGAAGCTTGTCTAGGAGGAGTACACAGGCCAACCAGCATCAACACTTGTACACAAACACACTGGAGAATGGTCACCCTACTCTCTTTCAAGCATGTCCAAATCATTTTCTGGTCAAAGAAACTCAGAATAACTCTCAGCTAACCAAATCCATAGTAAACCCTTGTTGTAACAGCTACCCCTGCAGTGAGGAAGAAGATCCCCTAGGCTACACCATCTTCCAGAGATCCAAAGACAACCAGCTGGCTCTCTCCATTGAAGGCAAAACCTTCCTAGAGATCATGGAGCAAGGTATGTGTAAAGACAATGCTAACAGCTGGGTAGCCCCGCTTCCCTTCAAACCACAAAGACATTCTCTTCATAATAATAGAGAAGAGGCACTCAAATTTCACTTCTCTCACACGCACTCTCCAAAAGAAACGGAGATGAGAGAGCACTTCTTTACATTCATGAAATAGTATCAAAAGGAGAGAAGAATGTTGGTACTTGCCAATCTTTGGTGTATACCACCTAAAGATGCCAGGGCAGATCAGAGTTGTGTGCGACTCCAGTTCCAAATATAACAGAGTTTCCCTGAACTATGTACAGATGCAGCCACTTGGATTTGTGAGTTAAATGCGTCATGACTCAGGGCTAATTGAAGAAACTGTGTTATCTAAAGTTATCTTAACGCATTTAATGCATTTAACCTTTTCATTAGCATATCAAAGCACCATTGTTTTCAATGGTGAACTCTTTAATTGGATGGGATGCTGTGACACAATATTCTGTGCTAAGTGGGATAAATGGGATAAATGAGTTAAGTTATTCTGTGTCAAATGCACAATCCAAAGTGGCTTCATCTGTACTTTTAACAGGTCCAGGCCTCAACAACAAACTCTTGGGAGTACTCATATGCTTTCGCAGAGACTCTGTTGCTTTCATAGCAGGCATCCAGCAAATGTTCCATACCTTTCTGGTGAGAGAAGACCATAGGAACTTTTTGAGATACTTCTGGTTAACAGACAGTGACCCACCCAAAGGTACCTTAGAGTACTGCATGAAAGTTCATGTGTTTGGAAACAGTTCTTCTGCTGCAGTGGCAATATATGGGCTTAGATGGTCTGTCTAGGAAGGAGAAGCAGACTATGGCATAGATGTCAGACAATTTGTAAAGAGAGAATTTTATGTAGATGATAGTCTCAAATCATCACCCTCTGAGGACACAGCAATCAGTTACTTAAGAGAACACAAGCCATTTTGGCTTGCTCCAACCTCAGACTTCACAAAATAGCCTCAAACAGCATACAGGTAATGAAAGCTTTCCCATCCCAAGATCACGCTAGTGACTTAAGAGACTGGGCACAGAGACCTTACCTGTGCAACGCAGCCTTGGTCTAAACTTGAAATCTGACACATTTACATTTCAAGTGAATAAGAATGATAAACCCTTCACAAGCAGAGGAGTACTTTCCACTGTAAATAGTTTGTATGACCCTCTATGGTTTGCAGCTCATTTCAAGGCAAAACTTCCAGAACTAACAACAGAATCTTGTGACTGGGATTCACCAGTTCCATCAGAGAAAGAACAAGTGTGGATAGAGTGGAGAGACTCTTTAGTCTGTATGTCTACTACTACTTCAGAGGAAATACACTTCTATTCCTCCTGCAGAAATAAAAGAGAGGAAACGTTATGTATTCTCTAAATAGACTTTTAAAAGTGGAAGCCAAGGTCACAAGGCAGCATGAGACTAAACTTTACCTCAGACCAAATGCTGGACTGGTCTTACCACTCTCTTCCAGAGAACTAGATAATGGATGATATCTTACAATATCAGACAGGGAGTGTTATGCCCCCAGCATTGTTTTATCATTTGTTGCATCAGCTAAACATTCATTTTATGGTTATGCCTTTTCTATAGAAATATCCTTCTTAGGCCACCATACCCCACCATGTGATCCTGTGTAATAACATGAAGTGGTTAGTATAGCTGCCATCTTCATAGTGTACACAGCTAATGCATCACTATCTGCAGCAATCCAAGCTCATCCAGCCTCATGGTAGCATTATTTTATCTGTTTTGTATTACTATGCAAGTTTATATCTGTTATATATGCAGTTACCTTGTGACATTACTATTTATATTCCTGCCCAGGTATCTAGGCCTTATATATTATACAGATGCCTCTCACCCTTTTCATTTATACAGTATATGTTGTGCTACACAGTGTTTATGTATTTTATATATTATGCTATATTGTACAGTTTACTAAGCACTGTCATTTTCTATCTTGCCTAGTTTTATACCTTCCCCTTTGTTAATAAAACTGAAGCTCAGTATCCTGTGTCAGTGGATTAATGAAGAAAGGAGTTTAGCTGCATACCACCCCAGGGTAACACATAGTGAGGACAGAACAATCTTTACTATTCCTCTCAGCATCTGTTTTTCCTAAATATGTCTTCATTCAGGAGTTGGGTGTCAGATAATCATTGACAGTTAGATCCAATATATCTTACAAGGGGGCATCCTTTTTCCTAGAAGATATATTGGAGCTCACTCTATTAAAATCCCCTGAAATCCTGTTTCTGTACATGCAGAAGTTGTGCAAAAGGTAGTTATTTTGTAGTTAGTAGGTAGTTTTTGTTTGTACTGGAATCCGTTATTTGAGTGAGCTCTAATACATCTGCTAGGAAAGGGAGCCCCCCTCATAAAATATATTGGATCATTCATCTGACATCCAACTGCTGCATGAAGAGTGAATAAAGAGAAACAGATGCTTAGAGAGGAATAGTGAATATACAGTAAACTTGATTATTTCAGAAACAATGCTGAATTTTTATTTGATTTAGAAAGTTTTTTACTTCAGTGTGAGCAAGCTTATATTAAATTTCCATGATGGTTCCCCTTTAAGAATGGAGAGATCTCAGTCTTTCTCTTTCTGTGCAAAAACATTATAAACCAGGTAATAAGAATAATTAAGAGAATAAATAATAATAGAATAAAATTGTCAAAGTTGTCAAAGATTAAAAATAGGATACAGATAAAATAAAAATTGAGGGTCCAGAGGAGTTGCATTATGTGAAACACCTGTTTCTCATACATTATTTGTACAATTAAAACGTCTCCCTTCTTTACCCAAAGCACAAAAATAAATATTTGACTTCTGGATTATTTTTATCTATTTTTGCTAATAATAGAAATTCTATTTTACCACATTCATATATTGTCCACTCCAGTCCATTTGTATAGAATCAATTAAATGAAATAGTATTGGACAGCATTTTTTTTTCTTTTCAAATTAAATATGTTTTATTCATGAGCCATTATTCCCCACTGAAAAGAAGTGAAAAAAATTAATTTTCCAGGTTGTCAAAAGTAATTAAAATCCCTAAATGATTTTAATTCTATTTTACTTTCATAAAGAAACATTATAAAGGGTGACAGGTTATATTGCTATCTAATAATAATTGTATTGTTAATAATATGTCACAAAATTTAAAATGTGCTTGATTTTCTTTTTTTAAAGAGTATCTGAGGTATCAGTGCACAACACTGCTGCTGGCCTGTGCATTAATACTCTGTAGGAAATTAATCTACTCAATTGCTTGAAGCAGTAATAGACATTGATGAATCTACATTTTCATTAACTTTGTTAAATGTATGTTTGCTATGTTTTGTTAAGTTCAAACTGCTGAGAATTCTTCTTTGATAATTCAGCCCCCCAAATCTTCACATTATGGTACACAAACTAATACCTAAAAAATGTGTGTAGACGCTTTATAAATAAAGCAAAACTAAGAACAATTTAAAGGCTGGCATTTAAGGCACGTTTTCTCAGTTGTACTGTTATCTACCCTATATATTTTCTTTCAGTGGTGTAAAAAGTAGGGTTCGGATTTCAGACAACTGTATACAAGTATTATTATAATGTAAACTAGAAACTCAAGTCATGATGCTTATCAGAAGTAACTCTTACCTCATGGTGTAATGTGGTTCCTAGTTGTCAGGATCTGCTAGTAATTGAATTGTGGTTACTGTGTTTCTATTCACCTGCATTACCCCAGTGAGCCACTGGAAGTATCTATGGCTTATGCTGACTAGTTTCTATAATGGGTCTCTTATGTTCCTTTCCACACAATGTTTTACTCGCAATTTGTTAAGCTCAGCTGTTATTGATCAAGTAATCAGGGACATTTATAAGTCTGTTTCCTAAAACTCCCAATTGCTTGATCATTGTAGCCCACAAGCCTGATCCAGACTGGTGCACCATTGTTACCGGCTTGGTTACTACTTCCTGCTTCATCCCTTCCTTGAATCTTTCCCCTGGTTCCTTCTTTTCTGGTTCCTGATCTCTGCATCCCTGCCTGTTTTTGACTGATCTCCTGGTACTGAATTCAGCCTCTTTTCTGGTATATACTTTGTCCGCAACCTGCCCCTGACTTCGGCCTGCCTACCAGATTTTCCTTGCTTGCTGCCTGTCCAGAACTTCGGCATGTTAACGGACTTGTAATCCGTCTGCATTTGACCCCTGTCATGATAAAAGAACTTGTTATTTTGTTGCCTTATATTATATTGCTATGTTTTCTGCTTCTTTAATAAATCATCTGCCATGTCATCTGCCTAATATCATGCTCCATTCCTGCATTACCCTCATTACTCAGAACAATGGCTCCTACCTGCAAGCCACACACCTGTTGCCACACTTGACAGAAGGATCAAGCCTAGTGATGGGCGAATTCGCAGCGAATTCCCGTGATTCGTCGCCAGCGAATAAATTCGTTGGTGTGGGGAGAAAATGAGACGCCCGCCGAAAATGATGCGACGCGGGTCGAAAATTGGAAATTGCCGAATTTTTCAGCAAAGCAAAACGGGATAGATTCGCCCTTCACTAATCAAGCCCATTACACTGTTGTTCCTGCTTGTTCCCTGACTGGTTCCTGTTGCATTCCTTCCCTAATTCTTGATTCATGGTTCCCGATCTCTTAGTCCCTTGCCTTGTACGCGTGTCTTTGTTCCTGTACCCTGTTGCCCGTCCTTGCTCTACTTTTGTATTCCCCAGATTTGATTCCTGACCTGTCCCTCAACTTCATTTGTCTGGCACCTGCCTTGACTCTTTGGCCTGATTCTGGACTGTGTCTCTACCTGCTGCTTTCTACTAAATCAAGTTTGTACATACATCGTGAGCACTGTGAGTTGGAATCAATTTTAAAATATTTTTTTACCATTACTATGGATTTTGATCTCCATAATTATTCTGATTCTGGTTTTCACCCCTGCCTGGCTTTTTGACTATCCTGACCTCTATATCTGATCCTTGCCTGAATATCGACTACCTCTTCTTCTGAACCCTCGTGTCTGATTGATTACCCAGTTTTCACCTCTGCCTGCCTGACTACGATCGACATCTGCCTGCCTCGACCCGGCCTGTTGTGACAGTGATTCTGGTTCCTGTTCTGTACTATGACCCTCAATCCTAAATACTCTAGCCAACAGTCATGCCCCTTTACTCACCAGAACCTTTGCCTTGCACCTCTTGTAAAAATTCAGGTGGCATCTGAGTAGCTGAGGACTGAAACCAAAGGCAGTCACACTACTGGTGAAACACAGGTCATTTTCTAATGCATTGGGGGTCATTTTCGAATGCATTGATCGATTCCAACGATTCGAAAAATTTCCCTTTAAAAAACTTTGAATTTGCAAAACTTTGCCAAATTGCCTGTAAAGAATATGGGAGGTCCCTACTAGGCTGTAATGGCAATTCGGCAGGTTTAAGGTGGCGAGTAGTCGAATTCTTTAAAGGGAAAGAACTTTGAAATTCAAATTTTCTAATTTTTCAATTCAAATCGAATTTTGGACTATTCGATAGTCGAAGTAGTCCAAAAAGTTCGAATTTTAGAATTTTCACTTCAACCCTTATTAAAGGAAAAGTAAATTTTTTTTTTTTTTCTATCTGTAAATTTGCTCTAAACAGCCCTCCAGTTTAATGTACCTTAGTCCCTGCTGCAAGTCTGCTCTGGTTTCTGTGTTATCAGCAGCTTGTTTCCCCTTCTTCCTTGTGCAGAGTGAAGCCCCGCCCCTTAGCTTACTGAGCAGTCCATTTGCATTCTGTGACACAGTAGAGAGGAAGAGGGAGCCAGTGTGAGCAGCTTTTTTTTCTCCTCATGTGCACTCTCTGCACAAATCCCTGAACCTTTACTATAAATACAAATGCCACAACTTACTGCCAATCTAATTCTAACACATTCCACTGTACCCTAAATGATTAGTGTTCTGTCCTTCCTACGTATTACCCTGGGGCAGTGTGTAGTTTGACATGCAGCTAAACCTTCCCACGCTCCAATAAAGATACTGAGAGTTGAAGTCTGTAGATTTTACTGGGTTGGTAATGGGATGAGGTGAAACTAGAATAAACAACAGAAAATACAATGAGTATGTTTGTAATAACAGATACTAAACATATAAAATGAACAGGTGAGCTGCAGATTAATCCCTGGCTGTCTCTGTGACAATGTCTCTGATGGTTACTGGCAGCTTTGAAAGGTGTTTGATGTCACTTGGCCTTACCAACTATACTTCCGTATAGGAGATGGAACTGGGTGTGCTTCTTCCACAGCATGAGATGTAAAATGGAGTCCTAGCTCCCACAAGGCATTGCACTAGGTCACATGGTGCAGGTATGGTGGCCTGATTAGTACAATGTCTGCCATAATCCTTATGGAAATATAAAGCACACAGGAAATTGTCTTGTGCTGTTACAGACTGTGACCAGCAGAGGGAGCCCACAGCATGTGAAATATAGAATACTATGGTGAAGACATGACAATTAGTAAGTTACTTTCCCCCTGCATCACTAAAATTTCTTGCATAAGGCTCTGAACATTCACTGTAATGAACAACTCCCAGAACAGGCTGCCATTCTGATTCTAAATAAAATCCCCACTTGCCATTCTAACTGATAATAAATAAGCTCCCCCAGCCTCATCAAAAATCACTTGCACAACCATAGTTAATCTATGTCAGTATGCATACATGGAAAAAGAAAAAATCAAATAGCTTTGTACATAAATTGATCAGTAAAGGGACACATGAATGAGTTAATCAAACTCAGTAAAAATCAGCTTTATTCTTTACATAACCAGACAGATGATCAGGCATAGCAATCAATAGCATTATAAAATGTGTTATAAATTGAGAAAGGGCTGTTACTTTACCTACAGTACATCAGCAGTGTCAGAGAAATATTCCTCTCAGTGCTGCTGTGATATGGAATGAACCAGAAGGAGCAGGGAGTGCACGAGGAGAAAAAAAAAGCTGCTGGTGCTGCACACACTGGTTCCCCTTCCTCTCTGGTCTTTGCTATGTCACAGCATGCAAATGATCACCACGACTAGTAAGAGAGATAAGGTCAGCTCAGTAAACTAAGGGGCGGGGCTTCACTCTGCACCAGGAAGAAGGGGAAACAAGCTGCTCATAACACAGAAACCAGAGCAGATTTGCAGCAGGGACTAAGGTACAGTCATCTGGGGGGCTGTTTAGAGGAAACTTACAGATAGAAAAAAAAAATGTTTACTTGTTCTTTAAATCTGCCCCTAAGGTACTGATTTTTCAAAGGTCAAATGTTAGTTATTTTTTACCTCGAATGAACTCAAATTACCTCAAAACTTGAATTGTGACTTATTTAAGAAGAAACTGTAATTTCGAACAAATGTTAATAACCTGGAAACTTAAATCAAATTCTAATCGAGTTTTTCTCAGAAAAAAACCTTGAATGCCAGGAAGGCTATTAGTTTCTTCAAATAGGCCAGCAGTTCTCTGCCATTGACTTCTACATGAACTCGACAGTTTTTAAGTGTGATCTATTGAATTTTGAGTTACTGTACTGGTTGGTGGTTGAAAACTTGAAAATTATTTTCAACCAAAAAACCAACTCGAAAATTTTAATTTGAGTTTACCATTTGAACCTTAGTAAACCTGCCGCTAAATGACCTACCTAATGCTTTCACTCGCACCTCTTCGAAGGGCAGGCCTCAGGCTCTCAGCATTATTCTCTTGCTCTTCCTATCAGCCAAAGGGACCTCTCCTTATATAACTTTTCTGTGGGGATATCCTATACCCAACAGTACCAATTAAAACCAATAATACTTAACATATCAAAGGATATTAATCCCCCTAGTTTAAAAAAACCATGTTTAAACTCACAAGGGCTCTCATGCATTGACCATGAACTATGGCATTTTGTGACACAACAAATTATATTGTTTCAATATTCAATATTCAGTGTTGCCTTTCTTATGACAGAAGAAAAGAAGACTTTGATTATTCTTCCCTATGCAAGCCACACAGCCTGTGCACCTCAAGCATTCAGTTTACTTGAGCAAGTCAGTGATCCTTTATAAGGTACCTTACATGAATATGAATATATATATATATATATATATATATATATATATTTATACACATTAAAAATTAAAACTGATGCCAGAAAGCCATCCCTGACTCTTTGTTGTCCTTGGCAACCTTATATTCTCTTGTATTTAATATTATTTAATTTGTATTACCATTCATTGCTTAAAGACATTTTAGCCATACAAACATGCATTTGTTTATTCTTGCCTCATGGAAACACTTTTCCCAGACATTGGCTCTGCTCATACAATTAATGGATCTTTATTTGATGGGCATCTACATGATAGTTTAGGGGAAACGTCAGAGGATCCCTTTGATCCCCGAATAGCATTGTGTACACATTTGAAGATATAGAATAAAAAAATACTGTGTGAGACTGAGCAACAAATATTTGTCAAATTTATTTACTGTTGGTTTAATAATATTTTTGTAACTGGGTTCAATTTAGGTAAAATTGTCTACTGACACATGGTTCATCTTGAGTTTACTGATATAAGATGTCATTTAAAAATAGTGCAATGTGCAAAACAAACACAAATAGTGTTTTTCCCCACAATATGTACTGTATTTTTCAACCAGGACTTCAAGGCTACTTGTGAGTGCAGGCTACATTGGGTCCACCACCACTTGTTTTGAGAGTGATGCACCACTATAGACTCAAATCATTATTCATTTTCATATATTGCAGATGCAGCCACTTGGATTTGTGTGTTAAATGCATTGTGACTCGATTAATTGAAGAGTCACAGAGGCGCTGAGTGTGTATACTACTGCCAGATGCTGTAACTCCTATGTTTATTGCCTGAAGAAGCGGGTCTGAGCCCGTGAAACGCGTTGTACTGATTGGAGTTCGTTAATAAATTTTGACTGCTTAATTACAGTCGTTTTGTGTCTGCTTGGAGGAGGTAAGTCCACCACTGCCTCCTCTGATTACCATCTTTTAAACTCGTTTATATCCTTTTATCCTTTTGGCACCTCTGTTCTTTCTATACAATAATAAGTCCACCCTGGGTGGAGGGTTGATACCCTTTTTCTATCTACAGAGAGCGACTTCTTAATCCTGAGTGGGGTCAGGACAATCTCCCCACCTGCCTTTACAGTGGTTGCCTATTGGTAACCCTGGTTTGTGAGTATATGCTATTTACTCTTATTTCATTATCCCTTACCAATACATATTACACTATTGGGGCTCTTGGTGTTCCTTTTGTTTATTTCGATTAATTGAAGAAACTGTGTTATCTAAAGTCATCTTAACTCATTTAATGCATTTAACATTTTCATTAGTATACCAAAGCACCATTGTTTTCAATGGTGAACTCTTTAATTGGATGGGATGCTGTGACACAATATTATGTGATAAGTGAGTTAAATAGGATGTCTGAGTTAAGTTATCCTGTGTCAAACGCACAATCCAAAGTAGCTTCATCTGTATTATGTTGTGAAGATTCTCATTCCGTCAGGTCATGTATATATATATATATTCCATATGTAGCTGGAGTGTTGGAGAAACTCAGGAGGATTTTCAACAAACACCACGTCCCTGTGTTTTTCAAATCTAGCAACACACTGAGACAAAAACTGCTACACCCAAAGGATCCAACTCCTAAGGGAAAACAAAGTAATGTGGTATACGCAGTCCAGTGTAGCGATGAGTGCACTGATCTATACATTGGGGAGACAAAACAACTGCTCCATAAACGAATGGATCAGCATAGGAGGGCGAACTCTACAGGACAAGACTCGGCTGTTTTTCTACACCTAAAAGACAAGGGACACTCTTTTGAAGATAGCAATGTCCAAATTTTGGATAAAGAAGACCGCTGGTTTGAAAGAGGTGTGAAAGAGGCGATTTGTGTTAAGTAGGGATGGCGCGAACCGCGGCAAAAATGTTCGCGAACTTGCGACAAAACGCGCGAACGGTTCGCGAACGTCGCGAACCCCATAGACTTCAATGGGAAGGCGAACTTTAAAAGCTAAAAAAGACATTTCTGCCCAGAAAAATTATTTTAAAATTGTTTAAAGGGTGCAACGACCTGGACAGTGGCATGCCAGAGGGGGATCAAGGGCAAAAATGTATCTGAAAAATCCAATAGTCGCAGCCACTGAAGCACAGAAAAAATACGCCATATAAATGCTGAAAATAGTCGCAGCCACTGAAGCACAGAAAAAATATGCCATATAAATGCTGAAAATAGTCGCAACCACTGAAGCACAGAAAAAATACAGGTCAATGTATGGCAGTTGTTTGAAGAACAGTAGATTTATTTACTAGCCAGCAAAGCTACCTAAACTAAAATGTCCCTCAAATCCCTGCAGACTTCTGTCCCTCCAATACAGAGCAGTATCAAGCAGATTACTAGCCAGCAAACTTTCAACTGTCCCTGAAATCACTAACAGCTCTCTCCCTACACTAACTCTTCCAAGCAGCACACACAGACAGAATGAAAAAATGCTGCAGGGCTTCAGTTCATATATGGAAGGGGAGTGGTCCAGGGGGTGTGGGGGTGGTCCAGGAGGGAGAGCTTCCTTATTGGCTGCCATGTATCTGCTGGTCTGGGGTGAGAGGGCAAAAAAAAGCGGCGACTATGCGCAAACCCTAAATGGCGAACGTCGCACGACGTTCGTGAATATTCTGCGAGCGCAAACAAGTTCGCGCGCGAACAGTTCGCGTCATCCCTAGTGTTAAGGTGGAGAAACCATCCCTGAACAGAGGCGGGGGCCATCGACACCACCTGTCTGCTACATACAATGCTGTTCTCGCATCTGTTCCCAGGTGGTTTCAGAACTCTTGACACATCCATTCATGCAACTCTTACAAGTAACACCTGTGTCTAGGAGTTGCATGACACATTGGTTATCCTATCACTGTAACTACACAGAATCAACACCACTGTGATTTTCAGACGTCACCTCTCTGAAGAGTTGCAGTGTGCCATTGTGACTGGATTGTTGGTAGAGTCTATTTGCCGAGAACTCCCCTACACCAGTCAGTTGAACTGAAGAAGCTGCTCGGATGAGCAGTGAAACGTCTTCATTAAAATATCTCAGCAAGTCCAGTTGCTTTGAGTTACTTTTGATATATATATCCGTATTATGCATTTCTGTTACATTCATGTTCCTTTCAGTTTGCAGCATTAGCAACTGCTTCCCACACCAGTCAGTTGAACTGAAGAAGCTGCTTGAATGAGTAGTGAAACATCTTCAATGATTACTCAGAAAGTCCCATTGTTTTACAATTACTTATATTAGATATACCATGACCTGGATGAATGAAAATCTTCTTGATCTGTATCTGGCCTTCCTATATATAATTTGCAGATTTTAGGGTAATGGGTTTCCAGATAATGAATCCCGTACCTGTAGTAAAATAAGTAATATTCTATGTGCTTCATATTTGCTTAAAATGACGTTCTACTCGTATGCACATGCAAAATAAAAAGTATATAAAATGTGGATGCTGACTTGTAAGCATCTTAAATGTGATTTAAAAAGAGAATGTTGACAGTGATAGGGTGTTGCAATACCTGTATAAGTATTATTTAAAGGTGTACTGAGAACAGCAATTATGTCTACAGTATCGTAGACATCTGTTTTTCTAATGGGCTCTCCCAAACAAATAAAGTTAAAAAGGCAGCATATGTCTTCACTGATCTATGGGAGTATAATAACAATCAATGTGCTTGAATGAATTACATACAATATGAATCTGTCTGTAAATGGTTCTCAGCAGGTCTTAGTAAAAAAATGCATTTGAAAATGAAAACAGTATGTGGTGTCTCCCATACTGAAAAGTACACTAGTAATTACTTTGAGCAAAGTAAGTGATGCCCTTAATTTTTAAGTATGTAAGTAATGAAATATTTATTTTTCTTTCTGGTGGTTTTTGGATGTCTCTGCAATTTCTGAAAGGATGCTGGGACCTGAGCATTCTTTCTATCAAATGTTAAGATGAATCGCAGCAGTACTGAAAAGTAGCTGGGCTCAAACATAAAAACTGTACCGCAAAATGTCTCATCTAAATTGGTTGGCTAGAAAGACAATAGTGTGTGTTATACCTTCTGACATATGGCAGTGATCAGTGGGACACCCTGAACAGTAGAATTTATAGTAGAAGCACAATCGTAATGTTATGCCAGTTCCATATTATTCTATGGCATGTCTCTCCTGATGTCACTAAAAGGTTTAATTGTGAGCATAATAATCATATACGTACCATACATAATAACCACACCATAACATAATTATGTGCCAATTTCTGCCTCCAACTCTCAAACGGGGTCTCTGACCTCAGCAGCCAAAACTACACTTTTTTTTAATTTATTTTTCTATTCATACCCCTTTTCCATACATATTCCAGTCCTTCATTTTAACCACTGTTTGGTTGCTAGTGTAAATTAGACCCAATTTACTAATTGCTGAAATTTCTACTGGAGAGCTGCTGATAAAACAGTCCATCTCAATACAATTGTGAATCACTGGGTTTGTTTGTGGGTAATCCTTTAGGTCGTAGTGCCCTGTGAATCCACTCCAAGTCGATCTTATTTCATGTCCGGTTGTTCCAGTATTTGGTGACAATTTTTACCCCTGTATCTTGGAGGCTCGCCCTGTCCACTTGTTCTGGGAGGCCTCGAATACGCAGATTACCGCGTCTCCATCGATTGTCCAAATCCTCCAACTGCTTCTGTAGAGAATAAAGGAGTTTATTTTGAGCAGTATGTGAGTGTATTAAAGAGTTTTTAGCCTTCTCCATCGTGTCTCTGTGTTTCCGCATCTGCCACTCATGAGTGTAAAGTGGCCATTTCAAGTTTAATTTCTGCAACTCTTTCATGAAGAGTCTTTTTAATTTGTGCCACTAAATTCTCAAAATCATGGATAGTCTGCAGTGACTTTAGGTATGATAAGGTAGTGGTGTCATTATTCACAGATTCATTGTCAGAGTCATCGACTGGGCTGCGTGGTTGACTCTGCGCGATTTTGGATTTGTGCGACGTAGCTTCCAAGTCCATAGAAGCAAAAAAACTGCTTCAATGAGCATTGTGCATCACCTCAGAGGTGGATTCTGTAAGCTTGCTATGTTTGCCCATATTCTAGAAGAGGGATTATCACTGGTTTGGATCTCTTTGGTCAGGAGATGTTCGTTCACACATCCACCATTCTGAACTACTAGCCATGTTCACATTATTCTTAAATAACCTCCCATTCAAGTTGTGATTATATTCGATTGTATTAGAGTAAAAAACAAAATTCACATAAATTAGACATTTGATAAATCTGTCACAAGTGTTTATTAAGTTTTGTTCACAGTGGAGTTTCTTAAATAATTGGACTAGGTGCCAAAAAACAATAAGGCACACTATTAAGTTATCAATAGTTTATTTTTTGTTGCTGAATACTGTGTGTGACTGCAATGCTACAGTTGTTATTGAAGAATATGTTGATAGCTGTCACCATAATATGGGTCTGTCTTGCTCACCTACAACAGAAAAGACCAGGGAGTGGGCCCGGTGTCCTGGCAGCTCAGTCCAACCCTGGGCAGGAGGGTCCCACAGGAAACTCAGTGTTGTTAACTAAGCTGCTGACGCCTAGGGAGAACAGTGGCAGAGTGTGGCAAACTAGTCTAATCTGCACTCTATCCAGTGATGACAGAGGCAAAGTTAACAGTCCACAAACTGCGTGGTATTATGCAGATATAGACCTCAAGGAGAGAGATTTTAGGCCTGGAATGTAGTATAATGTTTTCTACGGAAGAGCACTGGGGCCAGCAAAAAAAATGGGATGAATCTTATGTGTAACACAAATGGATATTTTGTTAATGTTCTGATTATGCATTTTGTATTTATGTTTATTTATTGTGGCAAGGCCTGTAAGTCAATACCCCTTGCTCACCCAAAAAGGGCATGTGTCATGAGAGTTAACTGACACACCAAGCTAGATATTATTGATATTCTGTTGGTGAAGGGAACTCCAGAAACAACATAAATACCTAACAGAATTCACTAAGGTTTGCAATCGGCCATGTGTAAAGGGGTCACAGCCTGTGATGCCATGCTCTAAGTCCCAGCAGTTAAGAACCAGACCCATGTGGGGTAGTAAAAGCCCACATTGGGGGGCCATATAGTTTACATCACCTCGTAGGTATTGTAGAGGTCACACTATTGTGTTTGGGCCATCTATTTTATAGATCTTGATAGAGCAATAGGACAGTTTTACAGAAAGTTTAGACATCCTTTAATTCTCTAAATACTGTAGGTCTTCCAGTATCAAGTTGTTAATGTATTTAATGTTATTTATAATGGTGACTTTGTTTACGCAATTCAGTTTTTCAGACAGGCTCTGGAATGCACTCATACTTTTGCACATGCACTGACTGTTCTGTATAAAAGAAAATTAGAGGTGTGAAGGCTGTCATTGTTTGCTGGCACTCATAATTTAGATGCTATGGGGATGTTCCCAAGACCGTAACACAGTAAACCGGGGCACTAATCTTACATTTTGTATTGGCCTAAAATAAGTTCAGTGACAGACATCTTGACCTGCTGTGGCACCAATTAAGTTCGTTTCTTTTTCTTTAGCATGCCAAGTGGTCTCTGCTTTTTTATATTTTGACTTTGCTTAATGTACTAAACAAAAGAATGATGTTATTGTTAATGAACGAGGGGTAGTGAATGTGAAATGCAGTAATTACTTAGTAACAGCTTGTTCGTCTTAGAGCTTTTGTTGTCACTGTGGAACTAGTGTCACTGAATATACAGATATTAATTAAAGTTTTAAACTTCCCATTTAATTACTTTTTTTCCTGGAGCAGCATTTCTAGCTGTGCATTGTCCTAACTGCTATTTTTTTAGAGAGGTGAAATGAGTGTTGTAGTAATCAATGCTTTCAAATAATGTTTAGAAACATTTTTTATGGGTCAGAGTTAGAGAACTCTAACAGAACTGCAGCTTTTATGGTGAAAAAGAAAAACATAAGAAAAACTTTAAAAAGTTTGAATATAATTTATTAAATTGATTAAAATGTGTATTATTAATTATTTAAAAGAGAAATGGGAAAATATAATAAAATTTGCAACAAGCTACATTTTCCAAATAAAAATTTGCATGTAATATTCTTTGTTATACTTTTTTTCATCAATACATTTTTATTTATTTCTTGTGTTATGAAGTATTCGTAACATTGGTATAACAAGAGTACAACATGTTTATCACGAATATTTTACATGTTCATTAAAGTTGACATGTGTACAGTAAATTTATGAGATATAATCATGACAGATTATTTTATACAAACGTAAATCTAATAAACAAGCTTTATTGTTGACATTTTTTGCTCTTGTAATTATTTAACTTGATAAAGCGTAAAATTATAATTAAAAGGAGAAAATAAAATTAAAAGAAAGAAAAACAACCACCTTTACAGATTAAATTACAATGTTTCTCATAGTGACTAGTGAGGTATTTTAAATTACCAAGTGAGTCATACAAAGCTACCATATCCTGCTATTGCAGTGATCCCCAACCAGTAGCTTGTGAGCAACATGTTGCTCTCCAACCCCTTGGATGTTGCTCCCTGTGGCCTCAAAGCAGGAGCTTATTTTTGAATTCCAGGTTTGGTGGCAAGTTTTGGTTGTATAAAAATCAGGTGTACTGTCAAACAGAGTCTCAATATAGGTTGAAAATCCACATAGGGGCTACCAAATGGCCGATGACAGAACTTATTTGGCACCCCAAGAACATTTTCCATGCTTGTGTTGCTCTCCAACTCCTCTTACTTCTGAATGTTGCTCACAGGTTCAAAAGGTTAGGGATCCCTGTGCTATTGGAACATTATGCTGTAGGTCATACTGACAGGAGGCTGCTGGCTGGGGGGTATCTACGCCTATGTATATTCCAACCATGGTTGCCAAGTATTTAAATATTTGTCATGGGTGTTATTTAGGAAGCTTGCTAGTTTTTCATTCACCATGATCCAATCTACCTTATGTTTAAAACCAGCTAAGGGAATAGATCTTGTTTTCCACGCTTTTGAAATAGTTTGTTTCGCTGCCATAAAGATGAACGTTAATAGTTTATGTTGCACCTTAGAGAATCCTACACATTTACCGTTCAGAAGTGCTAAGAGTGGGTCTCTTCGCACATTAATATGAAAAACAGAGAATATTATGGTATGTATACGAATCCAGAATCTTACTACCCTGGGGCATTTCCACCATATATGGTACATTGATCCAATTTGTTGACAACCTCTAAAGCAATTGGGGTCTGCCAAAGGGATACCTTTTGTTATTCTGTCAGGTGTTAAGTACCATCTAAATAAAACTTTGTATTAGGCCTCCAACAACACTTTATTCATAGAGCTAGATTTTGTAATATCCCTACATTTCCCCCAGAGCTCTGTATCATATGAAGTTGACATGTCTTCTTCCCATGCCCGGACATAAGTGTGATCCCTTGGATTTCACAGATTATTTAAAGTGGAATAAAATATTGAGATCTTGCCCCTCCGGTGTGATGGGTGGAGGCACCAGCATTCAAAAATGATTCTTTATGTTCCGGCCCTATCCCAATGATTTTTCAATTAGGATATATAGTGTATCACTTGTGCCGCTCTAAATGTTGGGAGGTCGGGAGGTCATGTTGAGATTGGAGATGGTAACTGGGCCTCTTGCTGTATAGCAATTATGGATTCTAGTGATATTGTTGGAGCTCCACCATTGGAAGGATGCTATATCTTGACCCGGTATAAACTCTGGGTTTTGGAACAGGGGTGTTACAGGTGCCCAGGTTGACATTAATTTAGTGGAGTATTTCAGGGTGGTGTCTAGGCTTGGGCTCCTGACGTTTGATTGTTTGCGGGATGTAGACCATATCAGGGCCTCTGCAGTGAATGGTGCACAAAAATTATTTTCCAGCTGAACCCATTGTGGACCCGCCGGGCCTAAGTGCATAAGTGGAATGGCGTTAAGTTAGGCAGCATAATAGTAGTATAGCAGGTTTGGGAGACCCAAACACCCCTGTGTTCTAGATGCGAACAGAGTTTTTTGTTTGACTCTGGGAAATTTTTTTTTTTTCTTCAAATTCTTTATTTATAATACAGTATTTTTCTTTTTTAACACAGGGTGTAAGAACATAACATTTGTACAGAAGAAAAAAAGAAAGTAAAAGGAACAAGGACTACAGCATAATCGCCCTGGTGTTATCTACTGAACATTGCCTCCTATGTCACAATCAATAAATTCATGTGTGATCATTTGGTATTACAAACAATAAAGTTTCATCTGATTGTGTGTTCCCCTTTTTTGACCAGGGTTGTCCTCTAAGGGGGGGTAAAGAGGGGGAGAAGGGTTGATCAGAGCATCAAGACCTGATTGTGGTGTTTTAACTAACAATCCTTTTACTTATGTTGTTTATCTGGTTTTGGTTCATCTGGATTATGTGCTTCATCTAGTTTTGCTTCCTATATATTTTTTGCAGAGGTTATTTTCTTGTTTTGTCGGTTATAAGGTTAAGAGACTAGAATTTGAGTGTAATCTGGGGTTGTCTTGAATAATATCCAGCTTGCCCAAACGTTAGTGTATTTGTTAAAGGTATTCATAGTATATGAGAGCAATTCTTCCATTTGTTGAATGTGGTTCAGTTCTTTGGCCCACTCCTCTATTGTTGGTGTTCTGGTACTTTTCCAGAGTCTGGGAATTACAGTTCTGGCCGCTGTGATTGCATATTCTATGAAACCTTTGGGAGCAATTCTCGTTGTTGCAGTTGGAGAGGGGATAGATATTAGAGCTAAAGGTGGATCTGGAGGAATATCCATTCCGGTTACTTTTGAGATTACTTGGAAGACTTTCGTCCAAAAAGTTTGTATATGTTGACACTCCCACCATATGTGCTTCATGTCGCCTTTGTGAACATTGCAACGCCAGCATTTGTCCGACACTTCCGGATATATGTCGTGTAAGTTGGTTGGGCATCTGTACCAACGGGTAAGTATCTTGTAGTTGGTCTCCTGTGCTTTGCAGGCCGTTGCTAGGTTATGTGTTAATGTAAAGGACTTTTCCCAGTCTTTTGTATCGAATGTTATGCCTAGATCTTTCTCCCATTGTGTTGTGTATCTTAGTTCTTGAGTGCTTTTGAGATCTAGGATGATAGTATATATTTGGGATAGGGTGTGGGTAGGCTTGCTCTTGGTTAGGCATAGTTCTTCGAAAGCTGTGGTGTCTCTCAGCAAGTTGTACTTTTCTGGGTTTGTCTGGAACCAATGAGTTAATTGGTGGTGCATGAATTTCTGTGCAAAGGTGTGAGTTTGGTCTTGGATAATATTCTCTAGTGGGCTTACTCCTGTTGTGTTTCTCACCCATGCAAATGGGTAGGTTTCCAGATGTCGTTTGCTTAAGAAGCCTTTACTTAGTGTACCCGGAGGGAAAGCTGGGTTGCCTATTATAGGTGTCATTGGTCCTGTTCTGCTCGATATGGTTGTTTGTTTAAGTATTTTGTCCCACGCTTGTAATATGTTCCATATGTTTATGGGCATATTTAGAGTGTCTTGTCTGTCCTTAGGTTGTATCCAGGGTAAGGAGGCAATTGGCTGTTGTATCTGGCTTTGTTCTATCTGAATCCACTCCTTCTGGTCTTTACAATGAAAGCAGTCAATCAACCGAGTGTATGTTGCTGCTTGCCAGTAGGAGTATAGGTCAGGTAGTCCTGTTCCTCCTTTCTGTTTCCGTCTCTGTAGGGTTGTGAGTTTGATGCGTGGCGTTTTTTTTCCCCATATGAATTGTGTAAGGATTCTGTTTGCCTTTTGAAAGAAGCTCTTTGGAGGGGGTATTGGGATTGTTTGAAAGAGGTATAGGAATTTTGGGAGAATTATCATTTTGATAAAGTTGATTCTCCCAAACCATGTTATGTTTGATTGGTCAACTTTCCTTAGGTCTGTTTTAGTTTGGTTGAGTAGTTTGTTATAGTTGAGTGCTATGGTTGTTGAGGGTTCCCTTGGTATCAGTATGCCTAGGTATTTCAATGCTTTTTGTTGCCATGAGAAAGGAAAGTTTTGTTTGACTCTTGTTGCCTCTTCATCTGATAGGGAAACATTTAATGCTTCCGATTTGGTTTTGTTAACTTTAAAGTTGCTATAGTGTCCAAACCTTTCAAGCTCCTGCATAAGAGAGGGCAAAGAAAGAAAGGGAGATTTCACGTAGATCAACAAATCATCGGCAAAGGCTGCTGTTTTAACTTCTGAGTTACCTATTTTTACTCCCTGTATTAGATTGTTATTTCTGATTGCTGTTATCAAATGTTCCATTGTTATTATATACAATAATGGAGATAATGGGCAGCCTTGACGGGTTCCATTTGAGAGGGGGAAAGTTTTAGATAGAGTCCCATTTACTCTGACCCTGGCTGTAGGGACTGTATACAGTGCCATTATTTTGGATACAAATATTTCTCCAAGGCCCGTCTGTATGAGGGATTCTCTCAAAAATTGCCAGTTTACCCGATCAAAGGCCTTCTCTGTGTCTGTAGAAAGCAACAGAAGTGGGACTTTTTTCCTTTGAGCATATTGGAGAACAGAGAAGGTCTTAATCGTATTGTCCCTGGCCTCTCGCCCTGGAACAAAGCCAACTTGGTCGGTATGTATGAGTGTGGTTAACAGGGGTTTTAGTCTGTTTGCAAGAATCTTGGCATAAAGCTTTGTGTCCACATTCAGTAGTGATATAGGTCTGTAACTTGTGCAACTTGTCAGGTCTTTACCTTCTTTGGGTATTACTGTTATTGTTGCTTCTAGAAAGGCTTTGGAGGGTGGTTCTTTTTCTGTTATTGTGTTGTAGGCTGCTATCATGAATGGTCCCAGATTTTCTCCTAAGGATTTGTATAATACTATTGTGAAGCCATCTGGTCCAGGGCATTTCCCTTGAGGGGTAGTAGAAATGGCTTGTTTCAGTTCTTCTTGAAGAAAGGGTTGATTTAATGATTCTATGACGTCAGGGTTTAAGATCTTCGTGTGTGTTGTTTCTCTTATGTAATCTCTTTGTTCTTGTACGTTTGGGAGTGGGGTACGTTGTAAATTGTACAATTTTGAATAGTATTGTTGGAAGGTTTGTGCAATCTTATTACTGTGGTAGGTAGGTTGTCCCTCTGTTGTTTGAATGTCTTGTATGTAGTTTATATTTTGTTGTTGTTGTTGTTCTGGCTAACATTTTACCACATTTATTACTCCAGGCGTAAAACCTCCCTTTGCTTCTTTCTATATATTTTTGATATTTGCGCTGCGTTAGTTCATTCAACTCTTGTCTAGCTTTTTGTAGTTTGTGAAGTGTCTCTGTGGTTAGTTCTGTTTTGTGTCTAGTTTCTAATAGGTGGATTTGTCCGATGAGTTGGTTATATTGTTCTGTTCTGGCTTTTTTAAGTCTGGAGCCATGTTTGATGAGGGTACCTCTGAGCACACATTTTAGTGCTTCCCATTTTGTCAGCGGAGTTGTCTCATCTTTTTCGTGGTCAATTTTGAAGTTTGTAATTGTTTTCTTAAGGTCTGTCATGCAGTCTTCATCTCTTAATAGAGACTCGTTTAGGCGCCATGTTCCCTGGTGTGGTACTAGGTCAGGGATTTCGATATCAATGTATATGGGATTGTGGTCAGTCTTAGTCTGTGGTCTTATGCCCGTTGAGGTTATCCACTCCAAAGTTTGATGCGAGGTGAATATGTAGTCGATTCTGCTGTATTGGTTAAGGGGGCACGAATAATATGTAAAGTCTTTTACTGATGGGTGGTGTATTCTCCAGGGATCAACTAGTTGATAACTATGTAGTGCTTTCTTGGCTTGTCTCAAGCGATGAAATGAGATGCTGGATTTACCAGAAGAGGTATCTAGGTTAGGGTTTAGTGCCATATTAAAATCACCTCCTAAAATAATTTGACCTTCCATGAACCCCTCCAGTAGCTGAAGCATTTTGATTAGAAATTGTGTTTGGTTCGTATTGGGGGCGTAGCAATTGATTATTGTAACGGTTTTCTTTTGGATTTCCACTTTGATAGCTTGGATGCGTCCTTTTTTGCCTATTTTGGTCTCTTTCACTTTGCAGTGACATCTCTTGTGTAATGCTATTGCTGTGCCTTTGGATTTAGAGTCTGGGTTATCGTTATAAAACCAAGTTGAAAAGTGTTTATTTATTATTTTTGGTCTATGTCCTAGTTTAAAGTGGGTTTCTTGCATTAGGAGTATATCTGTTTTGGTTTTGTGCATGTCATATAATATTTGGGATCGTTTTTCAGGTGTGTTTAGGCCTCTACAGTTAATAGAGGTTATCCGTATTCCTGCCATGAGATATTTGTTTGGGGTGTTAAATTGGTTAGGTCCAACACACCTGGAGCAAAATGTATCGTTTCAGCGGTCGTGCTCTGATCATGAACAGGGGGGGGTTTGTAGTTTAAGGGGGGTTGTTGAAGAAAACTTGAAAGTAGGATGAACAATTCTATTAGTAACATTAGTTTCATATGCATGGTTGTTTGTTCCATGCTTTCCCTAGTTGGGGGGTGGTGGTCTTTCGCCTGTCTCATCGGCCACATCTCTCGCTTGGGTGATATCTTATCGGGTCTATGCTTTGTATATAGTTTTAAATTTAGGTACCTGCTCGTGTTGACTTAGAGTAGGGGTCCCTTTTTTTTCCCCAATTTTATGTGGGGAGATCTGGTTGTTGTTGTCTCTCCACTTTGCCTTCCTCTTAAGGAATAAGGTAATTTACATTGTACAGTAATTCTTTGAGTTTCTGTTCGTTTCATACCTTATCCCAGTCCTGGGATTTGGTGGGGTAGGGGTTTCCCAGGTTCTTGTGGAGCTCCAGTTCTGTTTTGTCTTTTTGGGTTTTTGTTCTGTGACTCTGTTTTGGTAACTGTAATTTTGGTAATTACAAATGTAATTGGTGTGTAGGTTATCGTTGGTTGTGTTGAGGCTTGTGTTTTGGATTTATCATCGATGTTTGGGATTGTGAGTCTTTTATTGTCTTGTCGGCTATTTTGTTTCATTTCTCCATAGTCCTGGTCCTCTCCATGTTGGTAGTTCAATGGTTGGGAGTGATAGCCATTTCAGAAATCCTCCTAAATCTGCAGGGGTCCTCAAGGTAACGGTTTTGCCTTGGTGGAACGCTGTTAGAGCAAACGGATATCCCCATTTGTATTTTATCCCTTTGGTTTGGAGTATTTGCAGTAAAGGTTTCATTGCTCTCCTTTGCGCCATCGTGGCTCTGGATAGGTCATGGAAAAATTTGAGTTTTGCTCCATCAAAGTCGAAGTCTTTGGACTGGTTGGCTTTTATCATTATTTGTTCTTTTTCAGCATAAAAGTGGATTCTACATATGACGTCTCTTGGAAAGATAGCATCTGGTCGGAATGGGCGTAGTTCTCTGTGGACTCTGTCTATCTCTATGTGTGTTGCAGGGGGTCTTCCCAGGAGTTGGTTGAAAATGGCTTGTATTGAGGGTTTGAGGTCTTCTGGTCCAGTAGCTTCTGGGAGCCCCTTAATTTGGATGTTATTGCGACGTCCTCTATTTTCTTGGTCGTCTAGTTGTTGTTGTAGATAATATAATTGAGAGGCTTTCATGGTAACTGTCTTTTGTAGTGTTCCAATGTGTTCTGACTGTGCTGTTTGGTTCTCCTCAAGCGTTGTGATTCTGTTTCCCATGTGTTGTAAGTTCTTGTTTAAGTCCGTTAACTCCGTTCTGATAGAGTGTTCAAGTTTTCCCACTACATGCATCAAATCAGTTTTTGTTTGTAGGCCTGTTAAGAATTCTCTAATCATCTGTAACTCCGCTATGTATGGTGTTTGTTCGCCCTTGTGTGAGTTTGCCGAGCTCTGAGCATTGCCTTGTTGTACTGGTTGAGTCCCTTGCTTTGGCTGGGTTTGTGGGTTAAGAGGGGTTAAATTCCCATCTGTGCATTTCTTGTGGGGGCTGATGGGTTGGAGTCTTTCTGTATAGTTGAGGGCGGGGGACTCTATTGTGTTCTGTTCTACCGGGTTTCCCTTCACAGTACCTTTATTTATTTGCGGTGAGTCTCCCGATGTCTCTGGGGCTGGGCTGTCGCCACTCTCTTCGTCGCGCCATTCCGCGCCATCGCCTGAGCTCCGTGCTGATGAGCTGCTTTCTGGTGACGGGTGCAGTTCTTCCATTTGTCTTTGGTGGACTTGCGCTTGTGTGGTTATCTGTCGCCTGATGTGCTCTATCGACGTGGTAGATTTTGGGGTATTGGGTAAGTTTTCTTCTTGACTCTGCCCTTCTTTGATCACCTCTTTGTCCGGGCCTTGAATCCAAGATGGCTGCTTCCCGTCTGGTTGTTGCACTGCGTCTTTATCTTTTATGTGGAAGAAGGTTCCGATTTTCCCCTTAGAAGGGTTCCCCTCTAGTATCGGTCTTGGTTTATGTTTCCGTTGCTTGGTCATGATATCTTTGGTACCTGTTATATGGTTTTATAAGACCCTTTGATGCGGAGCTCTCACACCATGCGTGCTTCTCAGTTCAGCGTCAGGCCACGCCCCAACTCTGGGAATTTTTTTATCCCATGTATATCTTAGTATTTTCCTTTGGAATTCTTTTAGGTCTGAAAGGTTGAGTGTAACTGGCAGGGTGCGAAAGTAGTACAAAATCTTTGGCAATAAACTCATTTTGATGGAATTTATTTGTCACACCCATGACATATGGTATCTACTCCATTCTTCCATTAGTTTAGTTAAGGAAGCTTACAATTTTGGGTAGTTGTATTTATATAGATTAGAATATAATGCCGTTGGTTGACTCCCAGCCGTAGGTTGACTCCCAGTATTGATATGTGTCCTGGCTGCCATTTAAAATCAAAATTGAGTTTCAGGAGTTTAACTGCTTCAGGGGGGAGGGTCAGGTTGAGCGCCTCTGATTTCTCATGATTTATGGTCAGTCCTGAAATATCCCCAAATTTACTCAACAGGTTAAATAGGTTAGGTAAGGAGGTTAAGGGTTGGGACACAAGCATTGTAACGTCGTCCGCAAATAAAGATACTTTGTGATGGGTGTCCTTTATGTTGAGACCATGTATGTTTAGGTCTGCTCTTATAAGGGCAGCCAGTGGTTCAATGGCTAAGTCCAATAGGATGGGTGAAAGTGGGCATCCTTGTTTTGTACCTCGATGAATAGTGAAGATCAGAGATTGATATTACATCACTGTAACGTATGCAGATGGGGATTGGTACAATGCTTGTACCCAAGTTCGAAACTTGTATCCAAATCCCCACTGGTGGAGTGAATGGTGTAAATAAGACCAAGATAAGGTTTCAAAAGCTTTTCTGATGTCTAACTTCAATAGTAAAGCGTAAGTAGAGGTTATCTGGGTCTTATGGATTTGCAGTATAAGGCGTCTGATAGCATTGCTGGCTTGACGCCCCGTTATAAACGGTAGATGTTGAGTTGAGTAGCTAGGATAGTTGACAATATTTTGATATCATTGTTCAGCAGGGGTATAGGTCTATAGTTTTGACAATTGGTATGGTCCGCCAATGGTTTTGGGATGGTTATAATTTTGCCATTTGTAACAGTTGTGAATAGTGATGGGCGAAACGGCCGCGTTTCGCTTCGCCGAAAAATTCGCGAATTTCCAG
Organism: Xenopus borealis; assembly: GCA_024363595.1. NCBI lineage: Eukaryota > Metazoa > Chordata > Amphibia > Anura > Pipidae > Xenopus > Xenopus borealis. The sequence continues at coordinate 77,463,198 of CM044441.1, forward strand.
AGAAATTTGCGAATTTTTCGCCGATTCGCAAAACGAGTCGCGCGTCGCGTCGTTTTTGACGCGCGTCGCGTCGTATCTGACGCGTCGCGTCATTTTCGGTGCGCGTCGCGTCAAAAACGACGCACGACTCGTTTTTGAGCGGCAAATTTTTTTGGGCGAATTTTTTGGGCAGTTTCGCGAATTTATTCGCCAGCGGCGAATCGCGGGAATTCGCCGCGAATTCGCCCCTGGCGAATAAATTCGCCCATCACTAGTTGTGAAAATTTGGAGCCGTGTTGAAGGGAATTAAATAATTTTGTTAGATATGGGGCTGATCTGGGCAAATATTTTTGTAGTCGGTTACCAAGAATCCGTCGGGACCTGGTGCCTTTTCCGATTTTAAATGCTTAATTGCTGCTGTTACCTCCTCCTCAATAGATACATCTGTTTCTATAGCTTCAAGTTGAGTTTCTGTAAGTGTAGGGAGTTGTAGGTTGTACATTAGTTTCTTATATTGAGACAAGTTTAAATCTCCCTCATTAGAATATAGTTTCTATATTCTATAGTTCTAATTTGCAAATTCTTGTGCTATTTGTACCGGGTTATTTGTTATTCCTCCTGTTTGTTGTTTAAGGGGATGAACAAGTATGTGTCGTGGGCTCTTTTTAAGTTTTCTTGCAAACATTTTACTGGGTTTGTTTGCATTAGAGTAAAATGTCTGCTGTGATCATCGGAGAGCTTTTTCAGCCACGTGGGTGAGGGCCAAATCTATGTCTAAGTGTATTTGATGTATTTCATTTCGGAGGTCTAGGTCTAGGTCTTGCATCACTTGATCCAATTTTCGGGACAAGGTGTCTATTACTACCTTACGTTGTTTTTTACGTCTGGAGCCCAGTTGGATAAACTTGCCCCTGAGAACCACCTTGTGAGCCTCCCAGAGGGTAGTGATATGTGATACAGAGGACTCATTTTCCTTAAATTAATATGTTATTGTGGTATCAATATCTTTCACTATGTCTGGAATCATAAGTAGAGAATCATTAAGTTTCCATTGGTACCCTCTAGCAGCCTGGTTGTCTGTATTTATTTGGAGAGAGACTGGGGAATGGTCTGACCATGGTACATTTAAAAACTTCACAGCCCTTACTTGGGGTATATATTCCTGGGAAGTAAAGATATGGTCTATACGCGTGTATACCTTGTGGGGGTGTGAATAATGAGTATAACCTTTACTGTACGGGCTTTTTTCTCTCCAGGTGTCAACCAGTGAATGACGTTCGATTAATCATCTAATTTGAAGAATGGAGTAGATGTTAGAGATCTCAGATGTCTGTCCCATCCAGTATCTAGTATCAAGTTAGAATCACCACATATAATGAGTCCCCCTTCCTTTCCCATCTGGCTCTGTTGGATTATCCGTGTTAAGAATAATAAAGGATTTTGGTTTGGTGCGTAATATGTTACTATTGTATATCTGGAGTCATGAAGTTGCATTTTAATTTGTAAAAATCTACCTTCTGGGTCTGCCACTATATTTTCCACTATTACAGGTAACCCAGCTCTAAAAAAAATAGCGACTCCTTTTGTATTTGTGGGCCCCATGGCCATATAAAATAGGGGGTACCTATGATGAAAATATTTAGGGAAGGATTTGTCAGAGAAATGTGTCTCTTGTAGACATACAATATCAGCTACAATTGAATTATAAAAGGAAAAGGCTCACTTGGTGGGTGAGTTAAATCCTTGCACATTGTGTGAAATTATAGTGACAGCCATTTTACTTTTAACCTTAGTAGTGATGGGCGAATCTCACCCGTTTCTCTTCGCCGTAAAATTAGCAAATTTCCAGCGAAATTCGATAATTGGCGAAAAAATTCGTGAAACAAGTCGCAAATTTATTCGCCAGCGATGAATTGCGGGAATTTGCCACGAATTCGCCCCTGGCGAATAAATTCGCCCATCACTAAACCTTAGTATATGTCTATCAAAACCATGGGTTTGAGAGCTATGTCGCTAGTATGATCTCACCATTATCAAGCACTCTCTGCACGTAACTATACATTGGTGGTTTTCCGCACAAATTAACAAACTTAGATAAACAACTATAAAACTTTTAGTCCTAACTGGACTAAGTCCGATGGTATTGGCACATGCTCCACATGGGAGTCTAAACTCCATCCTAGGGCAGGCTGTTTGGAGGGGTATTTCACTCCGAGAAACCTATATCATGTTACATGTGGCAACTACTGAGGTTATATTTATGGCTTATAAGTGCAAGCTTTAAGAAATAGCACATAGAAATACTATGTACAAGTCTGGATAAACACTGTAATATAAAAACCTGTCTGCCGCTTTTCTGTGTCAGGATGGTATTCCGTGAGGTTTTATGCGAAAGTGTATTAAAGCAGTCCCCGGTTAACTTGATAAGTGTCTCTGGCGGGGACAAGGCTCTATATTTGACCTGAAGATGATCATGGTGGATACTCTGGGTACTTCAGGTCAGAAAGTTATTCAATGGCTTTTGTGACACCTGTTGGGTTAGTCAAGTATCTCGTTGGGAGGCTCTCGTGGTTGAGGACTTCGGTCTGGTTGATCCCATCTTCTGCCACATTGGTGTGAGCTTTCTGTTAGGAAAAGCTTGTGGAGTTGTGGTTTGCTGCTCTACTAAGTTTAGCTCGGCCAGTGTTGCAAGGCCCGTCTCTGGTGTGTCTGTCGTGTAAGGTCTGTTGTTGTAGGAAATAACCAGTCGGAATGGAAAGGCCCAACGGTACCTTATTTTATGTTGCTGTAGGATTTTTGTGACTGGTAACATTGTGCGTCTCTTTTGTAGTGTTGTAGAAGAAATGTCCGGGTATAGTTGGTAAGTATGGCCACGAAAGTCCAAGGGACCTTCCTCTCTTGCGGCTCTTAATATTGCAACCTGTGTCTGGTGGTAATGAAATCGTATGATAATGTCCCTGGGGGGGTCCCCCTGTTTGTAAGGTCGCAGGGCACAGTGAATACGATCAAACTCCAATCTGTCCTTGGAGGTGTCTGGTAGTAGAATGGAGAACAGTTCTGTTAGGTAGGTAGGTCCGTTATTGTGTCGGGCAGTCTACACACCCTAACGTTGTTGAGTCTGGATCAATTGTCACTATCTTCCAGCATTAACAGTGCCTCACTGAGTTGCTGCTGTAGTTTCTGGATGTCCGTTTCGTGTGCATCCAGGACCGTCTATATTGTTTTCTACCATATTTGTACGGGACCCCAGGTTTTGGATTTGTCTCAGAGGTCATCCGTCCTCTTTGCCATGACCACCAACTCGCTTTGTAGCATTTGTTTAAATCTCCCCAATAATGTGGCATCAGCGTCCAGGTTGTCCTGCCGTTGTGAGACCAGCTCCGGGGAGGCCGATATAGAGTTGCTTTCCTGGGACGCCATGATAGGGAGTGGCGCGGTCACTGGGCACGGCTGGGTGAGGTCTGATGGGACACGCTGCTGTTTCTTTTGGCTCCGTGCGGGTGTATTTTGTAATTGATTTTGTATAATCAATTACAAATTCTGAACCTTTTCTGAAATATTGGTTACTTTTCACTAACCCTCTCTCAGCATCTTTATTTTCTCTTTATGCAGGAGTTGGGGGTCTGATTTTGAATGACAGTTAAATCCTATATATATTTTAGGGAGGGGTCTTTTTCCTAGAAAATGTATTAGAACTCACTCTATTACAATCACTGGAATTCCTGGTTCTCTACATGCAAAATTTGTGCCAAGGTAGCTACAGTATTTTGTTAGATTTTGTTTGTGTCTAACTTTCCCTTTTACATTTAAAAAAAGCTAACTTTGAAGCACTTGAATGAAACTATGTTTTATGACCTATGAACTGTTTATGATTCCACAGTTGTCAATGCTTTGTTATCAAAAATATGATTTCAAATTATTTAATGCTAAATAACAATTCAGATATATGTCTTATCTAAACATCTAGTATTATGAGTTCTTAAATTATTTGTTACAGTCCTAAGTTAACCCTTTAAGTGCCACCCCACGTAGAAACTACTTTCTACAGGGGTGACACTTGA
>CM044441.1:77467337-77482848 GCA_024363595.1 Xenopus borealis
GGCTGGCATTTCGCGTAACCAAAATGTGAAATTCTTCTGGCACTTAAAGGGTTAATTAATACAAATGTACATTTTCAGTTAGCTTATGTAGAATAGTAGTATCAACAATATCTGAACTGCCTTTATAATGGTAATTCCCCAGCTTGAAACTGGAGAAATTACTTTTGGTGAATAAATTGTGGTGGCAGCCTTGATAAATCTTACATTTTGCTGTGGTGTAATGATGCCTGGTGATAGATGTCAATATGCACTTACATTTAGATGTTCAGTATCAATTTGTAGTAATCTAGGTGGGATAGTAAGAGGACATATAATTATCTGGTGTTGCTGTGAAAGAAAGGCAATGTCGTGCATGAACTATTGACAAGTTTTGGTCATGGTGATAACATCCGAGAGAGAGGGAAGAGTCAAAGAACACCATCATCTAAACTTGGTAAAGGAATAGGACCAGTTATGGATGGAAAGATACAATGTTCAGCTTTTATTAGGTTCATCCAGACAGAGATTGCTAAGAAGTTGGAGTATCTCTTAATTTCAGAATTTTAACTAAGTTATCTTTAGTATGTTCTAGAAAGTTCTATGCTAGTGATGGGCGAATTTATTCCTGCAATTCTCCGCTGGCGAATAAATTCACGAAACGCCAGCGAAAAACGAGTCGCACGTCAGTTTTGACGCAACGCGCATCGAAAACGACGCCACGCGATGAAGTTGACGCAACGCACGTCAAAAACGTGCCGCAACTCATTTCGCAAATTTTTTCGCCAATTCGTGAATTTTGCTGGAAATTCGCAAAGCGAAACGGGGTAGATTCGCCCATCATTATTCTATGCTTATTAACTTTAAAAGTAATTACCTGTCATATATCATATAATTTATGAACTGTATGCCACCAATTCTAAATCTTTTGACAATCCACAACCCCCATGGCAAAGGGGATGAAAACTGGATTGTCACAGGAGCCAATTGCATCATCAGACTTGACATGTTAAATAAAGCCCAAACTCTTTTTGCACAACTACATACTGTAGGTTGCACTGTGCAACAACAACAAATGTATAAGTTTGGGAAAAAGTACACAAAGTTAGGTTTGTCTCTCATCTACACAATCTGTCAATAATAGGAAGGTTGGCATGGATGGTCTCCTTTATATCAAGCCCTTAATATGAGTTTAGGTAAAGAAAGGGAAAAGAAGTAAGGGCAAAATAAAAACATGCAATAATACTTTATCATGAAAACATAAAATATGGATTTTAGTTATTAATCTAAATGTATTTATTTGGACTATGTTTAACATGGTGTTTTTGTAAGCATCAATACCACTATTTTACAAAGTATTAGTACTCTTTTACAGTTATTCTAAATTATGTGAGCTTTTAGTAGTAAAAAAAATGCCTGTAAGAAAGTAGTGATGGGCGAATTTATTCGGCAGGGGAGAATTTGCGGCGAATAAATTCGCAAATCGTCAGCGAAATTTCGCTTTGCAAAAATTCGCCAGAAAAACGAGTCGTGCGTCGTTTTTGACGCGACTTGTGCCGAAAACGATAAAGGATAAAGACCCCAATGTGGGCTGAAACATTGGATATGCATCAAAGAATAAAATAACAAGTTATATATATATATATATATATATATATATATATAGGCTGCTACTGGAGGAGGAGGGTAATCCCTGATAGAGTTACTAAAGTTCAGGGCTTCCTGGAGTTCCCTCCTCATTTCACCAACCTGCTCAGCCAGAGCAGACACCATGTCGAAGAGGAGGTGTGGCACCGGCTGCATCTGTGTTGCAGCATCAGCTGCTTGAAGTGCTGCCACACACACCACTTCTTGTGATGCAAGAGGTGCAGCAGGTTCAGCCTCCTCTTCTGATGCCTTTGCAGCCTTGCCCACTTCTGCAGCGGGATCATCCGCTATCCACTCAGCTTCCAATTAAATTACTCAATGTTTAATACAGCAGTTGCATTTGTACAGTATGAATTATACAGGATGAGGTGTGTCATGTAACTTCAGGAAAATTAAACAACATCTATAAAAATGGCATTGGCAGGTATAGGGCAGACAACACCATTAAAGGAAAACTATACCCCCCAGACAATGTAGATCTCTATAAAAAAGATATTGCATAACACAACTCATATGTAAAACCCTGCTTCATGTAAATAAACCATTTTCATAATAATATATTTTTTAAGTAGCATGTGCCATTGGGTAATCATAAATAGAAAATGGCCATTTTAAAAAATAAGGACAGCCTCCTGGGATAGTGCACACAAACATACCAAACAAACTATAAAGTTAGGTCACATGAGCCAATCAACAGAGTTCTGTCTTTTGCTTCAACACTTCTTCTTGTTACAGTTAGAGTTTAAATATTTCTGGTCAGGTGATCTCTGAGGCAGCACACAGACATCACAAAATGGTGGTTCAAGGTAAGAGACATAGGGGCAGATTTATCAAATTCACATGAAGGATTCGAAATTCGATCGAATGTTCAAAAAGATTCAAATTAGAATTTTTGAATGTTTTTGAAGACCACTTCGACCATTGAATTTTGAAAATTTGATTGAATCGAATGATTCAAATAATTCTAATAAAATTCTATTCGAATATTCGAATAATGGACAGTCGAATAACTTGCCCTTTAGATTTTGATTCGACTGCCTAGTTTGCCAGATTCAACCTACCGAATTGGATTTAACTATTTTTGATCGAATAAAAAAATTTGAATCGCTCGATCCAAAGATTTTATCGATCGATCAAATTTTTTCTATTCAATCGATTGTGGTAAAATCCTTCGAATTTGATATTCAAATTTGAAGGATTTCAATTCGACCACAATTCGATTGGTCAAATTCGAGGGTAAATTCACACTCGAATTCGAAACTAATAGTAAATCTGCCCCATAAAAGGGCAATATTTACTTAAATATATATTCCAGTTTGGTAAGATTCTTTAATATGCCACATAATTTGATATAAACTACATAAAATATGTTGCTCAAGCATTCATTTTGGGGTATAGTTTCCCTTTAAGATTTTACACTATTCCCCCAAACACTCTTTTGCTCTTTAGGACTAAAAAATAGACTACAAAGAGTGGTGGTAAATGGAACATTTTTTAATTGGACCAGTGTTGTTAGTGGGGTACGGCAGGGCTCCATACTGGGTCCCTTGCTTTTCAACTTATTTATGAATGACCTGGAGGTGGGCATTGAAAGTACTGTTTCTATTTTTGCAGAGCAGATGATACTAAATTCTGCCAAACTATAGATTCCATGCAGGATGCTGCTTCTTTGCAGAGAAGCAGCTTCTATTTGTAAGAGTAGCTGGGCTTCATACTCGTCACTTATATGAGGTGGTTTAAGCAAGTTTTACACTAAATGGCAGTGTGTTGGGAGTTTACTTAAATGTGAAGGATCTTGGTGTCATGGTTGGCACCCAACACCAGAACAAATGCCAAGCACCCTGGTCTCAGCTCATGCTTCACCAGTAGTGTGACTGCCTTTGGCTTCAGGAGGAGCCCTCAGCTACTCAGATGCTAACTGGCCAATTCTGGCCAGCAATGGGGCACGGCTGTTAGCTAGAGTCTTTAGGCAGAAGGTTGTGATACAAGACATTAGGCAGAATTGTAATCAGAGCAGGCGGAGTACAAATGAAGTCAGGCAGGCAGGGATCAGAATACAGAATATCAGAATTGTCGAAAAGCCAGGCAAAACACAGGAATCAGATCAGCAAACAGAATACAAAACAAGGCACCAGGAAGTAAAACCTATAATGGGCAAAGAACACTAGCCCAATTGCACTTTAAATAATTTGAATTTCACGCCAATGCGTGCTGAGTGCGCCAGCGCCTTTAAGAATCCCGGAAGTGTGCCATGTGTGCCCTAATGAAATGGCACCAGCCGAGGGGGCAGTAGGCATCCCTGCTGTCCCCCCACCAGACCACCAGGGTAAGCTATTACACTAGGGGTTTTTACAGATAAGTTGTCTAATTCTGGGCAGTTTCATTCTGTAGCTACTAAAGCAAATAAAGTTCTGTCTTGCATAAAAAAGGACATAAACTCAAGAGATGAAAACATAATTATTACTCTTTATAGATCCTAGTAAGACCTCATCTGGAGTATGCAGTGCATTTTTGGACTGCAGTCCTTAAGAGGAATATAAATGAGCTGGAGAGAGTACAGAGATGTGCAACTAAACTGGTTAGAGGGATGGAAGACAAACTATGAGGGTAGACTGTCCAGGTTGGGGTTGTTTACTCTGGAAAAAAGGCACTTGCGAGGGGACATGATTATACTTTCCAAGTACATTAGAGGACATTATAGACAAATATCAGGGGGCCTTTTTACTCATAAAGAGGATCAACCCACCAGAGGCTGCTAATTCATACAAGAAGAAAAGGACTTTCATTTGAAGCAGCGTAGGTGGTTATTCACAGCGAGGACAGTGAGGTTGTGGAATGCACTGCCGGGTGATGTTGTGATGGCTGATTCTGTTGAAGCTTTTAAGAGGGCTTGGATGATTTTTTGGGCTATTTTGATACTAAACTCTACATTTAGTATAGCTATGGGCATTTTCTGTTTGCGTGAAAGTGTGGAAGGGTGTGTGTGTATACTGGGTTTTAATTTGGAGGGGTTGAACTTGATGGACTTTGTGTTTTTTTCAACCCAATGTAACTATGTAACTATGTATACACCAATGAAAATTTTCTTTGTAACCTTTGGCCCAGTCAAAATCTCTACCCAGAGGGATTCTACACCTTCACCAGCGCCAGCAATGGTTATTTGTTTAGTGCATGGCTTTAATGCAGGCTTTACATACAAACACACTCCTCCACCCTTTTTAATCACTCTGTCCCTCCTAAAAAGGGTGTAACCATTTAAATTCACAGTCCAATCACATGTTTCATCCCACCAGGTCTCAGTGATACAATTATATCATAATTTTTAGAGCATGCAATTAATTCTAGGTCTCCCATTTTACCTGACAAACTGTGCATTTGCCAGCATACAGCGGAGGTTACTACTTTTACTTTTTAAATTTGCATTACTTAGTGGAGAATTACATGTTAAGTTAGTACTATCCTGTTTTCCTTGTAACAGAGGGACCTCCTTAGCTAGTAAACTGTATGCCCCCTCACTCTTCCCCCATGACCCCTTACTAACCTCACTTGCCATATACCCTAACTTCCCCAAAATTCTTTATCTCACCCACCCCCCCCCACTAGTTTAAACACTCCTCCAATCTCTTGGCCATTCTTTCCTCTAGCTCAGTGAACTCCCTTCCATTGAGGTGCAATCCGTCACAACTGTATATGTTGTACCCCAAGGAAAAATCAGCCCAGTGCTCTAGGAACCCAAACCCTTACTTCCTACACCAAGACTTGAGCCACACATTTAGCTCCCTAAGCTCCCACTGTCTACCTAAACTTACACGAGGCACAGAAATTAGAAATTACTTTGGAAGACCTACCCTTCATCTTAGAGCCTAGATCCCTGAACTGACTCTTTAAGGTCTTCAACCTACCATTTATTTTGTCATTAGTACTGACATGTACTAAGACAGTTGGGTCATGCCCAGCCCCACCCAATAATTTGTCTACCCAATCAACAACATGCCGAACCCTGGCACCAGGTTGACAGCAAACTGTTCAGTTGTATCGATCCGGGCAGCAAAAAATTCGCAAAACGCAGCCGGTGTCTAATTTGGTGTCCATTTTTGGACATCGGTGTACATTCGCCAGGCAAATTTTTCCAGCCATTTCACAAATTTATTCACCAGCGGTGAATCCACATTCCTGATAATTGAATCCCCTACAACCACAATCTGCTTAGGCCTGACTCTGCTCTCCTACCCGCCACTACTAGAGAAACTGGTCTTACGGCTGCATACATATGGCAGACTGTGCACTGGGTCAGACCTTCAATCTTGCTAACGCTCACTATGCCAGTTAAAGCTCAAAACAGGTATAACAACGAAAAAAAGAGGGTTTAAAATAAACTTTTTACCTAGTTTGAACCTACTTTGGTTTGAAACTCCATTGTTTGTAACTCCACATAGATCACCCACTTAACTCCTGTGTATACACCTCCACAACAGTTGAGAGCAGCTAAACACTAGTGCAAGCTCCACTGCAGTCTCAGGGGTTCTATTTATACAGTCTGTTCAATTGCAACTAATCAAACCCCACCCCCTCAAACTGAGGGAAAACTAACTGCAAAGTAAAGCAGGTTGTGACAAACTTTCTGTAAGCACAATAGCACACCAAACTTTTTAACACCCAAGAATTAAACCACATTATTAAAATATACAACCTTACTATAAAACAACAGTTAATAACCCTCAATAACAAATACTTATCCTTTTCAGTTGATTTGTTTGCTTTTAGTTGCTTTTCCAGTCAGCAGCCTGCTTGAAACTGAAAATTAGAAATAGAAGAGGTAGGCCTCAACTCAACCAGAAAAAAATATCCAGAAAATGTGGTATTATTGGAAGCCACAAAATTATTAGGAGCTTTGACAGACCCCATCCAGAACAAATTAAACTACCCAACATGGCAGTAGTAGCATCAACATAGAATTAAAACTGGAATTATAATAGGTAAGCTTCAACCAGTAAAAATTAACCATAGGATGAGGCATTGTAGGAAGCCACAATTTTTAGAAGCTTTGGCAGACCCCCAAGAAATTAGACTACCTTATAGCAGTAGTAGCATCTACATTGAAATAAAAGGCTTAGACTGTAAGATCTACGAAGCAGGGACCTCCTTACCACTATGTCTCTTACCACATAGCACTTAAGCTCTTTGTCCTATGATTCTGTATATATTTATTATGTGATTTGTCTCCCCATGTATACTTTTATATATATTGTACTTTTATGCACTGTACAGCGCTGCAGCTCCTTAACAGAGCTTTACAAATAAAGTTATACAATACAATACAATTAAAATAAGAATAAGACGAGGTAGGCCGCAACCAGAAAAAAATAACCAAAAAAAAAAGGCATTCTTGGAAGCTACATAATTTTTAGGAGCATTGGCAGACCCCAACCAGAATAAATTAAACAACCTTATGGCAGTAGTAGCTTCAACTTTATTAGAATTAAAATTACAGTTAGAAGAGGTAGGCCTCAACCAGAAAAAAATTAACCAGAAAACGAGCCATCATTGGAAGCAACATAATTTTTAGGAGCCTTGGCATACCCCATCCAGAAGAAATTGGATAACCTTATGGCAGTAGTAGAATCAACATATAATTCAAATTAGAATTAGAAGAGGTAGACCCCAACCGTAAAAAAATAACCAGAAAATGTGGCATTATTAAAAGCCACAACATTTTTTAGGAGCTTTGGCAGACCCCATCAGAAGAAATTAGACTACCTTATGGCAGTAGTAGCATCAACATAGAATTAAAATTAGAATTAGAAGAGGTAGGCCTCAACCAGAAAAAATTAACCAGAAAACGAGGCAATATTGGAAGCCACATCATTTTTAGGAGCCATCATTTTTGGCAGACCCCATCCAGAAGAAATTGGACAACCTTATGGCAGTAGTAGCATCAACATAGAATTAAAAATAGAATTAGAAGAGGTAGACCCCAACCATAAAAAAATAACCAGAATTTGCAACATTCTCATGCAACCTCCTCAACAGGCACCATTCTGCCTCCCAGCTCCTTCTGCCTGCCTACAGGGCATACTATCGTCCTCCTCAGGTCCGTCACCCTCCTCTAGTAGGGCATTCAATGTGTGCCATGTGGCCTGCTCAAAGGGGGAAAGTACTCAGCAGAGCTGCCTCACCTGATACCACTGCTCTGAGTATCCCTGGCACTGTGCTCCAGCAGGTAATTGCTGGACATCCAGAGCTGCTCTACGAGGTGCTCCACCATGTGCAGGGTGGAATTCCAGTATGTCGGCAGGTCACAGATCAGCAGGTGGGTTGGCAGATTATGCTACTGCTGCATCCGTGCCAAAGATGCGTTGGCGGTGGAGGACCTGCAAACTCCAACAAGTCACCCAACCCTTGGTAGCTCTTGAGGAAGCACTGCACCACAAGGCTGAGGACGTGTGCAAAGCAAACATTGTTACCTGCTTGGAGCTGGCAGGGAGTGGTGAACCACTGCTACACCTGAGTCTGGAAGGCAGCCATATGAGCTCAGTTGCATTATGACTCCTCTCGCTCAGAGAGAGGAGTTGCAGCACAGCCTGACACCACTTGTGCTGCACTGATATTCATGGGTGGCTGATCCATAGAGGAGGAGGAAGTGGGCGTGTGGGCTTTGCCTTGTACCACACCGGGAGGCACCTGTGGCCTGAAGGGAGCACCCCTGCTTGCATCCTCCCCAGCACTCATCAGGGTGACCCAGTGGGCAGTGTATGATATGTACCTCCCCTGCCCATGCCTGCTGGTCCATGTGTCAGTGGTGCAGTGCACTCTGCCACCGTCAGCATGATCCAGTGACAGAGACACATTCTCCACCACTTGCTGGTGGAGGGCAGAGACAGCCTTCATGGCAAAATAATGGCTGCTGGGTATCTTCCAGTTTGGGGCTGTGCAAACCATCAGCTGTCGGAAAGGGGATGCATCGAATAGCTGATAGGGCAGCAGGGGCAGGAACTGGGGAGGGAAACAGGGGCCCATACTGATGATGAGGAGGCAGAGGGGGCTGCAGAAGAGGCAAAGCTACACAGTTGCTGCCTCCAACTGTGAACATCAGAATCCTCTTCCCTTGTTACAGGGGATGAAGAGCTAGCACCTCTGAGCACCTGAGGAATGGGAGGAGGTGAACCAGAAGCACCACTGCCACCTGATGCCCAGGGACTTTGGTGCTACTCCCACGTCATTATGTGATGATGTTTCATAGGGGAACTTAAAGCTGGCATTCTCATATGTGACCCTGTCTGCCCCCTTTGAACTTTTGCCAGCAGAGCTGGCACACTGCTACCAACTGGTGCTCAGTCTGCTAGGTGAAAAATGCCCACACTGCTGAAATGCAGGCCACCACCTTAACTGCTGTGGAGGTCTGGGGATGGTCCCCACCCATACACCCAGAGGCTTGGGACCCAGGTGCAGTGCTGCCCTGTAGTGATTGGCGAATCTATCCAGTTTTGCTTCTTCGAAAAATTTGCGAATTTCCGGCGAAATTCATGAATTGGTAAAAAACATTGTTTTATTTTTTGGCTGGCGTTTCGCAAATTGCAGGAATTCACTGCAAATTTGCGCCTGTCGAATAAATTCGCCCATCACTACTGCCCTGTTGCCTGCCCCCCTAGCAGTGATTCATGGGGTTTTCTGCCTCTGTGGGGCCAGCTCACCATCCTTATCAACAACATACAGTTCCCCCCTGAACTGCTGCTGTTATCCTCCTGAACCGCCTCCAGTCGTCTGTCCCTGTCATCATCATCCACCCCAGACCAGATCCTGCATCATATATGTCATCCACACCCACATCCAGCATGTTGGTCTCTGACCCCACACCATCAGCCTGCTGCCCTGCCATTAGGGGACCCTGCCTAACATCCCCTACTGATGTGGGCTGTGCCATGACCTCCACCTGCTCATCAAACAAGAATCCCCCCCCCATTCCTGCCTCATCATCAAAAAAAATCCTGGATGTGTGGGCTCAAGTCTACCTCAATACCAAATAAAAAGAGGGATGGGGTGTCCCTCGGCACTGAGCTGGCAGGTGACACCACCTGCTGCCACTCACTGGTGCAGGCTGCAGACAAGGTAGCCTGGATCAGCCAGTCTACCACTGCCTCTGCCTACTGCGAGCGTATGGGTTTTGAATCAGTGGCAAAACAATCTGGCACAGTCCTACATTTGCCAGTTGCCCTACTGTGACCCAATGCCACCTGCTGCTGTGGTGCTTGCTGCTAGAGGTTAGAGAGAGGTTAGAGAGAGCAGTATAGAGATAATTGAGATAATTGTGTTTTATTTAGCTAGAGGAGTTTGTGTAGTTAGCTTTGTTTCTATACATCAGTTCTTTCACTGTGTGAATATTTATCGCTCTTGTTTTGGGATTCCAGGACAGAAATGAGAAGTGTGTATTATTTCTGCTTTCATCTTGGTGTGCAGGATGTCATACATTTTATTTATGGTGTGGATGCTCAGAGGGCACTTCTGCGCTGCTGGAATGAGATCCTAAATTTGATTACAGCTTTACAGTTTGATTACAGGATTGGAATTATAAGCAAAGGGGATTACACTGTATGGGGCAGATTTACTAAGGGTCGAAGTGAAAATTCAAATAAAAAAATTAGAATTTTGAAGTACTGTCTCTTTAAAAAATTAGAACCTTTAGGACTTTTTTGAAAATTTTTGAAAATCACATTTTTTGGGGGAAAATAATTTGAATTGTTTGAATCGAATGATTGAAAGATTTTTATTCGATTGAAAACAGACCTATTTGAAAAACCCGTTTTTAAAAATTTGATGGATGAATTTGCAAAGTTTTTTTGCTTCAATCCTTAGTAAATGTGTGTAAAGTTAAAGTCCAGGTTCAAGGTACAGACAACAGTTCAGGCAAAATCGTAATCAAAGCCCAGGCAAAGGTCCAAAGGCAGGCAGAGTAACATCAGATTCAAAAGTCCAGGCAGGATCAAAGTGCAAAGACCAGTCCAAAAGTATCCAGGAACTCTTAGTAAACTGAACCTATACTTGGTCATTGAACCAGCGTCCAGAGCGTCCTTTGGTGCTGGTTCATTATATCACCATGCCGGCACTCTGAGCATTGGCATTCTTGTGCCAGCATCGCTACCCACATGTAGTGTATGGGCACCACCATCCTGGATTCTCGACCACCAGGCAGGCAAGATACGCCAACCTGACAGTACCCCCTCCCCCATGGGGGGCCACTGGACCCCCAAGTCTTGTCTTCTGGGGAAATCGGTTGTAGAATTCCTTAACTAGGCAATGAGCATGTACGTCAGAGTATTTCTCCCACGAGCATTCTTAAGGGCCAAAGCCCTTCCACTTGATGAGGAACTGGAGAGAACCCCTGGAAAGTCTGGAATCTAAGATTTTTTCCACTCTTGTTGGCCATCCACGGAAATGGTGGAAGGAGAAGACTGATCCAAAAAAAGCAATTGGAAATTGTTGGTTTGCCTAGGGAGACATGAAACACATTAGGAATTTGCATCTCAGGGGGAAGTGAAAGTTTGACTGCCACAGGATTAACTATCTCCGAAAGGGGGAAAGGACCAACAAACCTAGGACCCAACTTGGGAGAAGGAATCTTTAAATGAATGTTCCTAGTGGACAACTACACCTTGTCTCCGACCTTGTATGGAAGGGAGGTTCTTCGTCTGCACTCAGCAAAAGTCTTCTGCACAACAGTGCTCTTCTCCAGATTCTATTTAGTTGCAGCCCAAATAGTAGATATATGGGCAGCATGATCATCTGCGGCAGGGACCTCTGACAAAATATTGTGGAAAAGCTTGGGGATGCTGTCCGTACACTATCATAAAGGGAGATCTTCCAGTAGAAGTGTGGAATGCATTATTATGAGCGAATTCCGCCCACGGGAGGAGATAAGACAAATCATGTTGACAGAGGGTGTCACGAAAACACCCACCTCTCACAGGCTCACGTGACAAAGCATGCAACTGTAAGGGCCTACGCAGTTCCTAACTTGTACAGAACTCACACGCAGTCACACCCAAACAGTCCCAACATGCAAAACTTACACGCTGCCACCACCGCGCTTAAGGGCCGCAAGCACCCAGCTCATGACACTCTGACACTTACTAGAGACTTATCCCACTAGGCTTTCTAGCTAAGCACTATGACATTCACTCTAGCAGACAGGTCAAGGCAATTAACAGACAACACAAAATTCCCACACCAGCAGACAAAGTATCAAACATGCACAACTTTCCTTCTAACTGGCAAGAGGGGTTCACATACATTTAACATACACACTTTTCCTCAGGTAAAAGGTTCGTTTAGAGCATCAAAGACAAACTCCTTAAATTGCAAATTTAATGGCCCAAAGGGGACAGTGCATAAAATATAAAAAAATACAGATACAAATAACATACACAGCAGCAAACAGTTATAAAATAAAAAGGGATAAAAATTCAGAAACCTACATACATCACCTAAAGAAGGATCTTATGTGAGTCCTGTTCCGGGGGAACGGAGGAAATAACGACATATACCTCCCAAGCAGCTTGGTCCCCAAAGGTATATATCTTTCCAGTTACCTGGACTCTTGATATCTAGATTTGGGAATGGATAGGTCACGCCCCCATCCAATGAAAAAGGTGGGGCGGGTCACCAATTTACAATAGGCTGTTCTGGAGATAAAGATTTTCCATTCAGCCTAAACTATTTGGGGGTATATAGCAGTATCATGAAATGATGAATATTAGCTAGGACATTTAATTCTCTATCCATAGAGACCAAACACCCCAGGACTAACATATAATATTCTGTCCTTATCAGAATATTTGTTAATACTGACAGGGGTCATCCTAATGTGGGAGTGTTTGGACTCCTTGAGAAGTCCTAGCTATGAGGTAACTCATGGTTGTGGTCATTCCTGTCTATATTTAGAGGATATTTGAGTTATGAGCATAAAACAATATTACCTCTAAATCTGCCCTGAGAAAGACCACTCCACTATAGCACAGGTATGGTAATTGGGTTTTCATTCACCTAGCCAGACAGTCTGTCCTTGTGTCATTTAGTGGGTATTTGTGAATTACCTCCTGCTGTGAGGTTTCCTCAGAATGTGGATTCTAGGGCTTATTGAATTTGGATATAGTGGAAACCTTAACCATTTCTATGCTGGAACTTCTTGTTCCATCATGACAGAGGGAAACATGGTTTCTCTGGAATTGTGCTGATGTTTGAATCTCCGCTGCCCCATTGGTTTGGGGATGGTAGGCAGACGAGAACTGAAGAGTGACACCCAAGTCTTTACATGAGGCATGCCAGAACTTTGCTTTGAATTGAGATCGCCTGTCAGAGACTATCTCAGCTGGGAAGCCATGCAACCGAAAAATAAATTGGATGAAGAGCTGGGATAATTCCACAGCTGAGGGAATTTTTTGCAGAGCAATGAATTGTGCCATTTTACTCAAACGGTCTACCCAAATTACAATATTCCCCTTTGAGGGTGGTAGTTCAACAATTAAGTCCACTGCCAGGTGAGTCCATGGATGAGAGGGATTGGGTAGAGGCTGCAAAAGACCACTGGGTTGAGTCTGGCTAGCCTTGGAGGTGGCACAGATGGTGCAAGCAGCAACAAACTTTTTGACATCGTTCAGGATGTTTGGCCACCACACTAACCATAAAAGGAGTGTTAAAGTCTTTTCAGGACTAGGATGTCCTGCCTGCTTGGAGCAATGGATCTGTTGTAAAATGGGTAGGCAAAGTTCTGAGGGTATGAATGCCATTCCAATAGGCGTATGATAAGGAGCAAAGGATTAACCAGCCAGGATTTGCTCTGCAAATTGAGGAAAGAGAGAGGCAATGATTCTGGCCGGAGGAATTACAGGATCTTGTCTTTCAGGGAGATGATCCACCAGAGCGAAATTACAGGATAGTGCATCCTTTTTCTGATTCTTGGAGCCAGGACGACAGGTCAAAATAAAGTTAAAGCGGAAAAAGGAGAGAGCCCACCTTGTTTGTGGGGGTTCAGTAATTCAATTTCTCAATTTTGGCAAAAAGAGAGTTGTTCCTCAGACGAGAGAGTACCTTTTTTACCTGAGAACGATGCCTTTCCAAGTCCTTGGATAAGATTAAGATGTCATCAAGGTACACGACCATGAAATTTCCCAAGAGGTCCCAAAGATGTAATTCACAAACTCATGGAAGATGGTGGGGTCGTTGTTGAGGCCAAAGAGCATGATGAGATATTTGTAGTGCCAATCTCTAGGATGGGCAAATTTATTCACCAGGCGCAAATTCACGTTGAATTCCTACGATTCGCCACCAGCAAATAAATTTGCAAAACATCAGCAGAAAAAAACGAGACGTGCTCCAAAAATGACGCGATGCGCGCCGAAAACGATGCGACGAGCCGAACGTCAAAATCGACGCAATGCTTGTCAAAAACAAGATGTGGATGAGTTAATGCACATCATCCACATCCGTGAAGGGTATGAATGGAAGACGACATTCAACACCCGAGATGGGTAGTAATGAGAATTTCCAAGGAATTGACGAAAAATTGGCGAAACGGCATGTCATTTACGGTGCATCGCGTCATTTCCGACGCGCATCAAAATTGACGCAACGCGTGTCAAAAACGAGACGAGCGACATATCGCCAATTTTTCGTCAATTCGCAAATTTCCTTGAAAATTCTCAAATATTTTGTCGAAGCAAAACGGGATAGATTCGCCCATCACTACCCATCTCGGGTGTTGAGTGCCATCTTCTATTCATCCCCATTCACGGATGTGGATGAGTTAATGGAGGGATGCAGACCACTGTCCTTCTTCTCCACTAAGAAGAAGCTAGCCCCAGCCAGAGAGGTAGAGGGAAAAATAAATCCCCACTGGAGATTTTCTTGGATATAATCTTTCATGGCAGAAGTCTCTGCAGGAGAGTGGCCCAAGTATAATTGTAATCAAAGTCCAGGCAAAGGCCCAAAGGTAGGCAGAGTAATATCAGAATCAAAAGTCCAGGCAGGGTTAAAGTCCAAAGATCAGTCCAAAAGTATTAAACAGCACCCAGGAATGCTTAGCAAATGGAACCTATACTTGGGCATTGAACTGGCGTCCAGAGCGTTCCTGTGCCAGCGCCGCTACCCACGTGTAGCGTATGGGTGCTGCCATCTTGGATTCTCGACCGCGATCACAGGGCGCTCCTGGTGGTCCTGACTATGTGCCCCTATGTGTTATTTCTGTGTTGGTTTCCTCCAGGTTCTCATTTTCATGTGCAGTCCAAAAGCATACAGGAATTTATGTGGATCCTATTAAAACTAATAAAGCTTGATGTCAAACCCAAACTTCGCTTTTGATTAATATTTTCTCTTGGAGCCACTGTTCGTCGTACCAAACAACCAAACCACTGCCCGGCTGCTATGGTAAATAGGACTCAAGAAACCAGATGGCTACTGCATAAAAAACAACTGAAGAGCCACTGAATAAAGAACCAAAAACAAAATACAAAAAATAAAAACCAGATTGTCTCAGAATATCAATATCTAAATCATACTAAAAGTTAATTTAAATTTTATCTACTCCTTTAAGTCTGGGAAATGTAGGTGATATCATATGCACAAGTACATTGCATTTTCAAAATTACAGGAACACATTTGTCAAACCTCCCAATAAGTGAAGAGGGATAAAATGATCTGCTGTGCACATTACAGAGAAAGAAATTTGAACACACATATGGGGGTTTCAAGGTCATGTTTTGTGTGTTACAGTTTTGCTAAAGAAGGTGAATTTGCCCTAAGCTGCTAGTCTCAATTCCCCCAAAAGAACTGTGTTCTTTCCTCCCTACGTATTACCCTGGGGCAGTGTGTAGTTCGACATGCAGCTAAACCTTCCCAC
>CM044441.1:77494982-77537396 GCA_024363595.1 Xenopus borealis
CAATGAATGTGTTTTGCAATACTTGATGTCAAATTGCAATTTCTAATGTCAAGTAAATGTTCGTAAATACGTCTTTTAAACGGTCTCTTGGTTTTACCATCATACATACTGCCACAATAGCAAGTGAAAAGATAGATCACATGGGTTGTGGTACAACAGGTATAATGGTACATTTGAAATTCAGTACCTGTTTTTCCAAATGTATGTGATGGTTTTATCATATTGCATTTTTCACATGCACCACACTTAAAAGTGCCTGTTGTTTTGCAGCAGGATCTAGCCTGTTTTTGGTAATGGCTTTTGGTTAGCATCCCCCCTATACTGGTATTTTTTCTGTAAGTAATTAGTGGTCTGGAGGGAATAAATGGACTTATTTTGGGGTCATTTAGTAAAATGCCCCAGTGTTTCTGGACTACAGATTGAATGTCAAAGTCATTATCATTGAAAGTCAAAATAAGTCTAGTTTGTCCTTGATGTTTTGTATGACTATTTGATGCCATCCGATTGGTAGTCCTATATAGTAGGTCCTCTCTTTTTTGTGCAACCGCCCATTGATAAGCTCGATGCAGACATCTGGATTTGTAACCCCGCATTTTAAATCTCTGATATAGTTTATAGGCTTCCCTTTGGAAGTCCTCCTCCGAAGAACAAATTCTCCGTAGTCTCAGGTACTGCCCTTTGGGAATACCTTCTATACAGTTCCTAGGGTGCATGGATTTAGCATGAAGTAGACTGTTACTAGCTGTTTTCTTTCTGAATAAATTGGTGGATATTGTGCCCTGTTGGTCCCTCATAATCTCCAAATCAAGGAACTCAATTTTATATTCGTCAAAACTCATAGTAAAGGACAAGTTAAATGAGTTATTGTTGAGTTCACCCACGAATTCCTTCAAAAGTGATTCGGAGCCTTGCCAAATCAACATGATGTCATCGATGTATCTATGCCACCTGAGAATGTGGCACAGATACATCTCATAAGCATCATTGGAGAATACATATCGCTCCCATTCCCCCAGATATAAATTTGCATAACTCGGGGCGCATTTCGCTCCCATTGCCACACCTTGACGTTGTAAATAGTAAACGCCATCAAACAAAAATTTATTGTGATGCAGCACAAAGTCTAGAGATTTTAAAATAAAGTTATGGGCTTCAGTGATCGGCGTGTGTATTCTCTCAAAAATAGATTTAATGGCTTTTAAGCCCAAATCATGGGGTATGCTCATATATAGAGCCTCTACATCCAGACCCACCAGTATACAGTCCGAATCTAGGGTTAATCCATTGATTACCCTGAGTAAATGTGATGTGTCTTGTATAAATGAATCCTGGATAACAGACTGCTACAGTTAGAAACCTCATGGATTTTCAGGCTCAAGACATATAAATCAAGCTTTGGACTCAATGGTCATTTTAATTTTCAGGCTTTTATTTAAAAACCATATATATAAGGTTCTGCTCCCACATAAATCAGTATGTATCTACTTGCAACTACATTACAGCAATGAATGTCATCCACACAAAGGAGATAGGGACATTCTGAACGCCACTTGTGTCCAATTGAGATGACTGTTAATAATTCTTATTAACTGCTTTCAGTATATGATTTCCATGGCTTTTGATACAAGATTGTTAGATATATATATAAAAAGTAACTCAAAGCAACTGGACTTGCTGAGATATTTTAATGAAGACGTTTCACTGCTCATCCAAGCAGCTTCTTCAGTTCAACTGACTGGTGTAGGGGAGTTCTCGGCAAATAGACTCTTCCAACAATCCAATCACAATGGCACACTGCAACTCTTCAGAGAGGTGACATTTGAAATTCACAGTGGTCTTGATTCTGTGTAGTTACAGTGATAGAATAACCAATGTGTCATGCAACTCCTAGACACAGGTGTTACTTGTGAGAGTTGCATGAATGGATGTGTCAAGAGTTGTGAAACCGCCGGGGAACAGATGCGAGAACAGCATTGTATGTAGCAGACAGGTGGTGTCGAAGGCCCCCGCCTCTGTTCAGGGATGGTTTCTCCACCTTAACATGAATCGCCTCTTTCACACCTCTTTCAAACCAGCGGTCTTCTTTATCCAAAATTTGGACATTGCTATCTTCAAAAGAGTATCCCTTGTCTTTTAGGTGTAGAAAAACAGCCAAGTCTTGTCCTGTAGAGTTCGCCCTCCTATGCTGATCCATTCGTTTGTGGAGCAGTTGTTTTGTCTCCCCAATGTATAGATCTGTGCACTCATCGCTACACTGGACTGCGTATACCACATTACTTTGTTTTCCCTTAGGAGTTGGATCCTTTGGGTGTACCAGTTTTTGTCTCAGTGTGTTGCTAGGTTTGAAGAACACAGGGACGTGGTGTTTGTTGAAAATCCTCCTGAGTTTCTCAGACACTCCAGCTACATATGGGATGACTATGTATTGCTTACTATGTGTCTCCGGGTGGTTATTTCTTTTGATGTTCCTGTTGGACTTGGTTGCTGCTGTTTTAACAAAGGCCCAGTCTGGGTAGCCACATGCTTTTAAAGCTCCTCTGAGATGTTTATGCTCCTTGTCCTTGGACTCAGTATCAGTTGCCACACATTCCGCCCTGTGGTGCAGAGATCTAATGACACCCAGTTTGTGTTTCAGCGGATGGTGGGAATCAAACAACAGATATTGATCCGTATGAGTAGGTTTCCTGTACACCTCAGTTTTTAAAATACCCCCATTCTTGGATGCAAATTAAACAGTCCAAATAAGCAAGTTTGTTCCTGTGGACATCTTCCCTTGTGAACTTGATGTTATTGTCCACTGAATTAATGTGTTCTGTAAAGGCTGCCACTTCATTGGATCTGATTTTAACCCAGGTGTCATCCACATACCTGAACCAGTGACTTGGTGTAGTTCCCTGGAAAGTAAGTAAAGCTCTCCTTTCCACTTCCTCCATGTATAAGTTAGCTACAATGGGAGATACTGGAGAACCCATTGCACAGCCATGTTTCTGTCTATAGAAAAGGTCCTTGTATTTGAAGTATGTGGTGTTAAGGCACAAATCTAGCAACAAACATACTTGGTTAGGATTGAGCTTCGTTCTGCTGCTTAGGGTGTTATCTTGCTGCAGTCTATTTCTTACAGTCTCAGTTGCCTCTGTTGTAGGTATACATGTAAACAAAGATGTGACATCATATGATACCATGGTTTCTTCTGCCTCTAGTGTAACGCCATGAATCTTGGTTACAAAATCTTTGGCATTCTGGATATGATGCTCTGTATTGCCTACCAACGGGGTTAAGATGTTAGCCAAGAATTTTGCAATGCTGTATGTCACTGAATTTATGCTGCTGACAATGGGCCTTAATGGGGCTCCTTCTTTGTGTATCTTGGGTAGTCCGTACAAGCATAGTGTGGCTTCTCTGGGGTATAAACGGCGGTTTATCCTGTGTCTAGGCGTTGCATGACACATTGGTTATTCTATCACTGTAACTACACAGAATCAAGACCACTGTGAATTTCAAATGTCACCTCTCTGAAGAGTTGCAGTGTGCCATTGTGATTGGATTGTTGGAAGAGTCTATTTGCCGAGAACTCCCCTACACCAGTCAGTTGAACTGAAGAAGCTGCTTGGATGAGCAGTGAAACATCTTCATTAAAATATCTCAGCAAGTCCAATTGCTTTGAGTTACTTTTTATATATATATATCATGACCTGGATGAATGAGAATCTTCATAGTTACCCTGTGTCTAGGAGTTGCATGACACATTGGTTATTCTATCACTGTAACTACACAGAATCAAGACCACTGTGAATTTCAAATGTCACCTCTCTGAAGAGTTGCAGTGTGCCATTGTGATTGGATTGTTGGAAGAGTCTATTTGCCGAGAACTCCCCTACACCAGTCAGTTGAACTGAAGAAGCTGCTTGGATGAGCAGTGAAACGTCTTCATTAAAATATCTCAGCAAGTCCAGTTGCTTTGAGTTACTTTTTATATATATATACCATGACCTGGATGAATGAGAATCTTCATAGTTAAGATTGTTAGATATTAAGGGTTTTTTTTTCCTTTGGTCGCAAACAGGTCTTACTATCTAATATTGGAATAACTTATATGTTTATTTACAAAGTCTTCTGAGCGATTTCTTGCAAGGGCTTTGTTATACATTATGAATACTGAATTTAGTGTATAGTATTTATAGTATTTACATCACCACCATGTCCTGTGAATGGGCACTTTCTCGTTGCTAAGATATAGTTAACTGGTAACAATGTGATGATGTTCTGCAACGTGCCTCGAACACATGACACATCACGTGACCGCACCTTTAAGATGCGCCTACTATGTGCACATTCGGCCTCTTGACAAAGCCGCGTTGGGCCGCGAAACGGTCGTAGAGGTTTTTGGCGGCGCTTGGGAGACGGGGCCCTTCTCCGCAGACAGACGCACCCAGCACCACGAACAAGCAACCAACGGTGATCACATATTCAGTCACCCAATGCTCTAATATGGACATATATCCCGAACTTGGTCTGTATATCTAAGACAACTTTTTGCACGGAGAAGAGGTCGTGAGTATGAGACATTTCTCACGTTGACAGTCTTATAGTTTGCACATAATTTCAAGTGTGGAAATTTGCTCCCATAGATTGGGAAGGACACAATAGTTACCATATGGACTTCCATTACAACTGCCATTTATTGCAACACGTGGAGTGATTTTTAAGGTGGTAACTGCATAATATCGGGTGTACCAAAAGCCTTTTTTTCCCCAGAGCATATGAGGAGATAAAGCCATATTCTGATACTTGCCTATCTTTTTTGGCACTTGGGTGCAAATGACTTACTTTTCTCTTTTTGGAACCATATACCGTGCGAAATTCCTATGAATATGTAATCAGACTGTGGATGTTGTCTGTGACGTATTCTGCATACAAGCCATGATGCAGAAACCATACCAGTTCGTTGCTTGAACATGTTTATACACATATGGGGTTTTTCTAACATATAAATCTGTCTTATACCATATACTATAGTCGTTAGACTGCCTACTATGTATATTTTGATGTAACTGATTGGTCATTCTTCCGATCTTCTGATCGGATACTGTGGCCGAAACACTTAAAGGAACGGGATCCCGTCTCCCAGGCTACTGCCTTGGTTTTAAATATGTTTTAATAATCAGGCATGGTGGTGAATAAAAATTGCTTTTTACATATCAATGTCATTTTCTGATTAACTAACATCGCGAAGTTTATGCCTTGGTGGAGGTTTAGCCCAATTTCAGTTGTGTTTTTCCAAAAAAAAAATGTTTACTTTTCCTTAAGTAGAATTAAGTACCTAATTAAATATGAAACTTGGACAAGGTGTGGTATAAATATTTGATAATTTAACATACCTTTCAATTCAATTACCAATCGATTTTCTTTATGCTTTTAAATAACATTATATTTTGTAGTAAATACTTAAAGGGGTTGTTCACCTTCCAAACACTTTTTTCTGTTCAGTGGTTTTCAGATTGTCCCCCAGAAATAAAGACTTTTTTCAATTACTTTCCATTATTTATTTTTTACTGTTTTTTCAAAATCTAAGTTTAAAGTTGAATGTTGGTGTCTCTGGTGTTTGAGTCTGGCAGCTCAGTAATTCAGGTGCAGACTGTAACAAGTTTGCAACATTTAATTGATACATTTCACAGCAACATCTCTGGAGTATTAGCAACTATTGTATCAATTCTAACAGCTGCCTGTAATGAAACCCAGAGATTATGCTCAGCAGGGACAAAGATAAGAAATGTATCCATTAAATGTATCAGTTTAGAACAGTTGGGGGGGTTGGCGACCCCCCTCCCAGAGCTTCTTTAGAAGGTGAAAAATGACACTTTACACTTCAATATTAGAAAACTGGTTACAAATAGAAAATAGACAGTACTTGGAAAAAGTCATTATTTGTAGTGATCTATCTGAAAACAACTTGTTGTTTGACGGTGGACAACCCCTTTAACTGAATGCAACAACCTCATAGGCGTGGAACTGTAACTCGCAAGAAACTGTAGCACTCCAATTGTAAGGGGAATAAGGTGCCCTGTGACCATTTATTAAGGACCCTTTTTCACCTTGCAACTCAAGTGCCGCAGCTTACTTTTGTATCACATCATTATATAAATTAAACTTTATTTTCATTCCAACATTTCCCACTATAATTCAGAAACTGTCCTTTTGGAATTTTTTAATTTTACTTTTCTTGATAATTGTATGCAATTATAAAGTTTATTCCAACCATTTTTTTATCTCACAAAGTTTGCTTCTATTTTTCACCTGCACCATTTGAATGATTTTCTCAGCAGACAAATTTATATTTAGATGCATGTTTCCTTTCTTAAGACCAGTTTAGCTGGAATAATGCTACACTTTCTTTCAAACATAAATTATGCTTCACTGCTATTGTCATGTTACACATGAATAGTTTGCCTTTTTTATGTATGTCTCCTCTCTCTTCCCTTAGCCTGCTCTCATTCCCCCTGGCTCCTCCCCTACTGCTCATTCTAGCTTCAACCTGCATTTCAGTTACATGCTGTTAGCTGCTCACTCTATGATTTTTTGACCTATCCATTTGTTCATCGGTGTATGATCTGCACAGTTTTGAATAAACTTCTTCACGATCTTCAAGGTGTCGTTTGGATCGAGTCACTGTCCGCCAATCTACCTAAGACTGCAGTTATAGACATCTCAACACAACTGTGAGTTAAAGGGGATCACATTGTAGTGCTTAGACTGGAGAGGCAGAACAGCTATGCCAGATGAAAAAGGGGAAAACAGTAGCTCATTTGAAGTAGTTACAAAAAGTGCTACCCACAATTTTTTCCAACGAAAAACATACCGTAGTATTATCTAATTATATGTTTTTATTTCCTCTACAGTCATAGAAAACTAATATTCATCAGACAGAAAGATGGATATGATTTTAAAGGAATATTACATTGAACATGGAAATTTAATTCTGGGGGGAAAAACATTCTGCTCATGCACTGTTTTCTCTCAGAAAACTTGTGGATAAAAATATGGTAACATAAAGTATGCTGAGCAGTATTGGTAGGTTAAGCTTGTATTTACCACCTTCAGTAGGGGAGGTGGAATGTTCTTGGCCCCATCCTTGCCTAAGTATGTACTAATTCCTTAACTTGCATACTGAATGTTGCGCAATTAGGGATTGAGTAGGGGGCAGGAGGACAATAGTGTTGCTCAATGAAATCCTTGTTTTTTTGAGGATGGTCACAGGTCTCTGTACTACATTTCAGAGCACAGATACTTACAACAGTTAATTTAGGCTGAAGGTAGGATGCAAAAGCTAAAGAAAATGGCACATTGTACCTATGTTTTGCTCTTTCTACCCTGCCTTCCAGTTCTGAGCATAACTTATTATGTTATTAGTAAGTTTCATTAAGTAAGTGTTTTTTCACAAGAAAGGCAGATGGATTTAATTGTGTAAAACATATAAATGGTGTACAACATATTGCACTATTGCCAGTGCAAAAATAAATAATTGAGACAAGTATTTTGACCCATTATATCTTATTAGTAATAGACCTTGTGAATGTTACCCATAGAATCTTTGGCATAATACATTTTTCATCAAGCAAGTCAGTTACCATTTCTGTTACCAAGCACTTAATAACAATGCCCCACCTTGCAGTGGAAGATTTAGATTTAGGTTTCCGGCTTCATGCCCTATCGCTAGGTGAGCAGCTAGCAGGCTTGCTCATTTTCTATCACCTGGCCTTTCCAATCCATTTCCAGCAGCCTTATTGGTTGGTTTGTTGGTTGGTTAGGGTCAGCCAATAAGGGCAGCCCTTCCCTATATAAACCCTGTTCTCCTCACTTCCTGGGCTTGGCCTCTGATATGTAAGTACCATCCCTGGCTCAGGGTTCCCATGCTCTGGTTTTTGTTGCTCCAGCTTTGTTCTTGGTCTTTTCTTGTTCCCTACTCTTGTTCTATTCTTGCTCCAGTCCCAGTCCTGTTCCCCTGCCCACACCATCCTGTTCTTCAACTTCAGGTTCTCCCTTTCATTACCAGTTGGCACATCAGTCCTGGCCTACAGAAATGCCTTACAAAGCTGAGCACAATGAAACATATTATCGAGAAACAAGCTGTAATTTGGCAATAGTTTGGCAAACATGGTTGAATTCTTGAAGAAGCCTAACTCAGAAAAACCTTACAGGTTGTTCACCTTCCAAAAACTTTTAGTTCAGTTGTCTTCTATTGTTCACCTCAATTCCTTTCAATATTTAATTTTTTAACCTTTTTTCCAAAATTGAAGTTTAAGGTTTCATGTTTCTTTAGTCTATAGTGTTTCAGTATGCCAACTCAGTGATCCAGGTGCAGATTCTGATTCTGAACTGCTACAATATGCTAAATTAGTTGATACAACAAACATTTAGTGGAATATTAGCAACTACTGTATTCATTATAATAGCTGCCTTTCATGATTCTTAGGGATTTTGCTCAGCAGGGCCAAAGATGAGAAATATATCAACGGATGTATGAATTTAAAAGTTTACAGAGTCAATGACCCCCTCCCAGGAGGTAAAAAATCCAACTTCAATATTAGAAAGTAATTGAAAAGGGTATTTATTTCTGATGAACTATCTGAAAATTATTGAGCTGCTATAAGCATTGGAAAGCGAATAGCTCCTTTCATCTAGCTCTCCAAGGTTAGTGCCCCTATTAATATGAGGGAATCATCTAATTGCACCTTAACTTGCTAAGAGTACGATGGCTGAATAAAACAACAGAAAAGCATTTAAAGTATTTATTATTATTTGTATTTAAAGTTAGTTATGTTTATTTAATTTATGAGGTTTATATTTGTTCCAAAGTTTTGCTTTCTCGGGTCTCGAATTAGAAAATGTGGGGGAGCTGCAGAGCTTACAGCAGTTTTTCTAGAAGCTGCAATAGTTTGCATTAAGATTTACCTCTGTTTCATGTTGTTTGATAAAAGGTACCCGGACAGACTATAATTTGAACCACTGAGACTCTTGTGGGTTTTGCTTCTGTGGATGGCCTGCTGTAATCTTACAGCACCACAGGGGGCTAGCGAGGGTGCCTAGGCCTGTAGGGGGCAGGATGCAAGTAGAGCCATCAGGGTTCTTATACAGGGATTGGCCAGCATATTTGGGGATAGGTTAAGATATAAAGGAGCGGGAGTTCCTTTTCTTACCTTGATATCTCAATCTTTTGAGTGTTCTGTTATGGCTGTCATTAGTGATGAGTGAAATTTTTCACCAAGCTTTGCCATGAAAATGATGCTCATGGACTCCAATGGGTGAAAAAAAACTGACACCACTTCCATTTAAAAACTTGTCTCCGATATACATCAATGCATAACAGCACTGGTTATGGTATGACAAAGACTGTAAACTTGGCTCAATGAATATAATTAATATGGCTGTGGCGTACCATTACAAATGAAGGAGGAAGTTGTTATTATGAATGACTTCAGTTATCTAGATTTTGACTGGGGTAATGGGCTACCAAGACCTAGCAGGTCTGTAAATATTCTAAATAGTTCAGGAGCCTACTAGCAATGATTTCATTTTGGATCTGGTAACAACTAATAATACCAAATTCATCTTTAGCATGTGTGAGCATTTAGGAAAAAGATCATAACAGGGGCTTCTTTGACATTATGTTGCATAGACAACTCTATTGCAAACTTTGGCAATATAGGGCATTTGTGCAGTATATTAAATGGTAAAGGCTTATCACAGGGTTAAACAGAAGAAAATGGGATTGGGTGCTTACTATGTCAATATATAAAAAAAATATATATATAATTGATTATAATATAACATAATAAATTTAGTTATGTGATGTGCGACTTTGTTTGCCAGGCGTGAATTTGTGGCGAATTCCTGCGATTTGCCACTGGCGAATAAATTTGCGAAATGCCAGCGAAAATTTGCCTGGTGAAAATTCACTGGCGTGAAAAAAAACAGACGCATGTCAAAAAAACCTGACGCATGCCGAAAATGATGCGTCATGCGCCAAAAATTACTTGTCACGTGTCGAAAACGATTTTTGCATCATTTTGCGAATTTTTCGCCACTTCGCGAATTTTGCTGAAAATTTTTTAATTTTTTGGCGAAACAGGATAGATTCGCCCATCACTAAAGGTAATAGCTACTTCACTGGGCAGGGATAATGTCATACACCACCCACTGTATTAAGTGTTACGTTTTCTCCTTGGGCCACCATATTACTTATCTTTCCAATCAACCAATTGTTTAGGCTCATTGTAGACTTCTGCATTCGTAGTATAATAAAATCGTAAAATTTTACTATAATTTACATGCTCAAGTCAAATTATATGCAAGGGATCCATTGGAAAGACATCATCATCATTTATTTAGGTCATAAGGTACTTCAGTCAATTGTCGCACGGCCGTTTAGCTTTTTTGTGGCCGTTGCGCAAATTTATTAGCCGACTGCAAAATGTGGAAATTCGCCACAAATTGTGCCAAGCTGATAAATTCGCCCATCACTAAACTAAAGATTAGGGTACAATTGAGACAATAGGAATTTTAGAAACAAATTTGTAATTTATACTTGGGCAAATTTATTAGCCGACCGCAAAATGTGGAAATTAGCCACAAATTGTGCCAATCTGAAAAATTTGCCCATCAATAAACTACATTTTAGGGTACAATTAAGGAAATAGAAATTTTAGAAACAAATTTGTAATTTATGCTTCAGCAATGGCTGACTAATTAAGCTACATTGAACAGGTGGGTCTTTAAAGAGCATTTGAAAGTTTGGAAAGAAGAAGAAAGTCTGACAGCTCGAGGCAGAGAGTTCCAGAGAAAAGCAGAGGTGATGAGAACAGAAGTGAGGTGAAGGTCAGAAGCAGAGGGAAGGTTGTTTGACGTAGTAGAAGAAGGAGGAGCTTCACTGTTAAGGGCCTTGAATGTAAGTGTGAGTAGTTTGAATTTGATTCTAGAGGAGATTGGGAGCCAGTGAAGGGATATGCATAGGGGAACAGCTGACCTGTAAGATAGATGAATGAGTCTGGCAGCAGCATTTAGAACAGATTGGAGTTGTGAAAGGTGACTTGTTGGAATACCTGCGAGGAGTATGTTATAGTAATCAAGGCGGGAGATAATAAGAGACTGGATAAATGTTTTGTTTGAAACATCTTGGCAACAACTAGTGAATTACCATTGTTGACATTTGACATATAGCTGTGTGACACTAGAAACTAAGCACAAATCATAAATATGTTATCTTTCAAGCAATATCAAACACACCATGTGACAAACAGGAAGCAAATACTGGACCTTGTTGTATTTGTGTCCATCAAAGAATCTAATTAATTAAAATGAAGTATTAATATTAATAAATATTTAAATGTTTAAATTATTTCCTGGAGCATCAATTTGTAGTTACCCAAGAACAGGAATAACACAATGAAAAATTTAAGAGAATGGGCGTAAAAGATAAACCAATCCAATTATAGCATTATGATTTGTCATTCACATCAAGGTCTACTAATGATAAATATGTTTCAGCATCTAATATAGCATTTATGCAGATTGTTCCCCTGCAGTTGTATCTACTGCTCATAGGAAGTGGTGCTCATGGAGTTTAAACAGCTGCATGATTCTCAGTAAATGACATGAGACCTGGAGCCCCCTGGCACTCCTCTACCCATGTCATTAGTGCTCCATGGAATGTAAGGGAGTCCTGTACATAATACCTTCTAATGGTGGGCATTAAATACAGGTTTCATTTGTGTATGCTGCATTATACACCCTGTCTGGTGTTAGATGCATAGTATGTTAGCACTAAATTGGGGACTAGATTTTTCTATATTTAATTTAAGGTCTTTGTACATTCCTCAATTGATACTATCTATTGTGGCTTGTCTCATCACCAGCTCAGTTCTATTCTAGTACTGCGGTATCATCAGAAAATTTTATGTTTGCACAGTTACTTAATGGATAGAGCCAGATGTTCATAATTGTGTATAGTAAGAAGAGTGTTAGAGGGATAGTTGTTAACATATTTCTTCCAATTTTTAAAACAAGAAGCATGTGTGCATAATTGTTCACTTTGTGTAGTGGTTGAAAGAGTATGAAGTGCAATAGTGAGATGGTACATAATGGCATTGATAAATGTGAGTGCTACTTCACCTTTATCATTATTCATCTTTTTGAGGGATCTTAAGGCTCATGGCACATCAGAAGATTTATCACCAGCGACAAATCTCCTCATCTGCAGGGGACTTATCTCCTGTAAATGCTTTCCCTCCGGCAATAAAGTTAATTGCTGGTGATAAAACCCATGCGTTGCTCCATTATTCCAAAGTTGCCTAAAGTTACCTCAAGAGGAAACTTCAAGTGACTGAAGCAACATGTGTGTTTTACCACCAGTGACTCTCATTATCTCCATTGGGAAAGCATTTACAGGGGATGTGTCCTGCAGAAGAGGAGATTTATTGCTGACGATTAATCTACTTGTGGACCGTTGTCCTTAAGCAACTGGTCTGTAATCATTTTTTTTTCTTTTTAGGAGCATGCGTAATTATGGAGCACTGCTTTAGAGTTGAAGTGCAGGCTTGGTGGATGCCATTCTAATTTTGTGACATATATCATTGTCAGACTCAGATTACAGATTATTTCTTCAGTAAATAGCAATAGATTATCAGTAGGCAAATTAATATCCTGTTTAAGTGAATAGGGGTTTTTCTTCAAGTTATATTGCAGTATTAATCTTGTTACGATTAGTATGCCAAACCCAGAACAAACCACAAAGTCCTGGTCATGGCTTAGTCTTCTGCCTACAACAACCACCTTTAACTTCGGGAGAAGACCTGTGCTACTAGAGTGCTGCCAGGTCTTAGTATGAGAGGATCAGGAAGAGAGTTCTGGGCAGGCAAAGCAACCGCACGTTTTACAGGAATAAGGAGCATAGTCAGGGTCATGGGCTGGTTCCATACACCAGATGATCAGAGCTGTACAATAACAGGAGACAGGAGCGTAATTGGGGTCACAGGCCAGGTCATTACCAAAAATCATCAAGACTTAAACATGATCCGAGAGAATGGTTGAAATAAAGGCAGTGGTCAGGACAGGCAGAGGACAAGACTTGTTCAGGAACGGCAGGGTCAAACACAACTTAGAACTATAGAGAATCACACTCAGGAACTAACGAATAGACCTTTACATTGGGCAATGAGATTCACACAGAGAGTCCTTTAAATATATGAATTTCACAGAACCTGATGATGTCACATTCGGTACTTTTATAGCCAGAACCAGCTGAAAAAGCGAACCTGGAAGAATGATAATAATATAATAATATACCAGAACGGCACTGGACAGGACGCTGGACAGGATGGACTAGGTGGGCGCCCCAAGGGTGTGATGGGCATCCCCGTCGCACCCCACTAGACCACCAGGGATCACAAATCCCCAGCCAGCTATGGGATCGTCCCATTTGGCTCAGCACATAGGTTGCCAATTAGTCAAATATCTGCACATATAGCAGCTTCAACAAAAGATTGACTCTCACCATGTATGGCCAACATTTGTAGCAGGCAAGATCTCTTTGACTATGACTAGTCAGAAGGGCCATTACCACTGCAAATATTTAACTTAAATAATTTAAGCAGCAACTTTCGTCAAAGCCCAGGTGCCACTGTGTTTTGAAGACTTAAGCCTGCAATGACACCAACATATTGTGTAAAAACCATGGAGATTTGCTCCCAAATTTTAATTTAGCATGCTGCACACTTGCAGTATGAAACTGTGCCTAAAGCACTCTTGAAAACTCATATTTTATAATCTAATATGTTAATAAATAATAATAGGTATTGCCTACCCTATATTTTCTGGTTTTGCACTTACAGTTGCACATGATGTCTACAGAAATGCTAACATATTGAAACCTGTGCTAGAATCATATAGCTAAGAGGGCTAAATTACAAAAAGCAAAGAGAACAATGTGTTAAAGGGAAACTAAAACCTCTAAAAGTCCCTTACTACCCCTAGTTTTTACCAAAACTTAAGTATTTGCTAGACAATTCATACAAGGGAATAATGCTTCCCAAGACTGTTTCAGTTATCTTGCTGATATCTTACATAATCAGAAGCAGGGCATATTGCTGTGTAATGCTTACAGATCCAGTTCAAGAGCAAACCTGGAACCAGTGTTATACAGATCAGACTGGATTCTCATTTCAGCACTATTGTGAATTTAAATGGAACCACTGGCCCTGGTGACTTAGTGACTTGGTTAGCTACCCATCTTCTCTACTGATTCACAGTGTGCGATTTTTGCTGCTGTCACCTGAGCATAGGAACTGGCTCACAGTATACTGTGTACAGTGAATATAAAATGTCACAATACAAGATTATTAATAATTTCTTTATTTGTTTAGATTCTCATGGCTCAGAAACTAGTGTGTTTTACCCCTACGTTTAGCTTCTCAGCAGTTGACTGGATCACACGGAACATGTGAGTGTCTTTGAAACTCTCAACAAAATCCAAAATGTGACCCGCTGTGCACAACTTCCAGAATCATTACTATTTATGGAGATTATGAAACTTTATGCTGGAATGCTAAGTTCAGTATATAAAATAAGGTTTGATGGGAGCCTTTAGTCAAAAGCTTGAATTTTTGGTAAAAAAATAAAACTAGAATTTTTTTTGTAAAAAAAAACATAACAAAATTATACTCTTAAGATAGGAATAGCTTGAATCTGAAAATGTTGAAGTCAATGGCAGAGGTTCCTTGAACCATTTGAAGATGTTAATAGCCTTCATGATGTTCAGGTTTTTTTCTGTGGGTTTTGCTCAAAAACTGGATTAATTCGAGCAAGTTTTTTTCCAGCAGAAAACTCGATTAATTTAACCCTTTAAGTGCCAGCAGAATTTCACATTTTGGTTACATGAAATGCCAGCCGTTTTTGAAACATTTGTGCTCTCTCGCTTTAGGGGCATTTTCTGAGGGGAAACCTATAGTTTACCTAGGAAAACTATACATTGTTTCTTTCGGGAGAAACAGAGCTTTCTAAATCTTCCTGAGTTTTCATGTATTTCCACCTCTGCAAAAAGATTTACAGCTCTAAATACAAAATAAATGAAAAATTCCTATTTTTCACAGTATATACATTTATACCAGAAAAATATTTCATTTTACGCATGAAAATCCAACTGATTTAGAAAGCCTCATGTCTCTAGAACGTGTCAATACCAGATATGTATAGTTTTAGGAAGAATTAGGACTTCTGTACAGCAAAAACTCCCAGCAGCACATTACCGAATTTGGAAAGCACCAAGGCAGAAAATGGCATACTTTAGATTCCAAGGCCGTAAAATCCGGAAACAGTAGGTTTACCCCAAAAAACCATATATTTTTGGAAAGCACACATTTTGCGGATTCTAAAATGGGTAACTATGTCTTTCTACTCCTAACTACCAAACATCAAAGCTTTTCTGAACGTAGCGGTTTTTATAAAAATTTTACAAAATTTTGAAAAATCACTTCAGAGGATTTAATTTGCTGCTCTGCATATCCCACACTGTATTAGGTACCAAGAAAAAACACCCTGAATATGATTGCCATGAGTCCACTGAACAGTTTGATGGCCATTGTACATAGGTTTGCCAAAGTATCTGGCATTTAGAGACCCCAATATGGAGTTAGCGCAACCAAATTGTCCAGGACTTTACTTCAGCTAATGAAAAATCAGCACATTGACTGCTTTTTTTGTGGGCTAAAAACACAGAAAAATAAGTTTACCCCCAAAACCATATATTTTTGGAAAGTACACATTCTACCGAATCTAAAATGGGTACCCATTCCTTTCTGCTCCAAACTACGGAGTCGCAAGGCTTTCCCACAATTATCAGTTTTGGTGAAATATCAGAAAATTGCCTCAAAGCTTCAACTTTCCAGCATCATAATTTCCATGTATCCTTACCAGCATAAAACATGCTAAATAGGAGCACAGGGGTCTACTAAACAGTTTAATGGGCAATATGCATAGATATACCTCACTACTGTATGTGGCGCACGGAGACGCCTAAATGACAATAGTGTATATGAATTTTCATGGCTGAAGCACAAGTGTGTGCATTATGTAGTATAAGACCCCTTAACAGTACAGAGACCCTAGAAAACCATATATTTTCAGAAAGTACACATTCTCACGAATCCAATATGGGTACATATGTGTTTCTACTGCAAACTTACAAACTGTAAAAAGATGCTGAACGTAACCGTTTTTATCAAATTTCCGAAAATTGTCACAAGGTTTGAATTTTACCCCATTATATGCCCCACATTTCGTAACGTATCAGCATAAAACATCCTACACATGAACACCAGGGGTCTACTGAACACTTTGATGCCCAATATGCATAGATATACCTAACTATTTGGCGAACAGAGACACCCAAATGACAATAGTGTACATAAATTTTCACGGCTGACATGTTGGCTGCTTCAATATAAGCACCCCATTATGTGTATATGTGACATAAGACCCCCTAGCAGTACAGAGACCCTAGAAAATTTCTAATTGGACCAGTGTTGTTAGCGAGGTACCGCTGGGCTCTATACTGGGTCCCTTGCTTTTCAACTTGTTTATTAATTAACTGGATGTGGGCATTGAAAGTACTGTTTATATTTTTGCAGACAATACTAAATTGTGCAGAACTATAGGTTCCATGCAGGATGCTGCCACTTTGCAGAGTGATTTGTCTAAGTGGGGAAACTGGCCAGCAAACTGGAAAATGCGGTTCAATGTTGATAAATGCAAGGTTATGCATTTATAATAATATAAATGCAAGTTATACAATAAAAAGCAGTGTGTTGGGAGTTTCCTTAAGTGAGAAGGATCTTGGGAATTTTATAGATAACAAGTTGTCTGATTCTGAGCAGTGTCATTCTGTAGCTACTAAAGCAAATAGGGTTCTGTCCTGCATAAAAAAAGAGTAAGACCTTAAAGGGGTTGTTAACCTTCCAAACACTTTTTTTAGTTCAGTTGTTTTAAAATTGTTCCCCAGAAATAAAGACTTTTGTCAATTACTTTCCATTATTTATCTTTTACTGTTTTTCCAAAATCTAAGTTTAAAGTTGAATGTTGGTGTCTCTGGTGTTTGAGTCTGGCAACTCAGTAATTCAGGTGCAGACTCTAAACCATTGATCCCCAACCAGTAGCTTGTGAGCAACATGTTGCTCTCCAACCCCATGGATGTTGCTCCCAGTGGCCTCAAAGCTGGTGTTTATTTTTGAATTCCAGGCTTGGAGGCCAGTTCTGCTTGTATAAAAACCAGATGCACTGCCAAACAGAGCCTCAGTGTAGTTGACAATCCACATAAGGTCTACCATTTGGCCTATCAGAGCACTTATTTGGCACCACAAGAACATTTTTCATGCTTGTGTTGCTCCCCAACTCCTTGGGGTTGGGGATCCCTGTAAACTGATACAATTTTGCAACATTTAATTTATACATTTCACAGCAACATCTCTGGAGTATTAGCAGCTATTGTATCAATTCTAACAGCTGCCTGTAATGAAACCCAGAGATTCTGCTCAGCAGGGACAAAGATAACAAATGTTATGTACATTAAATGTATCAGTTTAGAACAGTTGGGGGGGTTGGTGACCCCCCCCTCCCAGACCTGCTTTAGAAGGTGAAAAATTACACTTTACACTTCAATATTAGAAAAACGGTTACAAATAGAAAATAGACAGTAATTGGAAAAAGTCGTTATTTCTGCTGATCTATTTGAAAATAAATAGTTGTTTGAAGGTGAACAACCCATTTAAGTGTTAAGCAGCGTTAAAAACGTTGGTGTTTGCTATGCATGCTGGGAGTGCTGGGTGCAAAGAGGGAGTAAGTGCAAATAACTGACTGCTGTGTGTTCTGAGAGTTTCTGACTGAGACAAACAGTTTTCTCTGTTTGGGGTAGTAGATACATTTAGTGCATTTATTTTTTTGTTTTTGTGTTTAGTCTGAGAATGTTCTAAGGGGAACATTTAAAAAAAAAACAGCATTTTTGTATCTCTTTCTCTGTCTGTTAATTAAGGGGGAGGGGTTAATCAGGTAAATTCTGATCAGGCTTTGTGTTCTGTGGTTTGATCCTTTATCTCTGATACAGCAAAGCAAGTGTGGGAGCTGCTTAGTGAGTGTTGCATGTGAATCAAGTGTTAAGCAGCATTAAAAACATTAAGGCGTTTAAAACCAAAAAGGCGTTTGTGAGGAATTGCATTTTGGAGACTGTAAATAACCAGTGTAAATATGAGTGCAAGTGGGTTTGCTGGGATCACTCAATGTGTGTCTTGTCACATGTATGTGGTGTTGGAGCAGCAGTTCTGCTGCCTGCCTGGTGCTAGGGTTCGACATGTGGAGGAGGGAGTGGACAGATTATTGGGAGGGGCTGGGGAAGACTCAGCAGTCTTGGTACACATAGTTACCAATGACAAAGTTAGAGGAGGTGGTGAAGTCCTCAAGAATGATTTTAAAAAATTAGGTGTAAAGTTGAGGGCGAGGACTTCCAAGGTAATTTTCTCAGAGATATTACCTGTGCCACGAGCAACGCTAAGAAAGCAGTGGGAGCTTAGGGAGATTAATGCGTGGCTGTGCGTGGGGTTTTTGGAGAACTGGGCTGATTTCTCAGTCGGCTACAGGCTCTTTGCTAGGGATGGGCAGCACCTCAATGATGATGGTGCCGCTGTTTTAAGGGAGAAGATGACTAGATGGTTTGAGGAGATTTAAAACTAGGCGTGGGAGGGGTTCAATAATAGGTTCAGGGGAAGATATGTTAGATGATATAGTGGGCAAAGAAAGGGAAAATGGGGGTGGAGATTTGGTTGGGGGTACTGTTAAGGACAGGGGGGATCACATGTCATATGTTCAACATGGTACCCATATTAAATGTATGTTTACAAATGCAAAGAGTCTGACTGCTATAATGGGAGAGCTGGAGGTGCTGGTGCTGGAGGGAAAATATGATCTGATTGGTGTGGCTGAAACATGGCTCAATGAGTCGCATGACTGGGCAGTTAATATCAGCGGCTGAGGGACAGAGGCAATAGAAAAGGAGGAGGGGTATGTCTGTTTGTTAGGCAGGATTTAAAAGCGTATATAAAGGAGAGTGAAGGGGCAGAAGTCTTATGGGTAGAATTATTCACCAATTGTAAAGAGTCCAACAAATTAATTGTAGGGGTATGCTATAGACCCCCTAATGTAAGGAGGAGGAGTCTAAGCTCCTGGCGCAAATAGAAAAAGCTGCTAGTTTGGGTAAAGTATTGATAATGGGGGATTTTAATTACCCAGATATTGACTGGAGCAACAGTACTGCCAGATCAGTTATTGGGAATAAGTTTATAAACTTGTTGCATGACAATTTTATGGCACAGGTAGTTGAGGAGCCTACCAGAAAAAATGCTATTCTGGATCTAGTGATCTCAAATGACCCAGAACTTGTGCAAGTCATTGAACCCCTGGCAATAGTGACTATAATGTTATATATATCATTTACTGTCTGGTGCAAAAAACAAATATATACTGGGGCAACAAAAACCATGAATTTTGGAAAAGCTAATTTTAGTGTCTTTAGGGCTGCCCTTCAGAGTATTGATTGGGGCATTATGTTTTCAGTTAAAACCACAGAACAGAAATGGTTGTCATTTAAAATGATATTAAATCATTACTGTTCTCAATGTGTTCCCTTAAGGAGTAAATGTAGAAGCTCTAAGAATCATCCTATGTGGCTTAATATATCTTTAAAGAAGAGAAAGGCAATTAAAAACTGCAAATCTGTTGGGACAGAAGCTGCATTTAATGAATATAAACTCTGTAATAAATGTTGTAAATCAGCAATCCGGAAGGCAAAGAAAGAAAATGAAGAATTAATTGAGGAGCAGGCGAAAAGTAACCCTGAAAGGTTTTTTTAAATATATCAATAGTAAAAAGATGCAGGTTGAGAGTGTTGCTCCATTAAATAATGGTACCAGTATGGTTGTAACCGATACAGAAAAGGCAAATGTGCTACAGTAAATCAGTATTTTTCTTTAGTGTATACAATAGAGTCTGAGTTCCCAGGCTCGCTTCATAGATGCACTGACTCAGCTCAATGCGACCATTGATAAATCTGCCCCTTACTGTAGAGTTTAGTATCAAAATAGCCTTTGATATTATGTTTGTCCAAAAAATCATCCAA
Source organism: Xenopus borealis (assembly GCA_024363595.1). NCBI lineage: Eukaryota > Metazoa > Chordata > Amphibia > Anura > Pipidae > Xenopus > Xenopus borealis. Next base: position 77,515,192 of record CM044441.1, read on the forward strand.
GCCCCTTTTAAAAGCATCAACAGAATCAGCCATAACAACATCACCCTGCAGTATACAGTATTCCATAACCTCACTGTCCTCACTGTGAGGAACCACCTATGCTAGTCTGAAAGGGTGGCCTCTGGTGTGGTGATCCTCTTTATGGGTAAAAAGGTCCCCTGATATTTGTCTATAATGTCCTCTAATGTACTTGTCAAGTGTAATCATGTCCCCTCGCAAGCGCCTTTTTTCCAACCCCAACCTGGACAGCCTACCCTCATAATTTGTCTTCCATCCCTCCAACCAGTTTAGTTGCACGTCTCTGCACTCTCTCCATCGATTCGAATGATTTTTTTGATCGATCGAATTTTTTATTATTCGATCAAAAATAATGATACGCAATTCGGTAGCTTTGATCTGGCGAACTAGGTGGTTGAATAAAAATTTAAAGGAGAAGTACTTTGATCATCGAATAGTCGAATATTAATGACTATTTGTGTGAAAGAGTGGGGGGGGTGTGTATATGCTGGGTTTTAATTTGGAGGGGTTGAACTTGATGGACTTTGTGTTTTTTTCAACCCAATTTAACTATGTAACTATGTAACTATATGATTTGCAGAGCCTTTAAATTCATATGTATAAAAATAATCTCGGTTTTAAAATTATTTTCTTTGTGTCTCAAATCTGAAGTTGCTGGAATTATGTTTCTTCTTAGAAAACTGTCATTTTAATATTGATAATGCTCACTTATTTTAGTAGGAAATTTCTTTAAATATCTAAATCAAAACAGATTAGACATATGCAGTTATTGTTACTGAATGATGTCTAAACAACTGCACATATATTTTACTGAATTGTTTCTAAAACAGTACAAAGTCAGGATACATGCAGCTTAAAAGCAAATGCACTGAATTTGCTTTCAAATGCAGCTGTTTAGAAATAACCATCATGATACTTTTATAAGGGCTGTGGTTTGCTTGCAAAAGGAGGAATTGATCTGGACAGATTTTATATAGCAACAATTACATTTTTTAAGGCAGCAAACTGTGAACAGCAGAATAATTTAGAAATGTTTGCAACAGCTGTAAATCCAAATTAGCCATTTACAAAAACTTCAGGAAATATTTACGAGAGTTCTTCACATAGAGTACAAATAAAAATAAAACTGAAATTATATTACAGTTTGGTATTCAAAAACATTTTTTACTTGCATAACTTAAAAAATGTTGCTGAGATTTCACAGCATTGCTTATAAATATATGGGGCAGATCTTTGCTACTCCCTACTTTAACTTGCAATGCATTCAAGCTAAGGCAATTATTAATTTGTTGCGGCTTATAAATTTTGTTAACTTTTAGACCCCACAGAAAGGAATGAAGTTTGACTGCTCACAGCATTTTGATGAAACTTAGATTTCATTTTCATGGGGACAATTCATTATTACCTATTAGTATTTTATAGACTTGTCTATTTAAAGTACCTTGCTCTCTGAGAATGCAATTTTTTTATATTGCTGTATTTCTTTTCAGGCCCTCTTCATCTAACCACTGATCACTACGGTAAATTGGTCCCTGGCAGCCAGATAGCTGCTGAGATTGCAAAATGGAGCTGCTGAACAAAAAGCTTAATGATTAAAAAAAAAAAAAACACACAAAAGCAAAACAATAACAATTAGGAACATAATACTAATAATACATAGTAACATAGTAATTTAGGCTGAAAATAGACTCGCGTCCATCAAGTTTTTTTTTTTTTTTAATTAACTGCCTAACTGCTAGTTGATCCAGAGGAAGGCAAAAAAACCCCATCCTAAGCCTCTCCAATTTGCCTCAGAGGGGGAAAAAATTCCTTCCTGACTCCAAAAGGCAATCGGACCAGTCCCTGGATCAACTTGTATAATGATCTATCTTCCATAACCCTGTATTCCCTCACTTGCTAAAAAGCCATCCAACCCCTTCTTAAAGCTATCTAATGTATCAGCCTGTACAACTGATTCATGGAGAGAATTCCACATCTTCACAGCTCTCACTGTAAAAAAACCCTTCCGAATATTTAGGCGGAACCTCTTTTCTTCCAAACGGAATGGGTGACCTTGTGTCATCTGGAAAGACCTACTGGTGAATAAAGCATTAGAGAGATTATTATATGACCCCCTTATATATTTATACATAGTTATCATATCACCCCTTAAGCGCCTCTTCTCCAGCGTGAACATCCCCAATTTGGCCAGTCTTTCTTCATAGCTAAGGTTTTCCATACCTTTTACCAGCTTAGTTGCCCTTCTCTGTACCCTCTCTAATACAATAATGTCCTGTTTGAGTGAAGGAGACCAAAACTGTTCTAGATGTGGCCTTACAAGTGCTCTATAAAGTGGAAGAATGACCCCCTACTCCCGTGACTCTATGCCCCTTTTAATACAGCTCAAGACCTTATTGGCCCTTGATGCTGCTGCCTGGCACTGCTTGCTACAGCCAAGTTTATCATCTACAAGGACTCCAAGGTCCTTTTCCATAATGGATTTGCCTAGTTCAGTCCCATTAAGGGTATAAGTGGCTTGAATATTTTTACATCCCAGGTGCATGACTTTACATTTATCAATATTGAATCTCATTTGCCACTTATCTGCCCAGATTGCCAGTTTGTCAAGATCCTGTTGCAAGGATGCCACATCCTGGATGGAATTAATTGGGCTGGATAGTTTTGTGTCATCTGCAAACACTGATACATTACTTACAACACCCTCCCCTAAGTCATTAATGAACAAGTTAAATAAAAGTGGACCCAACACCGAGCCCTGAGGGACCCCACTAAGAACCTTACTCCAAGTAGAGAATGTACCATTAACAACCACCCTCTGTACCCGATCCTGTAGCCAGTTCCCTATCCATGTGCAAATGACTTCATTAAGCCCAACAGACCTTAGTTTAGAAAGCAGTCGTTTGTAGGGCACGGTATCAAACGCTTTGGCAAAATCCAAATATATCACATCTACTGCCCCCCTACTGTCCAGCATCTTACTTACCTCATCATAAAAAGCAATCAAATTTGTCTGACATGACCTATCCTTCATAAAGCCATACTGATTGCTGCTCATAATGCCATTCCCTAGGACAAAATTTTGAATGTGATCCCTTAAGAAGAATTCAAATAATTTGCCCACCACAGATGTCAAACTTACTGGCCTATAATTGCCAGGCTGAGATCGTAATCCCTTTTTAAATATTGGGATGACATCAGCTTTCCTACAATCCATAGGCACCATACCAGATGAAAGTGAATCTGAGAAAATCAGAAATAAGGGATGGTCTAAAACTGAACTAAGCTCTCTTAGAACCCGTGGATGTATACCATCAGGCCCTGGCGCCTTGTTTACATTAATTTTTAGTAAAGCTTTATGAATCATATCCTGAGTCAGCCACTGACTAGATTGAGCTGAGTCAGTGCATCTATGAAGCAAGCCTGGGAACTCAGACTCTATTGTATACACTGAAGAAAAAAACTGATTTAGCACATTTGCCTTTTCTGTATCGGTTACAACCATACTGGTACCATTATTTAATGGAGCAACACTCTCAACCTGCAATCTTTTTGCTATTAATATATTTAAAATACTTTTTAAGGCTACTTTTCACCTGCGCCACAATTAATTCTTCATTTCCTTTCTTTGCCTTCCGGATTGCTGATTTACAACATTTATTACAGTGTTTATATTCATTAAATGCAGCTTCTGTCCCAACAGATTTGTAGTTTTTAAATGCCTTTTTCTTCTTTCCTATTATCTTCTTTACATCTGTATTAAGCCACATAGGCTGATTCTTAGAGCTTCTACATTTACTCCTTAAAGGAAAACTATACCCCGAAAATGAATTTTTGAGCAACAGATAGTTTATATCAAATCAAGTGACATATTAAAGAATCATACCTACCTGGTATATATATTTAAGTAAATATTGTCCTTTTACATCTCTTGCCATGAACCACCATTTCATGACGGTCTGTGTGCTGCCTCAGAGATCACCTGACCAAAAATATTTCAACTCTAACTGTAAAGGGAAGAAGTGTTGAAGCAAAAGACAGAACTCTGTCTTTTAATTGGCTCGTGTGACCTAACTTTATAGTTTGTTTGGTATGTTTGTGTGCACCGTTGGATCCTAGGATCCCAGGAGGCTGTCCTTATTTTTTAAAATGGCTATTTTCTATTTATGATTACCCAATGGCACATGCTACTAAAAAAGTATATTAATATGAACATGGTTTATTTACATGAAGCAGGGTTTTACATATGAGTTGTTGTAGGCAATATCTGTTTATAGAGACCTACATTGTTTGGGGGGTATAGTTTTCCTTTAAGGGAATAAATTGAGAACAGTAATGATTTAATATCATTTTAAATGACAACCATTTCTGTTCTGTGGCTTTAGCTGAAAATATAATGCCCCAATCAATACTCTGAAGGGCAGCCCTAAAGGCACTAAAATTAGCTTTTCCAAAATTCATGGTTTTTGTTGCCTCAGTATATATTTGTTTTTTGCACCAGACATTAAATGAAATAACATTATGGTCACTATTACCCAGGGGTTCAATGACTTGCACATTTGCACATTTGAGATCACTAGATCCAGAATAGCATTTTTTCTGGTAGGCTCCTCAACAACCTGCGCCATAAAATTGTCATGCAACAAATTTATAAACTTATTCCCATTAATACTTGGTGAATTGCCCTTAATAATGCCTTCCTGATAGCAAAATGTTGATGTAACATTTGAATATGTAACATTTGTAACATTGAATTTTCTTTTATAGTTAGTAAATTGGAAGTCCAAACCTTAAGGATCATATTTATTATGCTGTATAAAACAAAATTTGCCTAAAAAATTGTGTAAAATCTGTTTAAAATAAATAACAAATTTAAGTTGTGTGTAGTTTTCTGCCATGCGAACAGTATATTTTTTCCGGCAGAAGTTACTTGGCAATGTGTGGTGTATTGTCCCACTGTTTTTTTACACATAATAAATATGCCCCTAGGACTCCTAAAATCATTGGATAAACCCAAATGAATTGCAATATGGATCTATGCAGCTTAGTTACCATCAAGCACAGGGTACAGTTTTATTATTACAGAGAAAAAGGAACTTACTTTTAAAATGTATTTGCTTAAAATTGAGTCTATGGGAGATGACCCTCCCATAATTCAGAGCTTTCTGGAAAATGGGTTTCCAGATAAGGGATCATGCAGTACATTTCAGTCACATGCTTACTGCTTCTCTTCTTATTTGCTTCTCTCCTTATTTGATGCAAGCTAGAATACTTTTGTTGTTATGAATTGCCTGATAGAATGATGTTACCATTGATGTTGCTATTGATGTGCTGCCTGCCAGAATGGTGTTGCCCCCATGTGCATGTAATGCAAGTAGACTTAATTTCCAGAACCATATACAGTACTAACTATATAGTTTAGTATCACACTAGCCTTTGATATTATGCTTGTCCAAGAAATCATCCAAGCCCCTCTTAAAAGCATTAACAGAATCAGCCATCACAACATCACCCTGCAGTGCATTCCAAAGCTTCACTGTTCTCACTGTGAATAACCACCTATGCTGCTTCAAATGAAAGTTCTTTTCTTCTGGTCTGAAGGGTGGCCTCTGGTGCGGTGATCCTCTTTAATGGGTACAAAGGTCCCCTGCTATTTGTCTATAATATCCTCTTATGTATTTGTAAAGTGTAATCATGTCCCCTCGCAAGCTCCTTTTTTCCAGAGAAAATAATCCCAACCTCAGTCTACCCTCATAATTTAAATCTTCCATCCCTCAAACCATCTTAATTGCACTTCTCTGCACTCTCTCCAGTTAATTTATATCCCTCTTAAGGAATGGAGTCCAAAACTGCACTGCATACTCCAGATGAGACCTTACTGGGGATCTATAAAGATGCATAATTATGTTTTAATCCCTTCAGTTTATGCCCTTTTTTATGCAAGACAGAACTTTACTTGCTTTAGTAGCTACAGAATGACACTGCCCAGAATTAGACAATTTGTTATCTATAAAAACCCCAAGATCCTCCTCACTTAAGGAAACTCCCAACACACTGCCATTTAGTGTATAACTTGCATTTATGTTATTTTTGCCAAGTAACCTTGCATTTATCAACATTGAACCTCATATTCCAGTTTGCTGCACAGTTTTCCAACTTAAACAAATCACTCTACAGAGTGGCAGTATCCAGCATGGAACCTATAGTAATGCACAATTTAGTATCATCTGCAAAAATAGAAACAGCACTTTCAATGCCCACCTCCAGGTCATTAATAAACAAGTTGAAAAGCAAGGGACCCAGCTCAGAACCCTGCAGTACTCCACTAACAACACTGGTGCAATTAGAAAATGTTCCATTTATCATTTCCTTGACATTATAATGCTGACTTACAGTAGTTCTAACTCTGACCACAAGCCCACAGCCACAGAGGAGCGTGTTTGTATGTAAAGCCTGAATTAAAGCCATGCATTAAAAAAATAACCATTGTTAGTACTGGTGAGGTTGTGGAATCTCTCTGGGTAGAGATTTTGACTTGGCAAAAGGTTACAAAGAGTTACATTTTCATTGGTGTATGCTATAAACCACCTTGTATAAGCACGAATATGAAGCCCAGCTACTCGTACAAATAGAAGCGGCTTCACAACTCGATCAAGCTATTACTATAGGTGACCTCAATTATCCAGACATTGACTGGGGTAATGGGGTTGTCAAGTCAGAAAAAGCTAGTAGGTTTGTAAATATGCTCATATAGAACCTTCTAGGAATATCTTTCTTTTGTATCTTGTAATAACTAATAATACTGAACTCATCTCTAGCATTTGTGTGGGTGAGCATTTAGGGTATAGTGATCATAACTAGTGATGGGCGAATTTATTCGCCAGGCACAAATTTGCGGCAAATTCCTGTGATTCGCCGCTGGCGAACAAATTCGCGAAACACCAGTGAAAATTCGCCCGCCGAAAATTCGCTGGCGTAAAAAGAAAACTGAGTCGCGCATTGAAAATGACGCAACACGTTGAGAATGACGCTCAGCACATCGTAAACGATGCAATGTGCGTTAAGAAAGCGCCACAACTAGTTTCGTGAATTTTTCGCCAATTCGCGAATTTTGCTGGAAACGGGATAGATTCGCCCATCACTAATCATAACATGGTCTCCTTCGAGATTCTGTTGCAGAGGCAATTCTATAAGGGAGTAACTAGAACACAAAATTTTAGGTGTGCAAACTTTGAAAGTATAAGGGTATCTTTGCAACATATTAAGTGGGAAATGCTTTCACAAACAAAAATGGCATATACGTAAGTATATTCCCCTTGTGAGTACGGAAGAGCACTAGAGCCAGCAACTTTGACTTTAAAAAGACAAAATTGTGACTTTTAACATTACGGGGAAGATTTACTAAATTCACATGAATGATTCGAAATTCCATTGAATTTACAAAAGGATTAAAATTTCAAATACTTTTTTTGATACTTTGACCATTGCATTTTAAAAAATTCCATCGATCGATTCTATTGATTGCGTAGTTCACCAGTATTGATGGTTGAATCTCCCCCGTTTCGCTTCGGCGAAAATTTCCATCGAAACGAGTCGCGTTTTTGACGCACGTCGCATCGATCGTTCAATAAGTCGAATTGCGGTATAATCCAAAGGATTTCAATTCGACCAAAACCGGATGGTCGAATTCGAGGGTTTTTCAACCCTCGAATTCAACCATTGATAAATCTGCCCCTATGAGTTAAAAAGTCATAATTATGACATTAAAAGTCATAATTGTGACATTAAAAGTCATAATTTCAACTTTTTAAAGTCATAATTTTGGTGATAAGAAAGCCTTTCGAAGGGTTAATAAAGGATAAGTTACTTAACTTAATAGCAAATAACAATACTATGAGTTTGTGCCTGCATGGTTTTATGCATAATAGATCTTGCCAGACTAACTTAATTTTTTTTTAATGAGACGGTAAGCAGGTGCCTCGATTCTGGGTTGGCAGTGGATGTGATTTACTTAGGGGCAGATTTACTAAGGGTAGAATTTCAAATGGCAAAAAAAAAAATCGAAATTCGACCAGGAATTAGTGTGGAAATAGTGGGGAATTAAAAAAATTTAGAATTCGAATTTTTTTAGCGCAATTAGTTCGATCGAATTATCGAATAGGGAAATTCGATCAAATTCGATTCGAATTCAAATCGAATTTTCGAACGATTTTTAAATGATCGATCATGAAATGATCCCCATTTCGGTAGGTTTAATCTGGCGAACTAGGGGGTCAAATTGGGAAGGTATTCGACCATCGAATAATCAAATTCGAATTCGACTATTCTATGGTCGAATTTGCCTAATTTGCATATTCTAAATTCGATTCAAATCTTTTTGAAAATTCAATCGAATATTCAAATCCTTCATGTGAATTTAGTCACATCTGCCCCTTAATCTTTGCTAAAGCATTTGATACAGTGCCACACAGAAGGTTACTGGTTAAATTACAGAATGTTGGCCTGGAACATAGTATTTGTAACTGGGTAGAGAACTGGCTAAGAGAGAGACTACAGAGTGGTGGTAAATGGAACATTTTCAAATTGCACCAGTGTTGTTAGTGGAGTACCACAGGACTCTGTGCTGGGTCCCTTGCTTTTCAACTTGTTTATTAATGACCTGGAGGTAGGCATTGAAAGTGCGGTTTCCATTTTTGCAGATGATACTAAATTGTGCAGAACTATAGGTTCCATGCAGGATACTGCCACTCTGTAGAGAGATTTTTTTAAATTGGAAAACTTAGCAGCAAACTGGAATATGAGGTTCAATGTTGATAAATGCAAGGTTATGCAATTTGGCAAAAATAACATGAATGCAAGTTATACACTAAATGGCAGTGTGTTGGAAGTTTCCTTGAATGAGAACAAATGATCTAATTCTGGGCAGTGTCATTCTGTAGCTACTAAAGCAAATAAAGTTCTGTCTTGCATAAAAAAGGGCATAAACTCAAGGGATGAAAACGTAATTTATGCATCTTTATAGAACCCTAGTAAGACCTTTTCTGGAGTATGCAGTGCAGTTTTGGACTCCAGTCCTTAAGAGGGATGTAAATGAGCTGGAGAGAGTTCAGAGACGTGCAACTAAACTGGTTAGAGGGATGGAAGACTTAAATTATGAGGGTAGACTGTCCAGGTTGGGGTTGTTTTCACTGGAAAAAAGGTGCTTGCAAGGGGACATGATTACACTTTACAAATACATTAGAGAACATAATAGACAAATAGCAGGGGTCCTTTTTACCCATAAAGAGGATCACCGAACCAGAGGCCACCCTTTCATACTAGAAGAAAAGAACTTTCTTTTGATTAGCGTAGGTGGCTATTGTGATATTAAACTCTATAGTTAGGATATGGGTATATATAATTTATGTGAAGGTATGGAGGGGTTTGTGTGTGTGTATGTATGCTGGGTTTTAATTTGGAGGGGTTGAACTTGATGAACTTTGTCTTTTTTGAACCCAATTTAACTATGTAACTATATAACTCTCCAAACACTCTGCCCTCTCCAAACATTCATTACTGAAATCCCAGCTCAATGACATCTGTGTACAGATGCTTTGTGTTACTTCTTATAGCCTGCCATTTTCTTCTGACCAGTGTTCGATTCTATGTTTTGGTGACTAAATCTATTTCTTTCAACAGATTTGGATCAATTGTAATTGTGTATTACTTGCAAAAGTCAAAGTAATCATATTCAGTAACCATTTAGATTTTAAGACCTCTCTGTGTCGAATAGTTGGGTAAAAGTCTGCATATTTCATATCAAATTATTCAAAAGACAAATTAAGGGGGTTATTTATTAAAGGTCGAGTTTTAGCAGTTTGTGAGGTTTTTTATATACCAAATACCTGTTATAAACTAATTTAAAGAAGCATTTTCTCAAACTACTTATGTAAGTCTGATGATAGTTTATCTACCATAGTGTGATTTAATGGCTCATTAGTTGGATTAGCAAATGACCTGCAGCTTGTCCTATTTCTACATATTTCTAGTAAATTTAATATGGCTGCTGTTTATACTTAAATAGCTGAAGGATTGTTATTTGTACTTGACGTATTGACATTATTAAAGATGATTGTCAAATTAGTAATAAATTAGAACAAAATAGGTTAAACAAGTAAAGTGGCTCCCTCTAGAAGCCAATGCCTTCCTATAACCACTGCAGATGTTAAGGGCCAAATTGAGCTGCATATTGCATATATGAAGCACACTACTTACTACACACTACCACTGATAGCAATATGGAAGTGGTGGAGGATAATTTACTTAATGTGGAGCTAAATTCTAGGACTCTAAATGAGGGTATATCTGGACCAGATTTTGATTTCATAGATGAATGTGTTTTAGCTGATCTTGTTGATCTGATCATTGAGAATGTAAATGTAAGTTGTGATTAACCATCAATCACACATACCGCTTTGAAGCAACACTCCTATACAGTCTAGAAGTCAGGCTATTGTTTCAGAAATTGGTTCAGAGAGATATTGAAGCAATTGATTTGCATAATAAAAGGAACAATTTTAGTTATAGATGTAATAATCTTAATACAGGGGAATATGCAGCTCTGAAGTCTATTTGTAAAAATAGCAATAGTAGTTAAAAAAGCCAACAAAGGTGGCTCAGTTGTGGTATTAGATGCATCAGCGTATGAAGCAGAAGTTATGCGACAGTTGTTAGATAAAGATGCATATAGGGCTTTGGATTCTAATCCTACAAATTTTTCCAGCAAAAGCTTTGTATGATGCTATCAACAGCATTGAATGAAGGGATTATTAGTCAGAAAGAATTTGACTTTATGTATTGTACGCACCCTATTATACCTATTTTTCATGTGCTTCCTAAAGAACATAAGTCACTGTATAATGTGAAAGGATGCCCTATTGTGGCTAGCATAGGCTCTTTGACTGAAGGGGTCTCGAAATATGTTGATAATTTGCTTATACCTTTAGTTTTTGAACTTCCAACATACCTACAAACTTGAGGGATTCAACATTGCGTCTTAGGAAGTTGGGTGATTTGGTCTGGAAACCCTCATATAGATGGTTCTCCATGGATGTGACGGCTCTTTATTCCTCTATTGAACATGACATAGGTATACATTCAATACAGTTTTGGCTGATGAAGTCGAATATGTTTCCATATAAGCAAAATAAGTTCATTTTAGAATCCATTACTTTTTTATTACATTCAAATTATTTTCTGTTTAATGGCCAATTTTACTTACAATAATGGCGAGCAGCCATGGGAGCTTTGTTTGCACCAACCTATGCCAATTTGGTCATGGGTTGGTGGGAGCGACTGTACGTCTTTGGTGATCACAATCCATCTAGACACAAGATTAAATGTTTCTATCTCTATATCGATTACTTTATAGGTGTATGGGAAGGTGATGAATTGTCCTTGTCATCTTTTATTGAGTATTGTAACCATACTGTTAAAGGTATTTAATTTACAAATGAAACAGATTTAAGTAAACTATCTTTTTTGGACGTGTGTTTCCAAGCACAAGGGGAAACAATTTCAACTACTTTATTTGTAAGGGGATTACCCGTAACTCCTTGTTACACACCCAAGTTGTTATCCTTTACCTTGTGTACGAGGTATCCCAGTGGGGCAGTTTTTACGTCTTCGACGCTCCACTTGGGATGCATTTCAAGAACAAGCTATGGCCTTGTGAGATAGGTTTACAGAGAGGGGATATAAATTATCAGACATTAAAAGGGTATATGCCAAGGCAGTTGGTGCGTATCGTAAGAACCTGCTACATTATAAGAATGCCAAGAGAGAGAGGAATAGAGATCAACTGCAAATTTGTTTTTGCACAACATAAAATCTTGATGCTCCCTCCTTTCGTAAGAGTGTTTGTAGATACTGGACAAAACTCCTCCAATTTTAGAAAAATTACTGGACAAAACTCCCTCCTTTGTATTTAAGAGAAAAGTCTGTATGTCTCCCCTGATAAGAATAATGCAGGTACTGCGTGGCTTAGATATAAAGGTGTCTATAAATGTGGACATACAATGTATAAACCTGTTCAGTTATTAATGTAATGTCCGTTTCAAAGTTCAGTTACAGGTAGGACATATGCTATGAAACAGTATTTCAATTGTGTATCCAAAGGGATCGTTTATTTAGCTACATGTGAATGCAGTGCACAGTATGTTGGCAAAACCGTCCGTATATTGGAACATATGTCAGCAGTGGATCGTAAGGATTCAAAATCAGCTATTGCCAAACACCTAATAGAAAAGCATGAGGGCAAGGCAAGGGTCTCCTTTCAAATTATAGATCAGCCCCCTAGAGATATAAGAAAGGGTGATTTAGATAAAAAGTTATGCAGGCTTGAAGTCTATTGGATCTATCAATTGAAGACCACAGAGATTTATGGCGGGCTTGACAGAGAATGGGAGATGGCTTGTTATTGTGTACTTTTACTTGTCTTATATAATTTATTAACTATTGTCTATATTGTCCTTTTAATATGCCCCCTTTGTGGTGTTTCTATTAGGTCAAGTGGGGCTCTTGGCTTCTTTGTCCTCACTTTGCCTTCAATAAGTATATCTTTTTACCCCTATTTATATATATATATATATATATATATATATATATACAGATGCAGTCACTTTGGATTGTGTGTTAAATGCGTCGTGACTTAACTCATCTATCTCATTTATCCCACTTAGCACAGAATATTGTGTCACAGCATCCCATCCAATTAAAGAGTTCACCATTGAAAACAATGGTGCTTTGGTATGCTAATGAAAAGGTTAAATGCATTAAATGAGTTAAGATAACTTTAGATAACACAGTTTCTTCAATTAGCCCTGAGTCACGACGCATTTAACTTACAAATCCAAGTGACTGCATCTGTATATATATCTTTATGGTCACTTTGGGGTCAAGGTTTTTTTCGGGGGTGTGGCTTAGTTGACTTTAACTAGTGGTGTGTTTGGGTGGGATACCTTGTGCTTCTGAGAAAGTGTCATGATACCACGAAACGCATCAAGCGCGAGGTATGAACTTTCTCTGTTGTAGTCTGTAATATGATGTTTTTAATCAAAATTAAATAAACTGAGTTTTTGCAGTATTCAGCTCTTGTGCTCCGTAAACCTGTACCGTGCATTTCAGTAGAATCTTCATTGCCTGATATCTTTGAGACTCATTTAGTCATAGGCTAAATGATGTTCCCTTCAAAGCACATTTAAATCCTAATATTGCATATATGAAGCCCACTACTCATATAATCTCATACTTGAACTATATAATTGAGATTGTTTATCATTATTGCACATTTTAATATATCCCAAAGATTTTTTTTTTGTCTTTTTAACCAACTACATCACAATTAATTACCATGTAATTGTACACTTGCAATTATAAAAAAAAATTCTATTCGAATACTCGACTATCGAATTACTAATTAAATTACATTTTTATTTGACTTCCTAGTTCACCAGTTTCAATCTGCCAAAGTAGCTTTGGCGAATTTTGATCGAATTATAAAAATTCAGGTCTGTGGGCATCATTTTTGCATCCAAACAAGGCAAACAAATTCGCACATCCCTAAGTACACATTAAAAATAATTGTACTGGAATATAAAATATATAACCTATAACCGCAGTTGTGCAAATGTTATCAATTATGCTTATTAGTCACATATATATATATATATATATATATATATATATATATATATATATATATATATATTTGACCTATGTTCTTATGAATTTTCTTCTTTTTAGTTTGCTGTTTAGGTTAACAGAAGTGTTGTCTCAAAACGACAACAATATACTGTAAATATCGTGTATTGAAAATCTCAAAACAACTAATGTTTTTGAAGTAGTTTTAAAAGTTGAACATAGCTGTCTGAGGATCTTTTATATTATAAGAAATATAAGATGACTTAATTTGTCTCAAGTGAACCATGTGATCAGAGAAAGAAAAATATGTTATAATTGCATAACCGAACAAAAAACAAAACAAAAACATATTGCAATGAAAAGGTAAAATGCCAGTGGTTCAGTTTAGATTATCAAAGGGAAAGGTCTTACTAGGTACAAGTGGATACAGAGAAGTCCTACATTACTCCAAACTTAAAAGAAAGCAAACTTTTATAGATCCTTTCAAATGTGCCTTAGGAATGAAATTTAGATAAGGTTTCATGTAGTTACAAATTCTATTTTTGCTTTTACTGCCTTGTTTTGCAAGGGGATGATATAAAGATGAAAAAGCAATAAGATACTTGTGAGTTTGAAGGAACAAGGGATGAGATTTATGTATCCATTGTAATATGTTTACATTCTTCTTTTGAAAAGAATATAAGCTGAGAAAGAATTTGTAGACTGTTTCTCCCTGCTGCATCTGTGCAATATTACATAGGTTTGAGAAGCAATTCCAAATATAGAAAATAATATGTCAACAAATTATGTTATTACCTTGCTTATAAGCAGTTAAAATATATATTCACAATGTACCCACATTAATATTTTACACCAATAATGAAGGAAACTGGTATATTTTTAAAAGATCATATTCATTTTACAGCAGGACAAAATACCAGGTAATTCTGCATACCTAGAGGCAAAACTGAATATAATCAGTGGGTGTGTGACCTAGTACATTCTAAGGGGCAGATATACTATTGGTCGAATTTTGAATTGAAAAAAAGTCGAATTTCGACCATGTGAATAGTGAAGGAAGTAAAATCCTTCAAATTTGAATATTGAATTCGAATGATTTTACTGCTATTTATAGGATAAATTCGATGAAAAATTCGATCGAATGATGAATGATTTTAACCCTTCTATCGAATTTTTCCTATTCAATCAAAAACACCTTTAAAACACCTATGGGAACTTACTATAGGGTTTTAAAGCAATTCTGTAGGTTCAATCTGGCGAACTGCCCTATCCAATTTTTTTTAAAGGGGAAGTATAAGTATAAGACCATCGAATATTCGAATACAATTAAATTTAAATATTCTAATTATTCGAATCGGTCGAATATAGAAAATTCGATGGTCGTAGTTGCCTCATTTGCATATTTGAAAATTAAAATCTTTTTGAAATTCAATCATACTTCGAATCCTTCATGTGAATTTAGTAAATCTGCCCCTAAGGGTTTATTTCTATAACATACTGGAATAGCATTTGGAAATTCATACCTAGCTGTTTACAGCAATGGAACAGTTAATCTTTCCAAGAGTGGTAATCAATCAGCCTTGAGGAGAAGCTATGACCTGATAACACTGCTTGAGCTGCAGGTTATGGAGACAGTGAGAGGTGGATTAGAGGCATAGTAGTAGTGAGATATACACTGGAAATTGTAAAAGTGACTTTTCCAAGAAAAATGATAGGCAATTTGAGAATATTGTTATTTTCATAGGAGAAAAAAATTAAGGTATCTGTTTTAGAAAATGCCTGAAAATTTATTACAATTTGTAGAGGCGAAAAAACACAAGAAAAGCTAAGAAATACCTCTAAGAATCATGTATGGCAGTCTCTTCAGTTAGTTACTTAGTAACTCTCTGCCCTGCTATCTTTTCCCAGGAAAATGAGTGTGAACCAAGACATTCAATAATATTGGCTGGATCATCCCAAAAATTAAAGATGACTGAATCCATAGTCTGAGGTGGTCCCTGGTAACTGGATTTTGTGCATAAACAGGAAAAGCTTCTGACTGAAGTCAGAAGCAAATGGTAAGTACATGTATGGGTAAAGAGGTAGCTGAAACATCAGTCTCCCCACAATAAAGAAGCATTGACCATTAATGCTTTACCCTTTAAACAAAACAGGGATTGTTTGTCCATATATTGCATTATATGTAAGCTGGCCAACTATGTCAAAGTCATAGCCAGAGACACTTAGTAGGCAAAACATAGTCATTCCACATGTAGCTGGAGTGTCGGAGAAACTCAGGAGGATTTCCAACAAACACCACATCTCTGTGTTTTTCAAACCTAACAACACACTGAGACACAAACTGGTACACCCAAATGATCCAACTCCTAAAGGAAAACAAAGTAATGTGGTATACTTAGTCCAGTGTAGCGATGAGTGCACTGATCTCTATGTATTGGAGAGACAAAACAACTGCTGACTAAGCAAATGGGAGGGCAAACTCTACAGGACAAGACTCAGCTGTACTTCTACACCTAAAAGACAAGGGACACTCATTTGAAGATAGCAATGTCCAAATTTTGGATAAAGAAGACCGTTGGTTTGAAAGAGGTGTAAAATAGGCAATTTATGTTAAGGTGGAGAAACCATCCTTGAACAGAGGCGGGGGCCTTCAACACCACCTATCTGCTACATACAATGCTGTTCTAACATCTTTAACCCGTGGTTTCAGAACTCTTCCATTCATGCAACTCTCACAAGTAACACCTGTATCATAGTAACTACACAGAATCAACACCTCTGTGAATTTCAGATGTTACCTCTCTGAAGACTGGATTGTTGGAAGAGTCTTTATACCGAGAACTCCCCTACACCAGTCAGTTGAACTGAAGAAGCTGCTTGGATGAGCAGTGAAACTTCTTCATTAAAATTTTTCAGCAAGTCCAGTTGTTTTGAGTTACTTGTGTTAGATATAGCATGACCTGGATGAATAAGAATCTTCATAGTCATAACAATTCCATTACTTCATTATATAGTTTACAAAGGGACTGACTTTTTTATATTCAAACAGGAAATTGCATACAAGATATGACATCACAATGGTTTTGCTCACATTGTATTCACATCCAACTGTCACTTCACATCTTTTTCAGTCCCCCCCATATAGCTAAAGGAAACAAAATAAAATCAGATCAATTAAATAAACACATTTAATCAAAATCTTTATTAAAGGAACAGTTACACAAAAAAATTTGTGTTTTAAAGTAAAGAAAATATCATGTAGTGTTACCCTGCGCTAAAACTGATCTCTTTGCTTCAGAAACACTACTATAGTTCATATAAACAAGCTGCTGTGTAGCAATGGCGGAAATTGAAAAACGGCTATATGGCACAGGATAAGTAATGGATAGCAGATAACATTATGTTCAACAGAACTTATCTGCTATCTGCTGTGTAACTTGAGCCTTTTCTCCTTTGAATGGCTGCCTCCATGGCTACACAGCAGCTTATTTATATAAACAATAATAGTGCTTCTGAAGCAACCACTGCAGTTTTACCAATGCAGGGCAACACTGCATTATATTTTTATTACTTTAAAACAATATAATTCTTTGATGTTACTGGTCCTTTAACTTACTAGGTGTCTGTGTATTCAAATAGTAACAGTAGTTCATGGTCATCACCTCACCTAGGATGGTGGGGCACATTTCCAGGCCTGGATTTCAGGCCTTGTGCCCCTAGTCAACAAAATACACAAACACACACACACACACACACACACACACACACACACACATAGAGGAACACAATTCATTGCAACCCCTGCTTAACTACATTGGTAGCTGATGGATTCTAATACAATCTATGACTTTCATCCAAGTTAAATTTATAAAGGATAATGGTTAATAAAACTAATGAATAAAACACCACTATCCCGACAAATTTAGAATACTGGATGTTCTAGAATGGGAAATAAGGGGTAGTTGTAGGATAAATGTTCTTTTTTACATATTGACAACATATATTATTGGGATTGAAGGGTTTTGCTTCTGTTACTGCATACTAATGATGTACGGGTCGAGAAAAACTCAACCCGACCCTAACCAGCACCCACCTTCTGAGTCTGCCTGCCTTGCCAATCACAAAAAGGACTGGTCAGATGCACAAAACCGGAAGTTGGGGGTGTATGGTCCTGAGTCAGTGAGAGCAGGCAGAACAGCTCAACCCACACATGCCAACAACCCACAAACAGCACAGCTGGTCCTGTGGGTATTGTGTTGGCCCACACATCACTACTGCATACATCCCATTGCAATGAATTTTCAACAGAATGGAATGAAAAACTCAGCCTTACTGTCTGTTAATATATAAATGTGTAAATATTGACTGGACAATGCAGGATGTATTGAAATGTGCTCAGATTCCTTATCTCCTTTAAATGCCTTTTCCTAACACCAATATGATGGATATATTGCCATAATCCCCCCACCACACACACACACACACACTTTTTCTCCTAAATAGGCATTTAAACTGGAACCAGTTAATACATAATATATAATGCTTCACTAGGAAAGAGTAATATAAAATACCACTTAAAATGTAGGCTTAATGGACTGTATAAGATGAAAATTTTTATTTTAGCAGTTTGCAGTTTTTTTTTAACTCACTTTTTACTATAAAACTTAACCTTGTGTGCATTGATCTTATCTTTTGTACTCCATTTATTGTCATTTTAAAAAATATTTTAAAGCAAAATTTTCTTTAATGGGAATTATTTATAGCCATGCTGATGCTTCAGGAACATCATATGGAGGGTTTTCCGAAATCCTCCTCCATGGATTCCTTGATACCCACATGCACTGTTTTTTTTGTAATGACTCTGACAAAATGAATGATCTGGAAACAGATTAGGCAAACTAAGGCAAAAATAGTAGCTTCTTTTTAACTAATTTGCATCTTTTCCATTGGGTCACCACTGTCATATGTGTTGTCAAGTGAATCCCTAATTTATCAACACAATGTGGAAATATTTGGGCCAGTAAGTGTTTGTTTTGATGCTAGATATGATGTAACCCCACAAGAACTAAGAATACTTTAGTAAGTCTCACTCCGCAGTGGAATGTAAAGCAATGTAAAAGGGTATAATTAGATCTCAGGATTAGCAGCCAATTTATCAGTACTGTTCAATTGCTCATAGAGTAGTGATGGGTGACTCTGCGGAGTTTCACTTTGGCACTTTGTACACTTATATACACTTATTTACATGGATTTGCACACTCAGACAACTTTTATTAGTGCACAAACATGTATACACAAAAACTCACAGACAGCTGTTTTTTACTTATTCATTGTACTGTTATTTTTAGTTTGTTTTGCCTAAAAACAGCGTTACTATTGGATAATCAATTTTGGCCACTAATTATGCTGTTGGATCAATTATTTGTTATTATATTGATTTAATTCTATTTTTGTGGTTTTATTGCAATTTTATCCCTGCATTATTGTTCCTTATTTATCTTTATTATAGTTTTGCTGTTTGGTGCTTTGATATAGAAAGATATATTTTACTTAGTTTGATCCGCCAGAATATATGCTTTCCAAAAATATATGATGTTACTTTGGTAAATCTATATATATATATATATATATTGGGCATCAAACTATTCATTAGACCTCTGACATCCATATTTAGGGGGACTTTTCTTTGTACGTTAAACATTGTGTGTGATAAATGCGACAAACTGCAATATTTTTAAGCGATTTTCAGAAACGTTCTAAAAACCTCTATGTTTGGAAAAGCTTTGCATTTCGGTAGTTTGGTGTAGAAAGATGTCTTTATCTTTGTTGGATCCGTTTTGGGGGGTCTTTGCTGTTAGGAGGGTCTTGAGGCACATAATCTGAAGTCAAGGGTTTATGTTCACAGAAGTTGAATCAGCAGCAGAGAAAACTCATATTTGAATTGTTTGCAGCTTGGTACTGTGGAGTACAAAGACATGCATACCCAATTTGGATTTGCGGGACCTTTCCAAGTTGGGTGTAGATAAAATAAATTATGTTTCTGATACATGTGATTGTTCTTTGTGAAAGATGATTTTTTTCATTTTATTAGACACTTAGAAGCCTACATTTTTTTCAAAAGTAGACACACCAAAATTCTTGCATATTCGGAAAGTTCAGTTTGTCCTGAAAAAAAACAATATTTTGTTTTCCTGGTTAAACTAAAAGACCACCCCAGGAAAAGTCCTTAACATGAAAGAGTACAAAATGTCTAAAAACTGCTTTGCGGTAGATGTTCACACTTTGG
This sequence comes from Xenopus borealis, assembly GCA_024363595.1. Lineage (NCBI taxonomy): Eukaryota > Metazoa > Chordata > Amphibia > Anura > Pipidae > Xenopus > Xenopus borealis. The sequence goes on from CM044441.1 coordinate 77,535,173, forward strand.
ACAAAATGGCTGCCAGCGAAAGGGTTAAAATGCAGCTTGATAAATATACAATAGAAGTGTTGGTGTTGAGGTGGGTAAGAAAAGACGTGCTTTTATAAGGTACAAGGAGGCCAAGCAGGCCAGATTTACAAATGGGAATTGGCTAGGAATTGTCTAAAAAAAATGTTTAATTTTTAGATGTTTAATTTTTTTTCCTGGTTGTTCAGCATAATTTTCCATTCATACTTTTTTTATTTAGATCTTTTAATAAATATCATGACATTAGTAGTTTTAAAGAAAGTGAGTTTTAATAAATAGGCCTCAACAACTTAATCTAACAGTGAACTACCCTTCATTTCTCCATTGAAGTGATTTTCACAACGCCATACTGGTGAGTTATTTCTTAAACATTAACTGACTTTACAGGATGTCCTGTGATTTAGCAGTACTATCATTTCTGTCTCTCTCTCCCTAACCAGTATTTTGTGAAATGTGAACCCAATAAACCATGATCAGACCTTCCTAGCTTCTATTAGTAATGTGTCATTAACAACAGTATACAAGATGACAATAGTGACTTTTGTCAAGGGGAAGGAACAAAAACACTAAATAACATCAGGGAGCAGATTTAGGGATTCGAAATTCGATCAGATTTTTTCAAAGGGTATGTTCTGTCACCAACACGATTTATGCAGAAGATACCCTTCCTGAGGCCCTTGCTCGCGTGGACGGCGTAACTTTGCTGAGATATGCTGATGGCAGAGAGTTTACTCAATAAAACACTGCTTGATAATCCAGTAGTTCTTTAATCCAGGGATATTGCACAATACAAAGATTCTGGGGTTCAGAATGTCCAAAATATCAACAGGTTCTATAGGTAAGAACTGGTAATTTTGCAGCTCTATCAAACTGACTAAAATGAAACTGAAACTAAGGAACAGCAGGGGAAGGAACAGCTAGTGGGCTGAACTAACAAACATTAGACAGCAGGGGAGTAAGGAATATACCAAAACACATAAAATATAATAACTGGCTGTAGTGACAGCACAGGGTATTTTGATTGAAAAAAATCTTTCGAATCGTTAGAATGCATTATTCGATTTGAACAATTTTTGAAAAAATCATTTGAATTTCAAAAACTTTCAGAAACACTCCTTAAAGGTTCCAGGAGGTCCCCATAAGCTAAAATAGCCATGGGGCATAGTACTTTGAAATTCGTATTTTCAAATGTTTTTAATTCAAATCAAATTTTGGGCTAGTTGATAGTCGAAATAGCCAAAAATTACTTTGAAATTCTAATTTTTTAATTCAAATTTTCACTTCGACCCATAGTAAATGTGCCCCTGGATGTCTGTGCAAAGTCGCTATATAACCATTAAACAAAATCAATGTTTTGAATTCAGTAAATCTCTAGTGATCTCTTTTAAATAGCTCTATGTCAAACTTAGGTAAAAACAGCAATACCTATAGGACATGTACTGGTGTCAAGCACTATATCAGTTTCACAGGAAGGTACAAGGCTAACAAAGATACTTAAAAATATCAAATGCATTAAATTACAATAGTATCCCTGCTTAAATAGAAAATCTGTGTTAAGTCAAATGATAGAAAACAGTATTCTACATTTTTCAACTGGAATGCTTCATTTACAGTAACAGAGATACTGAAACTTTGTTATAAATAGGATCGAGTCAATATTAGATTTTATTGAGCTGCAGCATGTTAATTTTTTATCCTTGCTGACCTTAAGGCACTCTTAATACAGTGCTACTAACAATATCTCTTTATTAAACAGACATGTTGTATGTAACTGCTTTTAGCAATTTCCAGGGTTCTGCCCTTTGAGGTGGTAGAACTTTTCAGCAGTGCTGAGTTCTAACATGCATCTGAAGCCTTTATGCAACTGAAAGTGAGGATTAAGGATTTGGAGTATTATTTTCCTTATTGATTAACAACTGGTCCAATTTTACAGCCCATTGGTAAAACAGCCGCTTGATATTTTATCTGTGAGTTCATCAGTCTAACTTTTGTTTTTGGTTGCAAACACATTATTTTTTCTTCAGACAACTCACTCAAGTCTATTAAATTCATTTCAGCATGAATCAGGAATTTTGTGTGTTCAACTGCTAAACAAAATGTAGTAATTTTTTGCAGCAAGTACAAAACTGAATCCTGGCTCATTATTATATCTATAGCCAATATTCAAGTATATTTCAATTGCCTTGAAATGTTTATTTCCTCTTCT
>CM044441.1:77554987-77589153 GCA_024363595.1 Xenopus borealis
CGAACAGCTGATGTTCGCGCGAACAAGTTCGCCGGCGAACAGTTCGCGCCATCCCTATTCATCAGATTTTTTTTTCTGGCCCCAGTGCTCTTCCGTATTATTGAGTGCCTTAAGGTCAGCAAGGATAAAAAATTAACATGCTGCAGCTCAATAAAATCTAATATTGACTTCTTATTTATAACAAAGTTTCAGTATCTCTGTTACTGTTAATGAAGCGTTCCAGTTGAAAAATGTAGAATGCTGTTTTCTATCATTTGACAACACAGATTTTCTATTTAAGCAGGGACACTAGTCCTTTAATGCATGTGATATTTTTAAGTCTCTACCATCTGTGAAACTGAAATAGTGCTTGACACCAGTACATGTCCTATAGGTATTGTTGTTTTTTACCAAAGTTTGACATAAAGCTATTTAAAAGAGACCACTTGAGATTTACTGAATTCAAAACATTGATTTTGTTTAACGGTTATATAGAGACTATGGGTCGAAGTGAAAATTTTAATTAAAAATATTCGAATTTCGAAGTAATGTTTGGCTATTTCGACTATCAAATAACCCAAAATAACCTTAAAGCTATCCAATTGCTATTTTAGCCCATGGGGGACCTCCTGAAACCTTTATGGAGTGTTTATTAAAGTTTTTGAAATCCAAAGGATTTAAAAAAAAAATCTTCTGAATTGAATGATGCATTCTTACAATTTCGAATGATATTTATTCGATCAAAAACAGACCTATTCGATCCAGTTTGGATCGAAAATACCATTTAAAAAAATTTGATGGTCGAATTTTGAATATTTTTAAATTCAAAAATCGAACCTTAGTAAACCTGCTCCCTGATGTTAATAAGTGTTTTTGTTCCTTCCCCTTGACAAAAGCCACTATTGCCATCTTGGATACTGCTGTTAATGACACATTACTAATAGAAGTTATGGAAAGCTGGGAAACTGATCATGGCTCATTGGGTTCACAAAATACTGGTCAGAGAGAGAGAAAGATTCGTATGAATCAGAACCCTAATTTGCATAAGCAAATTAGTGAGAGGAAGGGTAAAAGCCAGCTGTGCACGAAAAGTCACATGATTTTAAGGATTTGGATTTGGTTTGCCAGGCACAAGGATTCGGACGAATCCTGCTAAAAATGGCTGAATTCTGGCCAAATACCAAACCGAATCCGGGATTTGGTGCATCCCTAAAAAGTCCAAACTGATTGAAAGGGATACTGTCATAGGAACATTTTTTTTCAAAATGCATCATTTAATTGTTCTGACTATTGATATATTGTCAGTTCACTAGTCATGTGACTTGTGCTCTGATAAACTTCAGTCACTCTTTACTGCTGTACAGCAAGTTGGACTGATATCAACTCTTACTTCCCCCCCCCCCCAGCAGCCTAACAACAGAACAATGGGAAGGTAACCAGATAATGGCTTCTTAAGGCTAGTGGCAGATGAGCAGATTTGGGGAGATTTAGTCGCCAATGGACTAATTGACTAACAATGGACTTCAGCCCGAGAAATTGACAGCATGTCTAACCCCATGTCAGATTTCAAAATTGTATAATCTCTTTTTATTAAATTTTGTAATACAGGGGATACAGAAAGGAAGAAGGGGAAAGGGGGGGTTGAAAACAGACAAGTTGTTTTAAACATCCACAAATATAGGGCAGGCATTGATAACAAGTCATATCTGTAGTGAACATCTTCACTGTCGAGGATCATGTAACCCTTTAATGTTTTACCTTTTTACACATTCTTATACTATACCGTATGATATATCATATATATATATAAACGGGACGGAGCTCTTAAGTCCCAAACCAATCAGTGTGCAATTCCATGTCTCCCTCAAGTCTTTTCCTTATCATTGACTATTTATTTCCACATTGGGATGATTTACATAATTTATCCACGGCGTCCAAACTTCCCAATATTTATCACTAATATTGTTTTTGATGTGAGTTATTTCCTCTAATTTTCTGATTTCTTCCACTCTAGCTAACCACTCCTTAAATGCGGGAGGGTTTTCATCTTTCCACTTCACTGGAATGAGGTCTTTCGCTGCTTGTAAAAGATGGAGTGATAATATATCTAATGGCTTCTCGTCCTCACTTAGGTTGAGGAGAATTAAGGTACAATTTTTTGGGTTAATCTTATATCCTGTCGTCCTTTGGATAACGCCTAGAATACTTTTCCAGTAGTTTTCCATACTAGGACATGTGAGCCAAATATGTGAGTGCGTACCTATTCCAGATTTGCATCTCCAACATAGGTCAGAAGTACCTGGGTACATTTTACTTAGTTTCACCGGTGTATAGTGCCATCTCGTTACTAATTTATAGCTGGCTTCAAATACTTTTGAAGCTTTTAAGTTTTTTTGCATACTTTTAAATATTTTATTCCAAACAGGTTCTGGGATTTTTATTTGTAGTTCCTTTTCCCAACCTGCTTGATAAGCCAGAGGCGAGATCGGGGTTGCGTTTAGCAGCAATTTGTAAAAAAGAGACAACAACCTGGGATTTTCCAGCTTAGACGATAATATCTTTTCCCAAGGTGTTAACTGTCTTCCCCAGTTACCTGTACTGATAGATTTAATGAACCCATGTAATTGATTATAAGTCCAAGTGTCTCTAGGATGAGCACCCCAACATTTTTGAATATCGGCTAGCTGGATCATTTTATTTCCTTTTATGAAATCGTTTATTCTTGTTTCCCTTCCATCTTTCACACCCCATCTGCTAAAAGCTCCTTTTTCCATTCCTGGTAGGAATTCTGGGTTATTTTGTAACTTTGCTAACCTAAAAGGATATTCTGTGAGCTTATATTTCCCCTTATTCCTATGCCATATTTTTATAGTTGCGCTTGTCAAAGGATGATTGCGCACTTCTTTGGAGGTCTTGTTCTCTGATATCCACAATAGGTTCTCTATAGGGAATGGGATTCTTTTTTGCTCTAATATGCTCAAATCCTTAATGTTTTTGTTGTTGGCCCAATTGTATATTCGTGATAGATGGGCTGCTACATAGTAAGTATATATATCTGGGAGTCCTAAGCCCCCTCTATCTTTAGGCCTTATTAATATGTTATATTTCAATCTAGGACTCTTCTTTTTCCAAACAAATCTCAACATCATTGATTTGATTGAGGAGAAAAATGCTTGTGGTATCGACACTGGGAGAACTTGGAATAGGTATAGAATCTTTGGGGTGAGAATCATTTTTACAGCCTGGATTCTGCCTAACCAAGATAGTTGGAGTTGTTCCCATTTATCCAATAGCTGTTGTAATGTTTTTAACAGGGGGACATAGTTATCCTCGTATGCCTTACCTAGGTTAGCTTGTAATTTGACTCCTAAATAATTGATGTGCGTATTCGCCCATTTAAAGGGGAAGCTATCCTTTAAAACTTTGGCTAAGGGAGTTGCAACATTTATGTTTAAAATCTCCGATTTAGATAGATTAACTTTAAAGTTTGAAATCTCTCCAAAGGTTTTCATTAGGTTAAGAATATTTGGCAAAGATATTGAGGGTTTGGTTACACAGAGTATCAGATCATCAGCAAAGGCTGCACATTTGTATTCTTTCTCCGAGACTAATAGGCCTGATATGTCAGGACATCGTCTAATATGGGCTAGCAATGTTTCCATTACTAGGACAAAGAGTATTGGCGAGAGCGGACACCCCTGTCTCGTTCCATTAAATATCTGGACTTTCTGCGACATTGTGCCGTTTATCTTTATTCTAGCTGTTGGGTTGCTATATAATGCTCTAATTCTATGTCTGGTTTTTTCTCCTAGGCCAAAGCCTTCTAATGTCCTATCTAAGTACCCCCAGGATACCCTATCGAATGCTTTCTCAGCATCAGTGGTAAGTAGCATGCTGGGGATACCTTGTGTCTGTGCTTGATGAATTAGTGATATTACTTTAGCCGTGTTTCCCTTCTCTACCAGGTATGAACCCCGCTTGATCTGGATGTATCATGGAAGGTAAGTATTGTTTAATTCTATTGCTTATCAATTTAGCGTAAATTTTCATATCTATGTTAATTAAGGAAATGGGCCTGTAGTTGGAGCATAAGTGGGGGTCTTTCCCCGGTTTATGAATGACTGTGATATGTGCTTCTTGTGCTTGTGAGTGAAATCCTCTCTCGTTTGAGATATCATTAAAGTGTTCTAATAGTATGGGGATTAAGTCTTCTTTAAAAGCCTTATAGTAAGCGGATGTGTATCCATCTGGCCCCGGGCTTTTCCCGTTTTTAAGAGCCATGATACAATCTTCAATTTCTTTGGCCGAGAATGGGTTATCTAGCTTTTCGGCCTGTTCCCGTGTCAAGGTAGGTAAATCAGCTTGGGCTATAAATTCTTTTATTCTCTCCTGGGTTTCCTGTGTGGGGGGGGGGGTTTGAGTGTAGTCTGTATAAATCCTGATAATACTTCCTGAATGTTTCAGCTATACTTTTCGTACTGTGTTGTAGTTCATTGTCTTTATCCCTGATTGACATGATCTGAGATTGTGGTTGGAGTTTTTTCAAGATACCTGCAAAATGTTTTGTACACTTATCATTCAACTCGTAATACTTTTGTTTACAGCAAAGATATGCTCTCTGCACTTTTGATCCTATGATTCCTTTTAGTTGTAGCCTTTTCTTATCTAGTTCTGCTAGGGTCTCATTTTCTAATTGCTTTTTATGTTTCTGTTCTAGAGTATAAATTTCTTTAAGTAAGTTGCTAATTTCCTTATTCTTCTCTTTCTTCAGGTTACTTCCCATCGCTATTAACCTGCCCCTAAGTACACATTTAAGTGTTTCCCATCTAGTAGACGGTGAGATCTCGGGGGAGTCATTAAGATGTACTATATCCTTAATCCAGCCTCGTATAGTCTCTTTCCTACTTGCATTGTGTATCATCGAGTCATTGAATCTCCAATTGAACTCTCTTTCTAAAGTCTGAGGGAGCTGAAATGTGGCGGTTACCGGGGCATGGTCTGAGAAGAGTGATGATTTTATATCTGCGTCAGAGAATAAATGTAACCAGTACTGTGATACAAAAACATAATAAATTCTTGAATAAACCTTATGTGTTTTCGAGTAATGTGTGTAGTCTTTTTTCGTGGGATTTTTTATCTTCCATATGTCAACCAGGGATAAGTCTCTCAGAAGCTGTTTTATTTCTTTCAACCCTTTGTATGATATATTACTCTTTTTGGAGGATGTGTCAGTGTGGGGATTTAGGGACAAATTGAAGTCACCTCCCATGATAATAAATCCCTCACTAAACTCCTCCAGAATTCCCAAGAAGTTCTTCAGATATTGTACTTGACCATAGTTAGGTACATATACATTTGCTAGAGTACTGTATATACTTGATTTGCTAACCTGCATTTAAGTAACACAAACCTTCCTTCCTTATCTATTACTACATCAATATATTGAAATGGCAAATCCTTGTGAATAAGAATAACGACTCCCAAAGATTTCTTCAGGGGGTTGTTACTTTTGTAAACATGAGGATATGCTTTTAAATTTATTTTAGGCGTGTGTCCCTCTTTAAAGTGGGACTCTTGTAACATTATTATCTTAGCCTGGTTTCTCTTACAGTCTCCAAAAATCTGTGCCCTTTTAACTGGCTCATTCATCCCATTAACATTATAAGATAATACTGTGCATTCTATGTTTTTACTTTCTGTTACAGCCATTGCATGGATTGCAAGTGTATTTAGATCCTCTAGTGCTGCAACTTGTTATCTGCTTGCCTGTAGGGAAAACATAAAGTAGGGGTAGGCTAGGGGGGTAAACAACATAACTGGTAGGGGTATACCTTTTAAAGGTATAAAATTCGGGGAAAGCCGCAACAGACTTACTGGGGTGTTCGCCCCTTGGCTGGGATGGTAATACAGCGGCCACGGTGGAATTCACCTCATTTGTGGGGGTAAGCGACCTCGTGAGGGGTTCATTTCTTAGTGGTAGCATTTACAGAGTAGGCTAATTCCCTTCACGCTGATCCGGCTTAATTCTCTTGGGGTACTTTAGGCATTTATCGATTGGAGGGGGAGTTATAATACTATCTTAAACCTGTAATTACTCATTTTCCTTGTACCTTGCTTATGGGTATGTACAGGACCATTAAACAATTAACATGCAAACTTAAAATAAAGACATTCACCAAAAACATTTCCATCTGTTAATACTTATCAAGTCAAGACCAGTTCAGAAAGTATAATCTACTTCTTGATCTTTCAGATAGTTCAGTTCAGTTAGATATGGCACTTTATACGAGCCGGTCAGGTCCCTTCATCTTGTGAAAGTTTCCTCCTCTCTTTTGGGGTCTTCGGGGTCCTTGGAGTTCTCCGCGATGCTGTTGTTTCTATCCATTCCCCTTGGCTAGCAAAGTCTAAGTCCGGTGCCTTAGCTGGGTCTGGGTACCAACCTGGTAACTCGATTTTTGGAAGTTGCAATTTTTTGATGAATTGGTCTGTATCTGTAGGTATCCGAATGGTAGCAGAAGTCCCGTCTTTACTTGCAGTGAGTTAGAAGGGGTATCCCCATCTGTATAAGATGCTCCTTTCTCTGAGAGTGTCTGTGAGTGATTTTAGCATTTTACGTTTAGTTAGGGTTGTCCTTGATAAGTCCTGAAATAGTTTGATATTTTTGTCGTCATAAGTGAGGTTATTCGCCATTTTAGCTTTCGCCAGTATTTCCTCCTTTATGGTAAAGCTATGTAGGCAGCAAAGAATGTCCCTTGGTGCGTTAAGGGGTGTTGCTTTTGGCTTTTGAACCCTATGGGCTCTTTCTATCTTTATGGCTGGTGCTGATTCCTTTTTCAGTATGCTATTAAATATCTGCGTTAGCACTCCGTTTATTTCGTCCTTTTGCACCTCCTCAGAGACCCCTCTCACCCTGATGTTATTCCTCCTGCTTCTATTTTCCTGGTCCTCTACTTGTCTTTGCAACTCACAAATTATCATATCCTGTTTTTTAATATGTGAGTGTAGTGCCTTTTGGTTAGAGGTTTGCTTGCTAATATTATGTTCAATATCCTCTGTGCGTGCAGCAAGGGAGGAAATATCCCTTTTAATATCTTGTAATTCCTCCTTAATGGTGCATGTAACCTCCTTTAACATTTCTTTTATGTCCGCTTTTGAAGGCAGCTGTGCTATATATGAGTTTAGGTCAGTCTCACCTTTCTCATCGCTGCCTTGTTCAGAGTGATCTGCCATTGAATCAGTCTCCTCCTCGTGCCTTTCTGGAACCGGCGCCATCTTGGATTGTGCACGCTCGTTTTTCTTTTTAATGAAAAGCGGCGCTATTTCACTTGCGCTCGCAAAACTCCTTTTCACCGGAGTCCTCTCTCTGTCCGGTTTGGTTTTATGTGTCTTTCCCATTATTTGAAGTCGATTATTCACCCGGTTCAGCGGTATCAGCCACGGAGCTCTTTACTTATGCTGCCATGCGCCTCCACGTTAGGCCACGCCTCCCAGATTTCAAAATTGAATATAAAAACATCTGTTTGCTCTTATGATACATGGATTTCAGAGCAGAAGTCTGCTTGAGTAACACTATGAACTTAATCATTTTGAAAAAAAACATGTTTTCCGATGACAGTATGCATTTAAAACGGTCTAATAGGATCAGCACAGCTCCCATTGACTTCTACGACTTTTAACTGGCAAAGTTTTGTTTTAGAGTTTTTCGTGGTTTTTACACTTAAATATCGAAATTATTGTTTGTTTTATTTAAATGGGAAAACCACACATTTTTGGAAAAAAAATTTAAATTTGATTGTTGGTGCATTAATATATCCATTTGCTCATCAAAGTTACAGTTTTATGGTTATTGTTACAGAATGCTTGGGACCTGAGGTTTTTTAGATGGGAATTTGGACCTTGAGTCTACTAAAAAAATTTTTTTAACATTAATTAATTCCACTAGAATTGGTTTGCATCCTATTAGGATTAATTATATTAAGTAAAAAGTACCGTTTCATCACTACAAAGAAAAAAGAAATCCTTTTTAAAAATTGTAATTATTTGATTATAATGGAGTCTGGGAGATGGCCTTTCTGTAATTCTGAGCTTTCTGGATAACAGGTCTCTATATCATACTGAATGTTAATTTAAAAACAAACTACCCCTTTAAATATATAATATTTCATGTTGCAAATAATGTTTGTGAGACCATTATTAGATAGCTAACTCTCTATATAACATGCTTCTAAAGACATGTTTGATGTTGGCTGTAGCAAAATTATAATGTATTGTCTTCACTAGTAGTGATGGGTGAAACGGGCGCGTTTCGCTTCGCCGAAAAATGAGCGAATTTCCAGAGAAATTCGCGAATTGGCGAAAAATTCGCAAAACGAGTCGCGCGTTGTTTTTTACGCGCGTAGCGTCAAACGCGTTGCGTCGTTTCCGACGCGTCGCGTCGTTTCCGACGCGTCGCGTCGTTTTCGGCGCGTCGCGTAAAAAATTACGCGCGACTCGTTTTTGGCGATGAATTTTTGTCTGCGAATTTTTCCTGCAGTTTCGCGCATTTATTCGCCAGCGGCGAATCGCGGGAATTCGCCGCGAATTCACCCATCACTATTCACTAGTTTAAACTAAAAATTACAAATAATTTTTTCTCTGGTAGGATAAGTAACTAAACAACTGTTTACATGAAACATATTTTTCTCTTAATTAACTTTCTTATATTTACTCATTTGTCTTTAGGCAACCAACCTTCTAACTTCCAGCCTGTGGTAGATGACATTCTATTAATAATCAAAAGATAGAATTGTCAGAAATATAATAGTTTATTTATTTATTTATTTATTTATTTTTAAATATCAGTAATTGGTTTATCAAGATGGGGCATGCTGTTTACATATTAATAGTGATGGGCGAATTTAATCGCCAGGGGCGAATTCGCAGCGAATTCCCATGATTCGCCGCTGGCGAATAAATTCGAGTCGTGCATCGTTTTTGACGCGACAAAAGTGACGCACGCCGAAAACGACGCAACGCGCGTCAAAGCCTCCCGCGACTCATTTCGCAAATTTTTCGCCAATTTCTCAGGAAATTCGCAAATTTTTCGGCAAAGCGAATCTCAGGAGATTCGCTAATCACTACATATTAATTCTGTCTCTTCATTTGTTCTCGTATTTCACTGAGAATATTGATTTATTTTACCTTCTAATTTTGGTTTAATACTGTTTTACTCTATTTTAATGTAAGATTGGTGTGCCTGCCAGGGAAATGCTTTTACAATATTCTTTATAGAACACTATTGTCACTGACCAGTAGGAGACACTTGGATCATTGTCTCAAGGTCACTGCAGACTTTTAGGATAATAAGCTACCTTAACCACAAACATTCTGTCTAAAGGCAACTGCCTATTGGTTTATTCATTTACCCTTTATTACAGCAATACAAAAGAAACTGAAGTATAACCCTTGCAACTTTGAAAAAAGGTCTATAGTTGGGTGGCTTTGTCATTGCAATTCTAGCAAAAGAAAACAGTTTGAATAGGTTTTAAGAAATTGTGTGTGTGCTTTTAGGCCTTCTCTTAGCAGCACAGCTCTCAGCTGCATGTAAGGTCAGAGACTCCAAACAATAAAAATTTTAAAGAGCAAAAAATCAGGGACTACAATTACCTCTCTGCTTTAAGCTAAACTAAATATCTGGCATGGATTTGTTGTGCAGTGTTTATATGAGAAACGGAACAAACACAATTTCTATTTGTTCCAGACTCCAAGACACTAAAGAGATAGTTAAAGATTCTAGATTGATGGGGCCTAATTATTCCACACACCAAGGTTTTCACACTGAGACCAATGTCTGTTCACAACCATACCAAACACTGCGTTGCACAATTTTTTTTATTTTTCGCTAGTATATGCTCTAGAAGGCAGTAGTTTAATCACACATTATATTAAATAAATGTGTCCGAATGATCTCCCCCCCCCCCCAGTGATCACAATGGGGGTCATTGATCCCATCTAAAAAACAAATGCTCTGTAAGGCATTTTGATTTATTGTTTTGGTTACTTCTAATTACTAATATTTCTATTCTGGCTATAATCATATTCCAGTCTCTTATTCAAATCAGTACAGGGTTGCTAGGGTAATTTGGACCCTAGCAACCATATACCTGAAATTATAAACTTTAAAGCTGCTGAATAATAAAGTACAAATAATTAAAAATTAATTTCAAAAAGAACAGCAGCACTCCGGTTTAATTTTGAAAAGATGAAAACTTTACTTCAAGTGCATTCAGGCAACGTTTCGGGCTACACAGGCCCTTTCTCAAGCCACAATTTAACAATGTGAACACGTGTTCTTATACTCACTAGGTGGGAGGGGTTACAATTCTCTCCTCCATTTTACCCATAAATCACAGTGAAACTTTTCAGAGAAACCTTCAATTATAAAATACAAATGCAAAGTTACAAAAGTACAATAACCAGTGATTTCAAGTGACCTGTGGATCTACCACCTAAAAACATGATGGTAAAATGTTATAATTAGTGAAAAAGTGTAAAAAGAGTGAAGACAATAAAGTTGTTTATAACAATTACATAACCCTGATTTTGCAACATATTAAAATAGTAACATTGTGTTCAAGATAGGAAGTCTTACTTTACTTTGTCTCTATGATAAAACTCAATTCCAATATTTCTTGGTTAAATTTTGTATTAAAACCACGATTAACCTTGAATTATTCTGTATCAGGAACTCCCATATCTAAAAATGCAATAAAGAGGACATTTTTTTAAGAAAATAAAAACACGTAAACACCAGTTAAAAACAAGCACTAAGATAAGTTATGTATAGAACACACTTACTCATATAAATAACATTGGTGTGTATTCTCTGTTCAGGCCGCCCGGCGATAAAGTACCCAACGTATTGATCCAACTCATCTCTAATTTCTTAAGAATATATTGCCTATCTCCCCCACGTCTAAGTGGCTCTACATTATCAATGACCTGATAACGTAGTTGTGAAACCGTATGTTTCTTTTCATGAAAATGTGCAGGTATCGGTAGGTGTAGCAGTTTACAACGTATATTTGATTTGTGCTGCTTAATCCTTTCTTTAACTTTCTGTGTTGTTTCACCAACATACGATAGGCCACAAGGGCACTTAATCAAGTATATCACATACCTAGACTCACAGGTATAATACTTTTTTATCTGCATGCTCTTACCCGTGTGGGGGTTAGTGATGGCGCGAACCGCGGCAAAAAAGTTCGTGGACGCGTTCGCGAACTTGCGACAAACGCGCGAACGGTTCGCGAACGTCGCGAACCCCATAGACTTCAATGGGAAGGCGAACTTTAAAAGCTAAAAAAGACATTTATGGCCAGAAAAATGATTTTAAAGTTGTTTAAAGGGTGCAACGACCTGGACAGTGGCATGCCAGAGGGGGATCAAGGGAAAAGAAAAATCCATTATTTTCGTATGTCAAAAGTGTTGCAAAGTATCTTACCTGCACCTGTTAGCTGTTCTGGACTCTCTGCCAAAAGCCAAGTTCAAATCTTTGCTTCTTTTTCTGGCTGTTCAGTGCAGAAAAAAGAGGGTCTTTCCAGTACAAATGAGGGACAGAGGGTTGAGCTCGCAAAAGAGGGACTGTCCCTCCAAAAAACGGACAGTTGGGAGGTATGCACATTTTTTTTTTTTAGTCCAGGGGGTGTGTGGGGGTGGTCCAGGGAGATCTTCCTGATTGGCTGCCATGTATCTGCTGGTCTGGGGTGAGAGGGCAAAAAAATGCGGCAAAAAAAATGCGCCAAATTGACGCGAACCCAAAATGCGAACGTTGCGCGACGTTCGCGAACTTCCGGCGAGCGCGAACAGCGGATGTTCGCGCGAACAAGTTCGCCGGCGAACAGTTCGCGCCATCCCTAGTGGGGGTGTGTAAATGAATTTCCTTTGGGGATGTTGTTACAATGGGCACACGACAAACAAGGGAAAGTCCCCCTTTGTGGGGTTCCCAAAAATTGTTGTTTCAGTTGTTTTTGTGGGCCTATATCAGCCTTCACCAAAAGATCTTTAAAATTCTTAATGCGCTTGTATGCCATTAAAGGAGGTAAAGAAAATTCTTTAACATGCGAAATACCTGTTTGTAAAACTCGCCAAAGTTTTCTAATAATATTCCTAACCTGATCGCTGGCTACTGAATATTTGCTAACAAACGCCAATACCCCCTCCTTTTCTCTAATCCCTTTCTGCCTTGGAGTTCTTAACTGTGTAGGGGTTAAATCACTGATCTCAATCAGGTTCTGCCCCAGTTTGTCCCTGGGATAGCCACGTTCAGCAAACCGTTCTGCCATCTCTTTCAAACGGGCCTCACATTGTTGTTCATTATTGACAATCCTCTTCACCCTCTTAAACTGTGTCATTGGTAAAGAATTCAATGATGCCCGTGGATATAATTAAATAATTAAAAATGAAACACAGTTGCTCATTGTCTCAAAATATCACTACAGCTACACCATACTAAAAGTTAATTTAAAGGTTAACATCCCCGTTAAGGCGTGAAAGTGAAATGTGAAGCTTGTTTACTATGCTGCAGCAATGAACACAGGCTGCTAAAGGTACCCAAAAGCTCTTGCCTTGTTTCAAAAGTGCTGGTAGTTCCAGGGTCCCCATCCCCTGTTTAATTAGGCCTAACTGCATGAGATTCGAAACTGAAAGACTAGCGGTGCTAAGTGCAACTTGTGGAGGGAAAAATAATATATGACTGCTTGCATTCAGGGCCTTCACACACAGTGAGGAAATAGCTGATCCAAATGGGATGTCTATGCAGTGAGTGCAGCTGATTCGCAGCAATTAGGGGTATATTTATCAAAGAGTAAAGTTAAGAGTGAAGTTCCGCCACTAGAGGGAAATTCTGCCGCTCTCCGTTCATTTCTATGGGATTTTTAAAGATGTATTTATCAAAGGGTGAACTTTCACTTCACCCATTGATAAATAGGCCTTTTAAAATCCCATAGAAATGAATGGAGAGCGACCAATAGACATTAAGGAGCCAATTTATAACTAATCTATGATGTTAGTATGTTTAAGAATGACTCATTCTGTGCAAATTTTCAATTGTCCTTCATTTTTTTCTTTTTTATAGCTTTTAAATCATTTGCCTTCTCTTTCTGGCTCTTTTCTGCTCTCAAATGGGGGTCACTGGGGCTCATTTATAAACACTGGGCAAATTTGCCCCTGAACAGTAACCCATAGCAGTTTGAGCACTTAGACCAACCATCTGATTAGTTGCCATGGGTTACTACCCAGTATAAAAATGTATATGCTGAATAAAAATGAAAAACGAAAAACTCAAAATCCACAAATATCACACAGTAAAAAGCAGTTGCAAGTTGCAAGAATATAACCCTGCATCATACTAAAAGTTGAAGAACTAAAAATTGAAGTTGAACAACTGGGATTTTACTGCAACTGACTTTTGGGATTATTAAAAATGTTTACCTGGTAACATGGATTCTTTTTATGAACCAAAAATGCAATTAAACTATAATTTGATGCCTTATAGATAGCGAAGTCTATGGGCGTCATTTTTCAGCCAACTCTGCAAAAATTTTCACTCCTCACTAGGAGTGTTATCTCTACTTAACAATTATTAGTTAGAGTTATCGGAAATATTAATTTTGTATGTTGTTGCTACTAAATCAAGGTTACTAAGTTAAAGGGGTGGTTCACCTTTAATTTAAATTTCAGTATATTATAGAATGGGCAATTCTACAAAACTTTTTAATTGGTCTTCAGTATTTATTTATTTTTTTTATAGTTTTTTAATTATTTTTTTCTGACACTTGCCAGATTTCAGATGGGGGTCAGTGACCTTGTCTAAAAAACAAATGCTCTGCAAAGCTACAATTTATTGCTACTTTTTATTACTTGTATTTCTATTCAGACTCTCCTGGCATAGTTGCCAGGGTAATTTGTACCCTAACAAGCAGGTTGCTGAAATTGGAAACTGGACAACGGCCAAATAAAAAGCTTAATAGTTCTAAAACCAATGCAATTTGTCTCAGAATATCACTCTCTACACCATACTGAAATTTAACTCAAAGGTGAACTACTCCTTTAAACAGCTGCATGTGTTTCTTTTTTGGGGAATTTGAGGTCTCGCCTGCTTGCATTGTCACTTAAAGTAAATTCTTTTACAATTCACAATTACAGTACCAGTTTGCACTTGACTTTAAGTGTGGTGATCATGGGTCACTAACTCAGTCTCTCACTCACCTTGCCCACAGGTTAGACTAACACACCAGCACCCCAAACACCAATCAACACACACAAAACTCATACAGAACTTTCTGCCACAACTTTCATACTTCTGTGTCAATGAATGATGCCAAGATCTTAAGTAGGTAATGGATAAGATAATTGGAACATGCACTCTTCCTACAAGCAAACAAATGGTTAACTACATAAACACAGACTAGCATTTTCACTCAGCTTGCAGAGGGCTAAGGCTCACAGGTACACACTTTCAGGCTAGGGTTGTTTAGTAGTCCTTTGGATGTTGTTCCCAGTTACCTCAAAGAACCTCTTGTAGGCTGGCAATCTACATAAAGCCTCCAATAATATCCTTTATTTGACACCCTCAAGAACTTTTTTTCATGCTTGTGTTGCTCCCCACTCTTTTTACATTTGAATGTGGCAAAAAAATGGGAAAAAATTGTTGGGGACCCTTGGTTTAGAGCATCGAAGACAAACTAATTACATTTTTATTTAATATTATAAATGGTAAGACAAAAATATATTACAAAAATACATACATCCATAAATACAAAAAATTTATAAAATAAAAGAAAAAAAACTGTACTTACCTTTAAAAAAATGCTAGAACTGAGTCAGAAGAGCTGACTATTCAATAGAGCATTCCAGGCATCAGGTAAATGGTAAATTATATTATAGTAAGTGGCACTAGATTCTTTTACTGATTTCATAGAGACCAAATATCACTGCTGTGTGACTTACCCCTGCCAGATTTTAAAATCTAATAGGCCAAGTGCCCAAAGCCCATGTTTGGCCTCATCTGACAAGGAATGATTAATTAAACCCACACCAGCTTTTGACACCTCTGGTATAACAGGTATGGACTCTAGGTAGATAAATGTGTTTGAGGTTCTGTTATAGAGTGACCTCCACATTACTTATGAGGGGCCTTAATGTTAGTCCCTCCTCCTTGGGCTTTCATCCCTCTAAATGGAATGGCTGTTATCAGCCTGAGCTTGAAGCAGGGCATCACAGGCTGTGACCCCTTTCCACATGACTGATTTCATACCTTAGAGAAATTAGGACTGTTATGTATCTAATTTTGGTACTGGTAGAAATGTTTTTTCAAGATAGTTTGGCCTGTTTTATTAATTCTTAGAGGCCTATATCATGACACATAATATATTTTACCCTCATCTTTGACTTCATTATATAAGTGTTTATTAACAGGTCCCTCTTCATTTCCTGTAGAATTCAGTAAGCTTTGTTTGTTAAATGCGTTGTTCACCTTTAAACACCTAGTTTTTTTCAGATAGGTCCCCAGAAATAAAAACGTTTTCTCTTTACTTTCTATTTTCTATGTGTGACAGTTTTTCTAACATTGAAGTGTAAAGTTCAATTGTTCACCTTCCAAAGCAGCTCTGGGAAGGTGGGGTCGCTGACCCTGTAAATTATATTAAATTGATACATTTATTTGATACATTTTTTATCTTTTCCCTGCTTAGCAGAATTCCTGAGTTTCAATACAGGCAGCTGTTCTAATTGATACAATAGTTGCTATCGTAATACTCCAGAGATACAGCTGAGAAATGTTGAAAAAAATGTGAACAGTTTAGTTTAGAGTCTACACCTGAATTACTGAGCTGCCACACTGAAACACCAGATAGGGACATTCAACTTTGAACTTAGATTTTGGAAAAACAGTAAAAGAAAAATAATGGATAGTAATTGAAAAAATTCTTTACTTCTGAGTAGTAGGTGAATCTCCCCCGTTTCGCTTCGGCAAAAAATTTGCGAATTTCCAGCGAAATTCGCGAATTGGCGAAAAAATTCGCGAAACGAAACGAGTCGCGTCATTTTCGTCGCGTCTCGTTGTTTATGACGCGCGTCGCATCGTTTTCGTAGAGTTGCGTCAAAAAACGACGTGCGACTCGTTTTTTGTCGGCGATTTTTTTTTTGGCGCATTTTCGCTGGCGTTCCGCAAATTAATTTGCCAGCGGCAGATCGCGGGAATTCGCCGCAAATTCGCCTCTGGCGAATGAATTCCCCCATCACTACTGCTGAGGAACAATCTGAAAACAATTGAACTGAAAGGTGTAATTTGAACAACCCCTTTAAAGGAACAGAAGCACCAACAAATTATTAGTGCCTTAAAATAATTAATGTACTATTTTCCTGTACTAGTACAATTGGTGTGTTTGCTTCCACCCAGATTTGGGTTATCCATGCTTTAGATAAATTGGCAGTACATTTAGCTAACCTTATTTATTAGAAACACTACTATGGGATCCATTATCCGGAAACCCATTATACAGAAAGTTCCAAATTACAGAACGGCCATTTCCCATAGACTCCATTATAATCAAATAATCCTGATTTTTAAAAATGACTTCCTTTTTCTCTGTAATAATAAAACCTTGTACTTGATCTAAACTAAGATATAATTAATCCTTCTTGAAAGCAAATTCAACCTATTGGGTTTAATTAATGTTTACATGATTTTCTAGTAGTCTTAAGATCCAAATTACTGAAAGACCCGTTATCCGGAAAGACCCAGGTCCCGAGCATTCTGGATAATAGGTCCCATACCTGTACAATTTATATAACAAGTTTCTGTGTAGCCATGGGGGCAGCCATTCAAAGCACAGGTTACATAGCAGCTAACAGATGCACACTGTTAAATACAATTGTATTTAAAAATTTGCAATTGGGTTTCATTTCTTATTATTTAAGATTTTTGAGTTATTTAGCTTTTTATTCAGCAACTCTTTAATTTGCATTTTAAGCAATCTGGTAGCTATGCTCCCAATTACCATAGCAACAATGCAGTGATTTGAATAATAGACTGGAATATGAATAGGAGAGGGTCTGAATAGAGAGTTCAGTAATAAAAAGTAACAATACCAATACATTTGTAGCCTTACAGAGCATTTGCTTTTCAAAAGGAGTAAGTGATGCTCATTTGAAAGCTGCAAAGAGTCAGAAGAAAAAGGCAAATAATTATAAAACTATAAAAAAATAAAAAAAAAATAATCGTGAAATTTCTGTGAAACGCCCCAGATTCACCCATCACAGGTAACTTGTGCATTTTCTCCTTTTTCAGGTTGAATGACTGTCCTCATGATTACACAACAGCCTATTCTTATAAAGATAGTAGTCTTTCTAAAGTAAACACATAACTTTTACCAAAGCAGGGCAACAGTACATTATATTGTAATTACTTAAAAAAGTAACTTTTTTTATTGTTTTGGTATTACTGTTACTTTAATGTATTTTTTTATGTTGTTACATTGTTGTGAACCTCTGCATAACTTGTTAGAGTTATATAAATACATCAAGATGATGAATATTTGCCAGGATGATTTCCTGTGCCTTATTATTTTTCTTTTCTGACTTCTCATCCATAGCCTGCATTTCTACACGCTCATGTACAAAATGTAATCTCGTGAAGATTAAAGTTTGTGAAATCCATAAAAGTGAATCAAGAGGGAGCTGAAACAAACCCCACTACTGATTTTGTTAATGATTGTACCATGAATTCCTTTCTGCAAAAAATACTATATACTAAAATTAAAGTATTTTAAAGGGAAGCTAGCACTATACTGAAGTACAGATGCAGTCACTTTGGATTGTTAGTTAAATGTGTCGTGACTTAACTCATCTATCTCATTTATCCCACTTAGCACAGAATATTGTGTCACAGCATCCCATCCAATTAAAGAGTTCACCAATGAAAACAATGGAGCTTTGGTATGCTAATGAAAAGGTTAAATGCATTAAATGAGTTAAGATAACTTTAGATAACACAGTTTCTTCAATTAGCCCTGAGTCACAACACATTTAACTTACAAATCCAAGTGACTGTATCTGTACCATCTCCAGGACCTTATAGCACTGTTTTGAAAAATGTGCCATTCACAGGATATTTTTGGGGTCTAAAGCAGTTCAAATTCTAAGCTTGACTTTACTTGCTAGGTACAGGAAATAGCCCTTTGTGACAAAAAAGTGGTCAGTAGCCCAGCCTCTAATGCTCCCTTGGTGACAGGGGCCTAGGAGTTCAGTAGGCTGTCGCTCCCAGAATAGCGTGATTTGAATAAAAATGGCTGCAAGCTCTATGTAAGTAGGACATTTCCTAATTTGATTGCCCATTACAGTGTTGATACTTTACAGAGGGGCTTGGATGATTTTTTTTGGACAGACATAATATCAAAGGCTATTTTGATATTAATCTCTACAGTTAGGATAGCTATGGGCATATACGGTTTGTGTAAAAGAATGGAGGGGTGTGTGTTGGGGTATGCTGTTTTTTAATTTGGAGGGGTTGAACTTGATTGACGTGGTCTTTTTTCAACTCAATTTAACTATGTAACTATGCTATTATAGTCTAGTGATTCATAAAAATGTTTCATCCTTAAAATCCAGAAACTTATATATTTCAATATATATATTATTAATGATGTTGTTTATTGACCTAAGGTGATACACAGACATAAAAACAGTGGTCCACTAATACATTTTAAATTTAAAAAGTCAGTTTTCCTAGGCTCTGTTGCACTGTTTTTATACCATTTCTGACACCATAATTGTGTTTCAACCTTTACCCACGTATAAATTTGGTAACTAATTTTTTAATGGATGACTTCAGAGATCACAATGAATATGTAAAATTATGCATAAGCAAAAATACACAGATTTATTCTCTTTATCTTATACCACATACACTAGTATTTTTCAGTGAAAGGTATTTTACAAAGCTTGCTTAATAGACCCCCCTTAATAATGCATATGCGTTGGCTTATATTGTTTAAATACAGAGAAATCTTCTTTATACATGTTCATATTCATAGCTGAATTATCACTGTGATAAAATAACTTAGTTTATTCCCCTTCTCTGACTTACATGTAGGTCTAAAGTTTAATTCCAACAATGACCTTATTCCATTGTGGACAATATGTTAAAATTAGTGATGGGTGAAACTCCTGCGTTTCGCTTTGCCGAAAAATTCGGCGAAAAATTAGTGAAACGAGTCGCACGCCATTTTTGACGCGCGCCGCGTCGTTTCAGACGCGCGTCGCGTCTTTTCCAACGTGCATCGCGTCAATCGAGCCGCGTCGTTTCCGACGCGTCGCGTCAAAAACGACGCGGGACTCGTTTTTGTTGGCGAATTTTTCGGTGGCGAATTTTTGCTGCCGTTTCGCGAATTTATTCGCCAGCGGCGAATCGCGGGAATTCGCCGCAAATTCGCCCCTGGCGAATAAATTCGCCCATCACTAGTTAAAATAATTGTATTTGTGCTATAATAAGAAGTGGATGGAGTCACTTCCAGCACGTGTTTCAAAATTATGCTACACCCAGTTCTTTAGGTGCAAATGTGTTGAATCTTTTATTGTAGGCTGCTGTGGCAGTGGAGCCTTTGGATGTGATTTTAGGTCCATGGTTAACTTGTGTCAATAGATGCACTAAAATATGGAATAGCCAGGCTGGACAAAGGCAGAGCACCATGCACAACTCCAAATACCTATAATAAAAAATTTGCAACAGCAATTGCATTTTCCCTTTAAGACTAAATAAAAAATTAGAATGCAATCAGTATAAGCAAAAGGACATGGAAGTCCAATTGCAGTGTTTGGAAAATGACAAAATTCAAGGAAATGTAAACCCTAGCCCATTTCCAAACCCCCCAACATCTCCTTCATTCCAAGTTCTTTTCCCTCAACATGAATTCTGTTACAAAGTTCCTCCTGTGTGCTGACCTGCCACAAATCGGCAGCAATGTGAAATGGAATTCAAAGGTGGCATTTCTCTTTGTCTTCACATTCAGTTACTTTGGATCTGTTATTTCTTAGATATGGATATGTGGAAATGCTGTTGGAGTGTGGAAGGGGCATCTATACAGAGTGGATGGGCCGTTATGGAAGAAGCATGGTAAATGGTGGTTGACCTTACCCTCGAAGTTGGGCAGTAGTAGCCTAGGGTCTCTAGAGCAGATGGGCAGGCTGACCTGCACTCCATTGTTATCAAAAGAAGGGTAAGTTTGGTTTCCAGGATGGAGTTAATTGCCTACTACATTAGCATATTAGTCCACCCCATGGATAGAGTAAAGGGTTTGTAGCAAAATAATGCCATGATTTTTTAGGTCAAGTCTCCTGGTGAATAGACTGTTTTAGTGGTTATTGGTTTTTGTGCTCATCCAGTTCTGATATGGCAGGCAACCTAGTGGGCCTTGCTGTTTCCTGTCCAACAAGTATACACCCAGAGGAAAGTAACTGTCTATGCTGCCAATTGCACATGGTCATAGAATATTTAGTTATGCTTTTATTCCATCCTGTGGTACAAATTGTGTGATACAAAGGAAATGTTTTGGGTATTTTGTCAACTAACCATATGTGCTCTGAGTTTGCTGTAAGCATGGTTATAAAAACTCCTGCTTTGCACTCTTACATTGCCCATTGTAGGTCAAGCTTGCTTTTTCCTCTGTGCTGATTTCCTAGCATTTGCGTTTCAGCGGTTAATTTTCTTGTTCTGACCGTACCTACCTGACTACAATTATTCTGTTTTTATTGAGTTGCGGTACGTTTGGCTCCCTTGCTTGCCCCTGTGGAAATTGCTGTATTCTAATGACGTAAGACCCTGCTGTTATTAGCAGAAGATCATGCCTAGACTGGAATTCAGTGACTTCCCCAGGTGTTTGGGTTCAACATATGTGACGTGGCCATTTTACTCAGTTCTGATTCCTGGTGTTTCATTAAGTTACGTATATAACTCAGGCTGTTCAGTTGAATGGCTGAAAGCGAAGGGTCGATTGAGTAGTCCCCCTGGATTTTAACACATTTTAAAATTCTATTTTATTAAAATGTACTTTAAATGAGATTACCATCCCATATTAGGAAATTTCTGGTTAATACTGTAGGTTTACAGATAAGGAATGCAGTACCTGTATTTGAACTACTACTAAAATTATGTACAGTATAATATGGCTCACTGCACAAAGAAGCACCAAAAATATTTTTTGGTAGTATATACCACAGCAACCTTGAAATTATGCAACTTAATAAGGGTTTATGTACAGTATTTACGTTTTGCTTTTGCTGTGCACTCTTTAAAATATTTACTTGTAGAAGACCCATGAACTGAAATTATGCAACTCAATAAGGGTTTATGTACAGTATTTACGTTTTACTGTGCACTCTTTGAAATATTTACTTGTAGAAGAACCATAAACAAAAAAGAATAGAAAAGAAGACAAATACTGCACATTGCAAAATAAAAGAATTGTTCAGTATAAAAGTAAAAACTGGGTAAATAGATAGGCTGTGCAAAATAAAAAATTGTTTTGAATATATTTAGTTAGGCAAAAATGTAATGTATAAAGGCTGGAGTGAATGTAAGTCTAACATAACAGAACAGTACACTACTTTCTGCTTTTCAGCTCTCTTGGTTTACGCTGACTGGTTACCCTGGTTACCAGGCAGTAACCAATCAGTGACTTGAGGGAGGGCCACATTGGTCATAACTGTTGCTTTTGAATCTAAGCTGAATGCTGAGGATCAATTGTAAACTCACTGAACAATTATGTACCATTTGTCCCCCCTTCAAGTCACTAACTAACTCAGATTTAGGGAGCTGAAAAGCAGGAAGTTGTGTCGTGTTCTGTTATATTACACATCCAATCACTCCAGACTTTATACATTACATTTTAGGCTAACTAACTATATTAGAAACATTTTTTTATTTTGCACAGCCTTTCTATTTACCCAGTTTGTATTTTTACCCTGAACTGTTCATTTAAATATTTTATTTATTGGATATAACAAATGTATTATTTATTTCAAACTGATATTGGTACTAATGAACTAAATGCTAAAAGGTTTTCTCAGTGTTTCTTTGTGCTTTAATAAACACAGAGTAACTGCATGGTATTCTGATATAAATAATCATAAGAATATATTGACACAAAATATTAAATTAATTAATTAAAAATATAGAAATTCAGTTACATCGTAAAACATTTCTTCTTATGTTTTCAGAAAAATCAATCCATTGAATATTTTGTTCTAATTAATTTCAAACATATTTTCTCCTACATTTCAGACAGCCGAAGGGTATACAAGGTTACCAGTTAATTTATGGCTACGATTTTACCTACTAAGACCTCAAGAGAATGCTTTATCCCTCTAACTAATATCCATTGCTTTCATTCTACTTCTGAGCATTTGAAACTGGTGTCCTCAAGGAGCATTAACTTTTAGTCAGAGACTCATTAACATAGCAAGATAAAAATTGTTACTGATAGCTGCTACTTTTTGCTTGGTAGACTAGATTATATTCTTATAAAAGTTGTATTCATTTTTAAGAGGGAATATATTATGCAATGTCATATGCAGTATCTAATACATACAGATGCAGCCACTTGGATTTGTGTGTTAAATGCATGGTGACTCAGGGTTAATTGAAGAAACTGTGTTATCTAAAGTCATCTTAACTCATTTAATGCATTTAACCTTTTCATTAGCATACCAAAGCACCATTGTTTACAATGGTGAACTCTTTAATTGGATGGTATGATGTGACACAATATTCTGTGTTAAGTGGGAACAATGGGATATTTGAGTTAAGTTATTATGTGCCAAACACACAATCCAAAGTGGCTTCATCTCTAGGTAGGATACCTTTTATTTACTAAACAATTTTTTTCTCATACTCCTAAAATGCAATAAAATCCAGATTTCATTAATTAAATAAAAGGATAGAACTGGTATAGGTGAAATGCGTCTGTTTTTATTTTTTTACACCAATACCATTTAATGTATTCTTGGTTATGAGAAGAATGAGACATTATTTGTATTTTTTCCAATTAATGTTTTCATGATGTGAAAATAACATGTGGAAAAGGTATGCCATGCTGCCCTGGTGGAAAGAATGGCATAATTTAAGTTACTGATGCAAGAAGCATATCTTGATGTTTCTTTGTTCAGTTCTATGTGCACGCCTAACTTGTTTGATAAAAATATTAATTATTACATATACATGTATACAGTAGATGAAAAAATATTTTTCCCCAACTAGAATTATTTTTATTTTTTTTCTAGCATACTTGTTCTATCCTCTGATTTTCATTGAATTTTAGACAATAGATATGCTTGAATTGCCACTAAAGGCCAACATCATCTACAGGTATTTTCACATTAAATGATGGTTTCAAGAAAAGGTGTAAATTGTAAGGTGACCTTAGTTATCATAAAAATAACAAATTCATTTTTATCGTGGAAAAACAGAATAGAGGGGAAACCGGAATGACTCATTTACACAATACACATTTTTCTGGCTTTTTTTCTTGATTTGCACCATTATCAGAGTTTTTGCCAGAAAACCCTGAAAAAGTCAAATCTTCAAATTAAGATAGGTGCCTCTGGCATTGACTCATACAGGACCTCAACAGGTCTGATATGGCGAATTTTCTGATTCTGGCTTTTTTGCAGCTTACATACAATACAATACATCTACAATACATTTCCAAAAATTCATGGTTTTTTTTCTGCAAAAAATTCACGTTTGCCCACCAGATAAATCTAAGGTTTAATAATTTAAAAAAGTCTCCAAAAGAAAAACTATTTATACAAATAAAAAGTGCTTGAAACTGTTGTAATTACTTTTTCATTTAGATGTTTTATTACATTCACTGAACACTGGTGAAGACTATAAGGGGCAGATTTACTATTGGTTGAATTTCGATTATAAAAAAAAAATCGAAATTGGACTATCAAATTTTCTTTGGGTGACATTTTTTATCGAAAATGGACCTATTTTGATCAAATAGGTCTGTTTTTGATCAAATTAGAATCGTTCAATCATGATTTAAAAAAAAAAGATTTGATTTTCCAGGGCTTAGAAAATTTTCAGGAAGGCTTCCGGGAGGTCTCCTATATGCTACAATGGAAATTTTGCAGCTTTAAGGTGGCAAAGTGTCGAATTCAACATTTTTTTCGAAATTCGAATTTTCAAATTTTTTCAATTCAAATACAATTTTGGTCTATTCGTCAAAGTAGCCCAAAATTATTTACAAAATTAGAATTTTAAAAGTTTCATTTGAAAATTCACTTCAACCCTTAGTAAATGTGCGCCTAAAATTCACAAACCTTCATCCCCTGGTCATTAAACAGTTTCGTTATGGTTCGCCAAATCTATATTATCTACATTGAATGTATCTATAAATCTATATTAAATTTGTGCAAATTGGTTCGCACAAAGGCAGAACTTTTTGCATTGCAAATATTTTCCATTACATTCCTCCATTAATGTCTCATTTTGTGATGAAGTAATATTTTTGTTAGATATAATTTGTAGTGTAATATGGAAAAATTTACCTAGTGGTTCTAGTGGACTAGTGGACTGTGAGGAATGATTTCCTTGGTTTAGTTGCTGAAGGGGAAAACCTGTAAGGTTTATCGAAAAATATATTTCACCTCACATATACTACCAGAAACATAGCTTTAAGGTTATTGTAGGTGAAATAAGTAGGAAAGGCATATTTACGAATAACTACAGCATGTCTAATTGACTAAATGAATAGGGCTGTCAAGTTGTTCACTTTTATTATGATGTATAGAGTGATATTCTTAGACAATTTCAATTGGTCTTCATATTTAATTACTTGTAGTTTCTTTAGTTATTTAGCTTTTTATTTAGCACCTCTCCAGTTTGCAATTCCAGCAATGAGGTCGCTAGGTGCCAGTTACCCTAACAGACACTATTTGAAAGCTGGAAAGAGTCAGAAGAAGACAAACCATAAAATAAAACTATAAGGGGCGTGGCCAAGATGTGGATCTAACCAGATGCGCTTTCAGCTCTCCACCCCTGAAGGACCCCTTTAGCTACCCCTTTTTAGCACCTAGACTTGCACCACAAAGGGATAACCTGGTGGGGTTTCCCCCCATACAAAAGGCAGCAAAACTAAAAAAATCTTTGGCTTCGAATCGATAACTACCGCCACCTGCCTCACCTTCTCCACCGCACCCGGTCCCCAAAATTTCTGACACAGCATTCTTCACCAGCAAACTTCCCCTATGTCTACATGGGAGTCAGACCAGCTGGACTCTGAGCAAGGTGTCCTGCTGATATACTAGGGCGATGCTACCCTGATTGACCAATTTAAGCAGCTTCTCCAAGAAGAATTAGCTAAGGTAGCTGATAAAATCACAGAACATGTGATGCAGGAACTTAAAGAGCTGGGCAACCGGATGGTCAAAATGGTATCCAAAGTCAACCTGCACCTGCAGGATCAGGTGGAAGATGGAGAGAAGGTCCCATCATAATAACATAAGGATCTGGGGCCTTCCAGACTCAGTATCTGATCTGCAAATGGAGATTCCTGTTCTCCTTGCTGCTTTCGGCCCTGATCTTCCTCCGTACCAGCGGCCCTCCCAAAGATATTGTTGTCAGTCTCCATTGTTTCAAGATGAAGGAAGCCATCATGAGTGCGCCTAATGCTGCTTCAGCTCTGGAGTACAAAGGCCACAAATTTTCTCTGTATGCTGACCTTGCCTCACTAACTATTCAAAAACGGAAGCAGATGAAACCTATCATGGCTGTCCTAATCTCCCACCAGATTAGGTTCAAAGGGGGCTTTCCATTCAAGATGCTTTTCTCGCATCAAAATAAATCCTACACTGTTATAACCCCCTACAGGAGGGCAACACCTTGCATATTCATTTTGGATCATAAAAGCAACAACACCACACACCTCTTCTCACCCCGCATCTCCTAAAGAAAATAATGAAGCAATGCTGCTTTCTCCACTGTGGCAAAAAAGCCCCGGAAACAACAATGGAGACCCTACCTGACCAGATGGTAACTATACAGATTGATCCCGTTACAATTTCAGCCTTATGGGCTTAATGTTCGCCACTACGGGTCCTTCCAGGAACTTTACCATCCCATTGGTAACTTATATGATACCTTATTGTGGTTAACGGTTAAGTACTCAATTGTTTCATTTTTGGGTGATATTCTCACCTACATTAAGATGATGCATTTAATGTTGTTTCATTATTACTTAATTTTATATGTTTTTGATAAATGCTGTCATTGTGTTTGCATAAAGAAAAGTATGGTATTCCAAGTGGTTAGACTGGGGAATAAGCAACACCACTCACAGGCAAAATGGCATTAAACTGCATTACTCACAATGTTAAAGGTTTTAACTCACCCTCCAAAGATCACTAGCCATGAGACAATGCACCAGAATGAGGTCAGATATTCTTCTTATTCAAGAGACCATTACTCTTACACCAAATTCTACTTCAGCAGACAGAAAACATACCTCCATATGTAATATAAGGCACTAAGTTTGCCTAGGAGCAGTAACCCATAGCAACCAATTAGATGTTTGCATTTAAACAGGTGCCCAGTAAATACTACCTGCTGATTGGTTGCTATGGGTTACTGCCCCTGGGCAAACTTAGTGTCTTTAATTACATAACCCCATTAGAGAGGTAGCCATTTGCTTTCATAGGCGACTTAACTTCAAACTTCAGTCTTTCATAGTTCGTACGATCGAACGATTTTACAAATAAATAGTAAAATTTCCTTCGATTTCTCGATAAAATTGTATGAATCGAATGTTTGAAGTGTTCGATCATATGAATAGTTTTTGATAAGAAAAAAGCCTATTGGGTATTCCTAATTTGGCGAAGTAGGCAGTCGAATAAAAATTTAAAGGGCAAGTTCTTCGACCATTGAATGATCGAATAGCTTTTTATTCGATCTATTCAATCTATTCGATACAAATGTAGCATATTCTGAATCTTTGTACAATTGAAGTCCAAATTAAAAAAAGAGAGAGAACGAAATAAAAACAACAAATGGAAACATTTCAACTCCTAGAATCCCAGCACAAAGCTTCCCACTCCTATATTTCCTTGAGGAGGCAAACTGAGTCCCTCAGAACTAAATTTACAGCTAACAGAAAAATAAATCCAGAAGCTACAATGGATCAAAATATTTCCAAAAATCTAACAAGGCAGATACTATGCTAGCAAGACACTTAAATAACAAATACATACGCCTTTCTTTCACACAAATTCAAACAAAATTGGGTTCCCTTACAGCAAACCCAACCAAGATAGTGTAGGAATTTGCTCAATTTTATCAGTCTTTTATACCAACAACAGCCAGATCCTTGCCAACATACTCTTGATAAGTTTCTAGGCTCCCTCAACTTACCACAGCTCTCGTCCCAGCAGACAACGTCTTTGTTCGACCCAATCGATGCAGATGAGATTAAACTAGCAATTCAACACCTTAAGTTAAACAAATCTCCAGGCCCTGATGGCTTCACAAGCAAATTTATAAAATGTTGGCCCCTTAATTAATCCCTCAACTTCACTTATTGTTTAACGAAATTATGCAAGGGACCTCTAGGTTGGACCCAGAATGCCTCTCTGCTCAAATTGCAATTAGGAAAAGACACTACGCATTACATTAACTTTCTGCCAATCTCGGTTTTAAATATAGATATTAAATTGTTAGCAAAGAATCACATGATTCTACAAAAGCCTGTGTTCAGCACATTTTTCGATAGGCTGGGGCACGCGGAAGGGTTGCCTATTGTCTCCCCTGCTGTTTGTCTTGGCCATAGAGCCATTGGCCATAGCTATTAGAAGTCATACCTCAATTTCAGTTATTAAAGTAGGACAAACAGATTATCGTTGTATGCTATATGCAGATGATGTTTTGATGACATTATCTCACCCCATGACCTCTCTCCCTCACTTATTTGAAACATTGGGTGAATTTGCCTCACTCTCCGGTTTGAAAATGAACCCTACTAAAATGGAAGCCGTGAACCTTAATTTACCCCATAACACTGTGAAAATATTGGAAAAAAATTTCAATTTAAGTGACAACCAAAAAGCACTAAGTATCTTGGAGTTAATCTATTTCCAGATTATGAGTCTCTTGCTCTTGGTAACTATAAACATACCTCCCAGAAAGTTTTAAAGCATGATTTCCTCCAGGTCCAAATT
Source organism: Xenopus borealis (assembly GCA_024363595.1). Classification (NCBI taxonomy): domain Eukaryota; kingdom Metazoa; phylum Chordata; class Amphibia; order Anura; family Pipidae; genus Xenopus; species Xenopus borealis. The sequence continues at coordinate 77,583,218 of CM044441.1, forward strand.
ATGACTATCTTTTCTAGGAAGGGTAAACGCACTTAAAAAGTTTGCCTTTCCTCTTCTGCTCTACCGTTTTAGAACCCTCCCAGGTTGCTCCCCCCATGGGTATAACGAAACATTTGCAAAAAACCTTAAATAAATTTGTGTGGGATGGCAAGAGAGCCCGTCTATGTTTCGCAGTAGCGTCCAGGAATAGAAAAAAGGGGGATTGGGCATCCCTAATCTTCAATACTACTATTTAGCTGCACAACTAAGCCAACTAGCTGCATGCATGGGGGTAATGAAGCCTCCATTGTGTGCTTCCATAGAACAGGAAACAATGAACACTAGGTTTGCCAGAATATGTTATGGTCTAAATGTGTATCAATATGTGAGCAGACTAAACCAATTATAGTATAATCCCTTAAATTGTGACAGAAATGTGGCACCAAACATAAAATTATATCTCCTTCTTATCCTGCCCTGAGTATCCTTGTGTAGGAGGGTAAAGGTTTTGCTAGCCTTTATGTTCTTTGGTTACATTTTTCCTAGGTGAACATATTGTGACTGCCCAGTAAATGTCCCTATGTAAAAGGAAAAAGGTTTTCCTGTGCCGCAGTGAATTTGATAGCCAGCTGGGATAGGTCCTTTTTCCCATAGAGGAGGGGGAGTAGTTCGCCAGAGGTTATAAAAAAGGGATGTGCCATGTGTTCTTTGTCAGTCCAGTGCACCCACTGGAAGTGCTGCAAAGGCCTGAGGTAGAATTAGGCCTCAGTATTGAAGTAAGAAAGTATAAGGTCAGAAACTGTAAAGGTCACTCTAGGAGTGACAGATGAGTTTTCAGGAAAGTTAGTGAGCAGCTACAGTAAGTCTCCAACAAGGAGTTTAGTGAAGGGTTAGCACCCTGCAGTGTGACATCCACCAGGTTAGGGTTAAGCTCAGGGAAAGAGTGTCCAACCAGCTGTGAGGTCGCCTTCAATGGGGATTGTACACCAGAGGCAGGAAAGGTGGCTCAATTCACAAAGCTGAAAAACAAAGGATCAGACAGTATGCTTGAGTAATACAACTGTGCATAAATGACCTGCTGCACTACTTGCTTCCTGAAGTGTTCCATCAGTTCAATAAATGTTCTGCTGTTTTAAAGAACCACTGGTGCCCAAAATACCATGTGTGCTTATACCAAGTGGTAATCCCTTCCTCCGTACAATAAGTGGGGACCCCACCTGGAGATATAGAGTCTAACATATTGTGCCTACCAGGAGTTGCTGGGAGTTGGACCCCTTGCCCTGGTACCAAAACCAGTGGATAGTAACCCATGGTAAGGTTTAAGGAATACCCTGACCCATTCACCTGTTACACTTGCTTACCCAAGCTTTGTTCCAGGACTTTCACAAAAAGACTTTTTATGGTGGGAACAAAACAACTAACGATTTACTCCATCACATGACAAACATCTCTGCTTTCAGCACAACAATTAAGGGATCTCTTTAATATGCCTTCACAAGAGACTTTTAGTTTTCTACAAATACGTCACTATATAAAAACCATATGGAAGGAGAACATTTTTCCACGTCCAACTCCCTTTGAACTGATGTTCCTACAGATTCTCCCTCAGAAACCGTCAATTTCTACTCTGTATGACTATATGGTTCACCAGGCGGACATTAAGGATTTACAATTTGTGAAACGCTTAGAGCGTGACTTGAAAATTTGCTATGACAATGATACTTGGAGAGATATTATATCAACATCAGTTCACTGCTCCATCAACATATTGATCTAGGAAACCTCTAAAAAAATACTACACCAATGGCATCTAGTCCCCACTACTCTGTTGAAATGGTACCCATCTCCCTCACCTATCTGCTTTAGAAATTGTGGTCAAATTGGCTCTTTTGGCGAAAATTTACATTTGCATATATTTATTCTAGAAAATAGTCTTGTTTTATGCGTTAATTATGGCAATTTTTACTGTGACATTTATTGCCAGAAATACATCTTCAAAACTCATAAACTTTACTGACTGATGATTATACCATCCAACAGCATTACAGAGTGACACCAATCAAACATGTATGTATCATATAAACCCATACTTCATCCACCCACGAACACACACTTCTGCCAATAGAATCATATAAACAAGAAATCATACCAGTTATCTCTTTGTATCATTTAAATGCACAGTTTAAATGAGAATTAAACTCCCATTGAGGTTTTTCTGGCCAAAAAATAAGTTAACGCCACTATACAGATGGCGGTAAAATGTTGCGAATATTCTGGCGTTAATTTTGTCTTTCACACATTTCGCTGCTTAGTAAACCATGCGTTAATATTTACGTAGCGCTAAATTAAAAAAGTTAATTTAAATGTTAACCACCCCTTTAATTCAGTAACTTTCTATTTACCTGGAGTGTAGTGTAGAAAATTAAATGTTGGACTTAAAGGGGAGTTATGATCCCCTTTTGAGCTGTGATAATCAATTTTCATCTTTTACAATTAGGGTTGCATAATTTTCTGTTAAATTGCTACTAATATTTATGGTATGGGATCTGTTATCTGAAAACCCATTATCCAGAAAGCTCAGAATTACGAAAGGTCATCTGCCATAGACTCCATATTAATTGAATAATCAAAAAATTTAAAACATATTTCCTTTTTCTCTGTAATACTAAACTAGTACAGGTATGGGACCTGTAATATCAAGAATGCTCAGTACCTGCGGTTTCCGGATAATGGATGTTTCCGTAATCTTAAAGTTTTAAGTCTACTAGAAAATCATGTAACATTTAATAAACCCAATAGGCTGGTTTTGCTTCCAATAAGGATTAATTAATTATGTTAGTTTGGATCAAGTACAAGGTACAGTTTAATTACTTTGGAGAAAAAGCAAATGATTTTTTAAAATTTGGATTATTTGGATAAAATGTATTCTATAGGAGACAGTCTTTCAGTAAGATTTCTCGATAATGGGTTTCCGGATCCTACACCTGTACCTACAGTTGATCCCAACTAAAATATAATTAATACTTATTGGAAGCAAACCAATTCTATTGGGTTGATTTAATGTTTAAAGGACATGTAAAGCATACAATTTCCTACCCTGTATATAAATTGGGCATATCTTCAGCACCCAAACTGCATAATTTGTACTGCATATACCCCCTCTGTTTGCCAGCGCTATCACATTTTCCTAAAACAAATAGCAGCTTTCACCTGGCGGCCATTTTCCCTCTGATACATTATCATCTGAAATAAGACATGTATGCTGTAAAGTCCATGTAATGCAGAATGCAGGTTTACATAGGCACAACGTACTTCGATGAAAAAAGTTCTGCTGGGTTTGAGCACTGTAATTATTATGCTGAGCTCAGGAGAGGTGGTTAGGATAAAAAATAGCATCAGACAGTTTCTATGGGAACCAGCGATGCTCTCTCTTCATTGGCTGTTAGTCTGGAGGGTGTGTTATGTAATCTGAGCTGAGAGGAACTGAGCCTGCTCACTGAGCCAAGAGACAAAGGAAATTCCTGAGGGAGGGGGCAGAGTGGTTTAGTGTAGTAGAAGGGTTTGTAGCTGATTAAGGGGATACTGCAGCCTTACTGTTAACCTTTTAACAACCAGAGTGGCAGTTATCTAAAGATTTCAGAGATGCTTTTCATTGATTACATTTTTGTGAAAAGGGTTGACATGTCCTTTAATGTTTAAATGATTTTTCTGCAGACTTTAAGCATGAAGATCCAAATTACAGAAATACACCATATCCGGAAAACCCCAGGTCCCAAGCATCCTGCACATTGTACAAGATTGTGCTTAGTTTCTACCAAACCCTTATTTTATTTTAATAATCAACAAGTTCCCCAGGGTTTATGAGGAATTTTAAATATGTGACCTTCCACATTTATGCATTCAGAAATAATGTGGAATTAAATGTCACTGATTTAATATATCAAAAAGATTACCATTACTGACAAATCAATTTTGTTTGAAAACTCCCAAATTAAATTCATTAATTTCTACATGAAAACCAGACTGTCAAACCTGATAGGTAGTGATGAGTGAAATATTTTTGCCAAGTTTCGCAGTGAAAATGATGCCCATAAATTTTTACACCAATAGAATTTAATGCATTATGGCAATTTTTTTTTCCAATTATAATTTTATTGAAATGTTGTTGTAACAGCAAACCGTATCAGTCTTGCAGGACCCATGTAGCAGGGCTGCGGGATTTGCATAATCATCATTGGAGTAGGAAGTAGGGGAGGGCTAGCCAGGGTTTTTATCAACGTAATTAGACTAAAAATACAGTAAGATTGCACTCATACAGGTTAGAAGGGGCAGGGGAGGAGAAGGAAGAAGGGAGACAAGGAAAAAAAGGGGGATGGGTGTGTATAGCTGTTTTTATCTAAATAATGCCTTCATTGGTGAAAGGACTGACAATGTTTGGTTTCTTTAAATTCTAGCCATCTCCACCAAGTTGTAGTGAAAATTGCACATTCTTCAGACAAGGAGAATATCTGTTCCCGGTAAGGTTTTATCTATGGGCATTCCCAAAATATATGTGTCCAAGTGCCTCTTGCCACTAGGCATCTCCAGCATGTCTCAGATGCCTGTGGAAATAATGTCCTAAGATTTGTGGGGGTCCTGTACCATTTGGTGAGGATTTTATAGTTTAGTTAATGTTCGAAAGACCCGTACCTCCTTCTTGACGTGACCTGTTCAATATTTTTTAGCTTATCTTGTTTTTTTTAAAGTGGTATCGGCATGGATATCACCAGGAAAACATATAGCACTCTGGAGAAGATGTTAATTTTCACCACATTAATCCACTCAAACAAGGAAATCGGGTGAGCATCCCAGGTATTAAGATCTTTTTATTTATTTCAGATTTATATATGCCTAGTTATTTTTGGATATATTTATCCCTAGATATGTTAACCCGTTTGATGTACATGTGTAGGGGAAGTAAGGCCACAAGCATTATTACATTTTGTGGAAGAGAGATGTTTAATGTTATGGATTTGTTATGGTAATTTTTTAGATTGTTAAGTCTCCCAAACTCCTCTAATGCTTTGTTGAGGTGTGGGATAGACTCAGTTGGTTTCATTATGGGAAATAACAGATCATCTGTGTAGGCTAGGATTTTGTGCTTTCAACCAACCTCTTTCAGGCCGTGTTTGCAAGCCCGGATCTGTGGCAAGGCCACAAAGTCCCAGACCTAGGGTGGCATCAAATTAGGGGCAGCATGCTGCCCAGCTGCATCCCAAGGAGCACTAGGTTCCCCAGTGCTCCTGTGCTTGACAGCATGCTTACTCTTGTGTACAGGAGGGATTGCGTTCAGTAACTGTTCGGTCTCTAGAACCATACCATGCAGCGCATGGGGGCGTGTGTGTGCACACAACCAGTGCTGCAACCATGTGTATCCAGCCCTGCATGTATTTTCAGGTTTTGCCTTATTGTATTTAAGAGGGCTCAAGTGATAAGATGAAAAGGAAAGAAGATAGAGAACAGCCCTGTCTGGTGCCATTCCTAATATGAATTGGATGTTAGAGGGAACCCTTAGACCTTTACTTGAGCAATTGTTTTGGTGTTGTCTATATAACTTTAAGCATTCAATTATATAAAACCAATTACTTCTATCGAATGCCTTCTCAGCATCTGTAAAGAGCAGAAATGGCTGAGTCTGTTTCTGTTTGGCTATGTTAAGAAGGTTTAGGAGTTGTGTCGTGTTGTCATGTGCCTCTTTACTGGGCACAAATCTCACCTATTCTGGGTCTATAAGGTATGAAATACAGTTCTGTAGTCTGGTTGCTATTATCTTAGCAAGTCACTATTGATTAAAGAAATGGGGCAATAGTTTCTGGGATCTAAGAGATCCTTGCTTACTTCTAGGGATTGGGAGCTAAACTATGGGGTGCCGTTTGTCCCAAATAAATTCTGTATACAAAACTATCCCTGATACACAG
>CM044441.1:77591161-77606691 GCA_024363595.1 Xenopus borealis
TGTATCAGGGATAGTTTTGTATACAGAATGTATTTGGGACAAACGGCACCCCATACTAAACTGTATCTTTTTTTAATCTTGGTTATGGCATCAGGTCCTTCTGGAATGTTTTATAATGGATGGAAGGGAATCGATCTGTTCTGGGGCTCTTACCAGTGGGGGTATTATGAAGAGCCTGCTTGGCTTCTTCCATTATTATATACTCCTTCTAATGCTAATATGTCTTGTTGTCTCAGTTTTGTAGTTTTGGATTTGGTCAAGTAGTCTTGTATTGTTTGTGGCTATGTGATTTGAGTTGTTGTGGGGTTCTCTAGTTGGTATAACTTGGTATAGTATTGTTACTATACCTGCAATTTTGTCTGTAAAGTGATGGGTTTTTCATTTTCTGTCTTTTATTGTTGCTATGTAATTTTTTGCTTGCTTGCTATCCACGACCCGGGCCAGCAGGCGCCCACATTAATCTCCATGTTCATAGAATTTATTGCGCAAGATGGTAATTGCCCATTTCATAAAAGTATTTAATGTACTATTATGTAATTTTTGCCCAGCTAGTATGAACTCAACAAGATATTTCTCAGATAGTGTTATTTTATGTTGCATCTCTAGAGCTTGTATCTTGGAGAGCAAGGCATTTTGTTTATCAGTTTTGGCTTTTTTTTAGTTGGGATCCTATTTGTATCAGTGTTCCCCTAATGACACACTTATGTGCCTCCCAACATGTTAAGGCAGAAACATCCATGGTGTAATTTTCTTTAAAATACACTTGTAAGTGGTTGTCTAAATCTTTTTTTATTTGGGACGTCTTTAAGTAGGGCCTTGTGAAGTTGTTGCACGGGGAAGTGGTTGGTAATTGCAGATGTAATGAAATAGGTGCATGGTCTGACCATGTGCAGTTATGATTCTTAGTGGAGATTACTTCTTTTAGGCTGTTGTGTGACAATAGTAGGTAATCTATTCTGGTATACTGTATGTATTGTGACTGTGTGAGAAGATGTTAGAAGCCTTTGTAGTGGGTTGTTGGAAATGCCAGATATCTACCAATTGAAATACGTGAAATAATTTTAAAATTTTTCGGCCTTGTGAGTTGCTGACCAGGACACTGAATTTCACTGTGCTGGAGTCTATTGAAGGATCTGTAGGGCAATAATAGCCCCTCCCTAGCATTAGAGTCTCCTCTGTGAATGAGGTGAGGAAACTGTGGATTGATGAGAGATGGGTAACTTGGTGTGTTAGGAAAGTACAGATGGTTTCCCTCTTTGAAGTGTGTTTCTTCAATAAAGGTAACTGAAGCTCTGTGTTTTGGAGGTTCACCGACAACAGAATGCATTTCTGTGGAGAATTCAGTCTGCTGATGTTGAGGCTAACTACATGTAACTGGGCGGAGACGCTTTTGGAACTTGCATAGCAAGGCATTTTCTCTAGTAGAAAAGGAAAAACAAAAAGAGGAGAGAAGAAGGAAGATAAAAAAGGGGGTAGGAAAGATCGTACGAAAGAGGGTTGGGTTAACTAAGCCTTATCAAAGGCTAAGGGATAAAGTGTCAAATGTCTCCACTCTCAGGTGGTTGAAAATGCACTTAGGGAAGATACCTGGTGTCAAGGAGGGTTGTTTTTGGAAGGGAGATGGGACCATCTCTTATTGGCAAAAGTTTTAAGATATGAGGTTAGAGGGTTAGTGCTCCCATTCCTTTCAGCACTCTGCATATATATTCAAATCAGATTAAAATAAAAATTTTGTCACATACACAGCATGCATAGTATGACATGTGGTGAAATGCTTGTTGCTGTGCAAAGCAAAGCCCAACCATAAAAATAAAAATTACCGTAAAAAGAAGAAGGAAAGTGGGTCAATCACTGGGCTGGTTAGGAAAGTTTGACCTTAAAGGGTTACTTTTTTTGTGTGGCCCATTGTATAATTGAATGCGGGTTTAGCTTATCACTGGTGGTAGTGCTCTGCTCGCACAGGTTATGGGGGCAGAGGGATGTTGGAGTGGTGCCTGTAAGGGCTTTACCATTCTCTCTGGGAAACTGAGTAAATGAAGTCCTCTAGTGCTGAAACATGCATACATTAAAATTATTACTTTACCTATCATCCATTTTATGTAGTAACATGCATGTACCTGTACCCATATATAAAAAATTAAGTGCAGATGACATTTTCCTTTGTTTGTTTCATTGAAGACACAATGATAGTCTTCAATAAATTAGATGTTACATTTTTTCTGTACTACTCATATCATTAGTTTCTTATTTTAATATAATATTTTTGTTAGCTATGAACAGTATCATTTAGAAATTTGTAGAACTATCTTTATCAGAACTTAATAGTTTTTGTGCCTCCCACTCATCTGCTTCTTATACATACAGTGATTTTGTATGCAGGCAGGGCTGCGTTCATGTAGAGAGCACAGGGCTTTGTAGTCCAATCTGGGTAAAAAATCTATGCAATAGGTGCTCGCTGAAAGGATATCACCTATTAATATTTAATAAATTACAAATAAAACAAATTAAGTAGGCCACTCTTGTCTTGGGATATGTTCTCTTTACTGCAATACATGTTTGCCATGCTTAATTTGTTTTATTTGCCCAATGGAATTGATATAATGTTTGCACAAAGGGGCCTATTTATTAAACCTTATTTTTTTCTGGTTGAGGTAAAACTTTACACCCCAAAGCAGCTAAAAATCCATATCAAACCTGTTGAGATCATGTAGAACTGAATGGCAGATAATCTGAAAAAGTCAAGTTTTCAAAGCAAAAACTCGATAAAATATAGTTTTCAGAGAGTTAATTGTACAATATAAATTGACACTGGATTTTAACGCAGCATTTTTTTGTTATGAATTTTTCATGAAAGATTATTGATAGATGAGTAGTTGAACAGGCACTCCAGGACCAATCCTCCACACAGACGTATGGCATACCCTTGCGTGTTTCGTATATGTACAGACACTTAATCATAGACTAAATACAGTCACTTCATGTTGTTAGAAAGCCCTAAAGTCATAACCTCTGGTCTGGAATCTGCGTGCCATTTCATTGTATTGAATTACAGCAGAAGATATTGATGGTTTATTTCTAAAAACTCTGCACCTCAAAGGGGTAATGCTTTATTTCCTAATGACCCATGACCTAAGAAGTTTGTTTGACCCTACATGGTACTCTTTTCTGAGTAAAGTGTGCTGCTCGTGTAAGGACTCACCCTGGTTGGTAGTGGGGCAGCGGGGACACCCTCCATGCTGATCCTTCCTGGTTGTGCGCCGGTTCTCTATGGCGCACAAGGCACGCACATCTGGGTTTTATGCGCAATTCAAATGGATATTTAAAGGGGCTTTTTATTCAAACTCATTGCCCGTTGTAGGTTCAGCTTGTTAGTGGTCCTGGGTGTTAGTTGTAGTGATTGTAGTGATATCTGATCCCTGTTTTGACTCCAGCCTGCTTGACTATTCTGAAATCTGTGATCCTGACCTTTGCCTGCCTGACTACTTCTCTTCTCCTGACCCTTGCCTTCCTGACGATCCTTCCCGTTTTTGACCCTTGCCTTTCTGACTTCGCTTGAATTCTGCCCACACCGACCAGGCCTGTCTGACTAAGTTTCTTGTCTAAACCTGAACTGCACCTTCCATCTAAAACTCTGGTACAAGTGTGCCCCTTTGTTTCTAATTTTCTTTCTAATTAAGACCTGGTGGCATCCGATTAGTTGAGAGCTCCTCCCGAGTTGAAAGGCAGCTGTTATAGGCAGAAGCAGAGCTGAGACCAAGGAGCCTAACACTGGTTCTGGATTCTGGGTCCTGATCGTGACAACTGGTTCATTTCTACACCAGATAAAATCTTTTGTGATTAATGTAGTTTGCTCACTTTTAATGTTTTTTTGTTACATTTGGGTCACTCCATTTGCTATATGGATTAACCTGAATGGGTGACTTCACAAATGTATTTTCATAATACTGCTGGGTTCACATGATTAGGAGGCTCATTAAAATGATTTTCTAATTTTTTAAGCAAGTCCTGTGAGTTCTGAATCATTGTTGTGAATGTGCGTGATGAACTACCATTTGGCACCCAGGCAGTTGATGGAGTGTACCCTCCATTACTATGGTATATACTGTATATACTATAAATAAAAAAAGGTTAAATGGATAGAAAGTCCTAAAGATTGTACTTATTTATTGTAGAGCAGCTGACAAAGAGAACTTTTACTGTATATTGTTTCTATTTCTAATTTATTCTGGTGGAAAATAACAGTATAATAGATCGCAATAATATTATCTGTTGACAAGATTAGAATATTTTAGTTAAAAAAATGTTTATTTTACAATGAAAAAAAGTCTAATTTATGTAATAACCAGAGATACAGGATTACAAATGAAATAAGGCAAATTGAGTATTCAGCTAGAAATAAATCTAAGTTTTAAGGAGGTTCAGAAAACTAAAAGTTTCACTTGAACAGTTAATTAAAATACTAGACACATGCAAAAATGTCACCCTGTCAAGATTATTTATCAGACTCTGTGATGACATTATGATTATGAGCAAAGTTGCAAAGGTTACTCCAATAATGAAATATCAAAATGTGATCTGGGCTGTTTATTTTGTCAACTATAGAATTTAGATGCTCAAAAGTTGCTTTAAACATACTCACCATACAATAAAAATAATAATACGTTTATAATAATCTCATATATTTTTAATTAAACTCAATAAAGCAAAAACTATGAAAAACACTACATTTGGTTAAGTGAATTATGCTAACTATAACAGATAAAACTTGGGTAAATACAGTAGATAGGCTGTACAAAATTAAAAAAAATATATAGTTGGAAAAAAAGAAAGCCAAAAATCTATAAAGCCTGAAGTGAACAGATGTCTAACAGAACACAACACAACTTCCTGCTTTGTAGAGATATCAGTGGGTTTTCATCTTGGAAACTGAACTGTCATTTTAAATTATATTAAATCATTACTGTTCTCACATTATTCCTTAAGGTGTAAATGTAGAATCTCTAAGAATCATCCTATGTGGCTTAATACAGAAGTACAGAAGTTAATAGGAAAGAAGAAAAAGGTATTTAAATCAGTTCTTTTCTTCACTGTATACATAGTAACATAGTAAGTTAGGCTGAAAAAAAGACTTGCGTCCATCAAGTTCAACCTTTTTTTTTTTTTTTCTTATTTTTAATTTTTAGCTGCCTAACTGCTAGTTGATCCAGAGGAAGGCAAAAAACCCCATCATAAGCCTCTCCAATTTGCCTCAGAGGGGGAAAAAAATTCCTTCCTGACTCCAAAAAGGCAATCGGACTAGTCCCTGGATCAACTTGCATAATGAACTATCTTCCATAACCCTGTATTCCCTCACTTGCTAAAAATCCATCCAGCCCCTTCTTAAAGCTATCTAATGTATCAGCCAGTACAACAGTTTCAGGGAGAGAATTCCACATCTTCACAGCTCTCACTGTAAAAAACCCCTTCCGAATATTTAGGCGGAACCTCTTTTCCTCTAAACGGAATGGGTGACCTCGTGTCATCTGGAAAGACCTACTGGTGAATAAAACATTAGAGAGATTATTATAAGATCCCCTTATATATTTATACATAGTTATCATATCACCCCTTAAGCGCCTCTTCTCCAGCGTAAACATCCCCAATTTTGATATACAATAGATGAGTCTGAGTTCCCAGGCTCACTTCATAGCTGCACTGATGGCTCAGCTCACTCTAGTCAGTGGCTAACTCAGGATATTATTCATAAAACTTTAATAAAAATGAATGTAAACAAGGCTCCAGGGCCTGATGGCATACACCCCCAGGTTGTAAGAGCATTTGATTCAGTTTTAGACCAGCCCCTATTTCTGATTTTCTCAGATTAAATTTTATCTGGTACAATGCCTATGGATTGAAAAAAGCTGATATTCCAATATTTAAAAAGGGATTCCAATCTCAACTTGGTAGTTATAGGCCAGTAAGTTTGACATCTGTGGTGGGCAAATTTTTTGAAGGCTTGTTAAGGGATCACATTCAAAATTGTGTCCTAGTGAATAGCATTATGATCAGCAATCAGCATGGCTTTATGAATGATAGGTCATGTCAGACAGATTTGATTGCTTTTTATGATGAGGTAAGTAAGATGCTGGACAGTGGGGAGGCAGTAGATGTGATCTATTTGGATTTTGCCAAAGCGTTTGAGACCGTGCCCCACAAACGACTGCTTTCTAAACTACGGTCTGTTAGGCTTAATGACCGGGGGGGGTGGGGATTCACGCGTGGGCAAATAAATTCACCCATCACTACTGTTCTCAATTTATTCCCTTAAGGAGTAAATGTAGAAGTACCAAGAACCACCCTATGTGGCTTAATATAGAAGTAAAGTAGTTAATACAAAGAAGAGCAAGGCATTTAAAAACTACAAGCCAGTTGGGACAGAAGCTGCATTTAATGAATATAAACACTATAATAAATGTGAAACAGCAATTAAGAAGGCAAAGGAAGGAAATGATGAGTGCATAGTGCTGAGACTAAGGGGGTTATTTATTAAGGTACTGTATATTGAGAAAAAAAAAACATGTTTTTTTAACGTGATAATTTATGTAAGCCCTCCAATATGTTCGGAAGGTTTTAAAGAAAATATTGTACTTTTACCCCTATTTTCACAAAAATATCAGTGGTTGATGCCAAAAAGATTGCATATTCTGTAAAGACATTGGAATTTATCAATTTCAATTCTGACTTTGAAGTAAAATAAAAACTACACTAGGTTTTGTGCTGTCCAGGACAATTGAGTCCTATGGGGGAGCTGAAATCACCATATTTTTGTGATTTTTTTTTTTTTAAATCAAATTTTTTCCTAAATTGAAATAAGGTTTTGTTTACACACTGAAACATTTTTTTTCCAATTTAGACAAGATAAAGGGATATCGGGATAGTGGACTCCACTTTTTAAAGGGGATGTGAAGCTAATATATTTGACCCCACTTTTTAAAGGGGAAGTGACTTTTGCCCTGCATGTGTGAAATCCCATAGCCTGTGTTTCTACCAATGAATTGGTAGAATTGACTGGAGCAACATTTTTTACCAAGATTTTTTACACCTTCTTGCCTTTCAGAAAGAATAGGCTTGAAAAAAATATCATCTTTACCCATTTGCCCCTTGCCATAATGCTGTGGGTTCTGGGGGGTATTTTTACATGCATTTGCCCTTTGCCAGCATGCTGTGGGTTCTGGGTGGTATCTATACATGGATTTGCCCCTTGCCATCCTGCTGTGGGTTCTGGAGGTATTTATGCATGGCATTGCCCCTTGCAATCCTTCTGGGGGGTAATTATTCATGGAATAGCCCCTTGACATCCTGCTGTGGGTTCTGGGGGTATCTATAAATGGAATTGCTCCTTGCCATCCTTCTGGGGGTATTTATAAAATGAATATCCCCTTGCCATCCTGCTGTGGGTTCTAGGGGTATTTATACATAGGATAGTCGGTAACAGAAAAACTATTCGCAATGCGAAAAGTTATGCCTCTGTGTGAACAAATTTTGCTTTGCGCAAATTTAATATAATGTAGCTTTTGCGAACCTGGAAATTGTTTTGCGACCACTTCCGACAGTGGAAGAAAATTTGTGAAAGTTATGTTTGCTCCAAAAGATTACGACACCTTCAAGCACTTCTTCAGTGTGTTCAATTAAAATTTGCATTGCTCAATTAAAATTCGTTATGCAATAACAATTTAAGGAACAATATTTTTTTTCTCTTTGCAACTTTTATTACATTCCCCTATTAATTTTGTTGTTTTTGGTATTTATTACTAATCTTCTACTTAGGTCTCTCCTATTCATACTCCAATTTCTCATTGAAACCGTTACCTGGTTGGCAGGGTAATTTGAACCCTAGCAACCAGGACACTTTTAAAATCTCAAACTGGAGAGTTGCCGAATAAAAAGCTAAATAATTAAAAACACCAAATAATAAAAAATGAAAACCAATTGCAAATTGTCTCTGAATATCACTTTCAACATCATACTAAGCAGTAACAGCTCCACTTCTACAGTTTCATTAACAGATTTATATTTTCTCAGAGTTGCTTCTCTTGGCTCTGCCTTTCTGCCAATCACAAGCACAGACAAGGTCACAGAGACTTTCTGTTAATTTTCCATGTTTTAGTGATCTTACCTGCTTGTCGGGGATCAATGGAATTTGCATTGGCCATTTCTATGGTGATTATACTGAAACAGTTAGGGTTAATATGTTAGCCATTTTATGTAGTATGTGAAGCATACTGTCAAGTCTGCATTTAATATTTTGATAATCCATTTAATACTGGCATGACTGAATTATGTTTTGCTAAATGGGTGTGGTATTTGGGGGGTGTGGCCAAAAGTGGGCGTGAGTTTAAAAAAAAAAAAAAAAGCATATTTGTGGGGGCCAGATTTGGTTAAAGTTGATACCAATTACACGATGACTTGCCTATTCCACTGCTTCTGTCCCCAACGTGAAGCTAAGCAATTGCGAATTCTGTAAGGATTGTGGATAAACAGGCAAACAACCGAAGGACTTGGCTGCAAGGTTTATTTAACACTTGTGGGTGCTCACCAGTTAGCTCTTTGCCCAGGGCTCACCAAGGCCTTAAATTGGCCCTGCTTGATGTGGCAAAACCACCACCCAATTTACCCCCAGCGCCCGCATACCACCCCCTTCGGTGCGAGCGCACATGTGTTGAGCTCCTCATTGCTCCCCGGGAAGCGGCTGGGTGGCATGCAGCCCCTAATAATCTGCTGCCCTAGGCCTTGGCCTTTGTTGCAACAGCCAGGTGAGGGTAACCAGGGGTGTTTCTGGGGTTGCTGCCGCCCCAATGCAGCCCCCCCTCCGGCTCCGCGCTTTGAACTTATAGCATCGGAGCGGGTGGAGGAGGGGCGCATCACTAGTGCATCGAGCGAAACAGCACTCGCTGCACTAGAAGAGCAGAAGTTCCATTTTAAAAAACTGAAATTCGGCTCTTAAAGTTACCAGAGGCGGCTTTTTGCCTCCCCTGGTAACTGGCCGCTCCGTGCCGCCTGAGGCAAGTGTCTCACCTTGCCTCATGGCTGGAGCGGCCCTGAGGGTAACAAGGCATGGCTCAGTTTGCAATACTTAACATTACAGACATTTGTAAACATATTTGTTGCCCTTTTCTCAACAGCAACAAATATATATGGTCACTGCTAGGCTGCAGACTTAGGCCCAGGACTATAATTGGTTAAGTGCATAGTAGCACAACATTCAGTTGCCCTTTCGAAATGGAAAGTGGGATAAAAAGATTTGCCACGTAAAGTGCTGCAATTTTTTTGTGGCCACACCCCTAATTACCATGCCCATTTTACAAAATTTGCCAGGTTCTGAAAGTTTGAACACATTTCTGTAGTTTTTTTGTGTTTTAATACAGTTTTACTAATGAAGGTGAAATGCCTTTAACCTGTGACTCTTCTTCTCCCAAGTGACAAAACTGTTACAAATGTATCAAGTATCTATTCTGGGACTTTCCCCTTTCAGTGTAGAGAGACTGGGACTTTCCCTGTTCAGTGCAGAGAGTTCGGGACTTTCTAGTACTAACCCGGGACAGCGGGTTGAGCTGTCAAAAGCGGGACTGTCCCATTCAAAATGGGGCACTTAGGAATTATGGGCTTGGATTTTCATTTTGGAAAGCAAAGTAGAAGGAGGACTTACTGAAGCTGCCCACTAAAATTTCTAAGATCAGCAGGAGGAGGAGGAGGCATTTACCCAGCTTCCCGCATGCTCAGTGCTAGGCTGCAGACTTAGGCCTTGGAGGACCATCATTGGTTAAAGTGGACCCGTCACCCAGACACAAAAATCTGTATAATAAAAGTGCTTTTTCTTTTTATTTAAGCATTAATACTTGTAAACTCATTTACAAATCTCAGTTATCAATCAAATATTGTCTGTTCCTCCTCTATGCCTTAGGCATAGAGGCAGGGCAGGCAATAACTTTCACTTTCCATTTAGCACTTCCTACATGTAACTGCTCTCCCCACAATCCCCCCGTTCTCTTAACAATTTAATTGTGTAACCAGTGCATTGGGGAGGACATCAGGTCCCCCATTCTGGTGCACAAACAAGACTTTGAGATGATGCAAGGCTTTCCTTAATAACAGTGTCCACAAAATGGCTCCTGCCTGCCTGCTATAATTCTGAATTCCCAGATGAAAGGAAACACGATTCAAATTATTTTTATAGTGTAATTAAAGTTCATTTTGTTTGACTAACATGATAAAATAGGATTTGTAATAATTTTCTGGGGTGACGGGTCCCCTTTAAAGTGAATAGTAGTACAAAATTCAGTTGCCCTTAAAGGTTTGGACTTTCAGTTTGGAAAGCAAAGGAGAAGGAGGGCATTCTGGAGCTGCCCACTGAAATTTCTCATAACACCAGGAGGAGGAGGCATTTACCCAGCTGCCCTTATGCTCAGTGCTAGGCTGCAGACTTAGATCCTGGAGGCTCAGCATTGGTTGAATTGCATAATTACACATTACATTGTAAACAGAGGAGAAGGAGTTCATGTTGATGTTCCTTTAAGTGCATCATAGCACAATGAGTGAGATGGAGCTATGTTTATTTTGCATTTCTGAACACAAAAATTAGCCTTTTAACACACAACTTGCCCTTAAGTACACTCAATACTGCAATTCAGATATTGTGTTTGAGCACAGCACAAGATCAGTGTTACCACTGCAGGCATATAACATTCACACCATGACTATGAAAATTCTCATTCATCCAGGTCATGGTATAGCTAACACAGGTAACTTAAAACAACTGGACTTTGCTAAGAAATTTTAATGAAGACATTTCACTGCTCATCCAAGCAGCTTCTTCAGTTCAACTGACTGGTATAGGGGAGTTCTCGGCATATAGACTCTTCCAACAATCCAATCACAACAGCACATTGTAACTCTTCAGAGAGGTGACATCTGAAATTCACAGAAGTGTTGATTCTGTGTAGTTACTATGATAGGATAGGGCCCAGGGAGTGACCCCTCATCATACCCTGCTGAGGAAGGCGCTTGCAGTGCGTGCCCCAGCACTACCACCAAGATCATTTGTGTGCTGTCATCACTTGCCTAATGTTCACAATGTTGGAGCTCTCTTTCCAGCCTACTCTCATTCAGCTCACCAATGAGGTCTTGCCTCAATGCAGCCAATTCCCACCTCATGTCAACTAGATGACCATCAATATGGGCCATCCAGTGCCTTTGGCAGAGATATTGGCTGCAAGCTCACAGAGGCCCATACAGTCCAATACTGACCCTCAACAGATGACACTTCCAGCCCTTGGAGTTCAGCCTGGCTAATTTTGCCAGCAGCAGCAACTGTGACATCAGCATCTACAGAAACAAAACTTTCATTAAAACTCAAGCTGTTTTCCAATTTTTCAGAAACATAAGGAGCTAGCAATTATTGAACTAAAACTTTTTCTGCAAAACCTTCCAAAACAATGGATTCATAAGTAGTCCTAAGCACTGATGTCAGTTAACTTTTTTTATTACCTCAAAAGGACAGCAGAGGTCTGCACCTATAGGCACAATGTCCTACAAAAGAATGGCTGATTTTTGCCTTATTCTAAACTTGGAAGACTGCATTTGCATTGTAAATAATAAGCCCTTATGCTCTCTACACACCAACTTTTTTACAATGACATTGAAATGTGTGACCACAGCTGTGGATGTTGTAACAACCCCCACATCCCCCAGTCAAGGCACAACCCAACTCTTCTAATCGCTCAGACTTAAAACATAAGTGATCCTAATAAATTAAACTTGTCAAACTTATGCCTGGGGGACAGCACAGCACAATGGTCAAGGACTGATGGGAGGGTCCAGGTTGTTCTTATGAAAAATATAAACAGAGCATATATATGAATACTTTTTACAAAATACAATATTACAATATTGTGCTTACATAACAACAGGAATAATATTTATCTTATATCTGTATGGGCAGCTTTGCACATCTGCCCCACTGGCATCTGCTCCCTCTCCTCTTCCTGTCTGTGCGTCCTTGCCACCATATCTTCTGGACCTCCTAAGTGGCTCTCTCCCTCCCTGCTGGGCTCTCACCCTGTGGTTTCCTCCCCCTAACTAATGGGCTCCCCTGCCCCCATACTAATGGGCTCTCCTCCCTCTAACTAATCTATGCTGGACCCTGACCCAGGAACCACTGCCAGGCCAGGTGACCTCCTGCAAGGGCACTGAGAAAC
Organism: Xenopus borealis; assembly: GCA_024363595.1. Taxonomy (NCBI): domain Eukaryota; kingdom Metazoa; phylum Chordata; class Amphibia; order Anura; family Pipidae; genus Xenopus; species Xenopus borealis. Next base: position 77,603,395 of record CM044441.1, read on the forward strand.
ACTCCTCCAATCCTCAGTGGCCCTTGCCCTCCACACCCTCCACCTGTCCTGGCTGCAGTCCCAGAGAATTCTCCCTCCCCTCCCACCCCCAATGGTTTCCCTAACTGTGGTACCCCTACCTGTGGACACCCTATCTAACCCCTTCCCCTGGGACTCAGGAGTTGAAAGGCAGCTCCCTCCACTCCTTCCTCTTGGCCCCCCTCAAACAAGTACTGAGCCCCCCCCACCCTATCTTCCTCCCCCCATTCCTTCCCACCTTCCTCCTCTCTCCCCGTGGACTATATTTTAAAGAATTTAAATTTTTGGACTGCTTGCCAAAACTTGCTCTTTCGCCTTTGCTTTCCAAATTGAAAGTGCGCAAAATGTTCATCTATGCTCATAAAATGGCCGCTGGAAGACTTCCTGTTGGAGGAAAAAACCCAGGAAGTATGGAAAGGAACATTCATTTATATTTCACAATTTATTTTTGGTTTTTGCAAAAGTATGATTTTTTTGTGAAAAAATATACGAATACATCTTATGATTAATAAAACAAAATTCTGACTTTATGGGCCCCAAATCCAAAAAAATCGTACGATAATCACAATTTAATAAAAAAATATTAATAAATAAACTAAAAATCATTAAAAAAAACAAAACGTTACAATTGGGAACTTTCAGAAGAAAACCTGAGATAAATTCGGACTTTGATAAATTGGGCCTCTTGGTTTTTTTATATTTTTATAGCGTGTTACTCCTTTAAATAATGGTACCAGTATGGTTGTAACAGATACATAAAGTGCAAATGGCAAATCAAATGACAAATCAATTCTTTTCTTCAATGTATACAATAGAGGAGTCTGAGTTCGCAGGCTCACTTCATAGCTGCACTGATGGCTCCACTCAATGTTATCAGTGTGACTCAGTATATGATTCATAAAGCTTTAATAAAAATGAATGTAAGCAAGGCTTCAGGAGAGCTTAGTTCAGTTTTAGACTGGCCGCTATTTCTGATTTTCTCAGATTCACTTTTATTTGGTATGGTACCTATGGATTGGAGAAAAGATGATGTCATTCCAATATTTAAAATGATATTACACCCTCAGACTGGCAATCATAGGCCACTAAATTTGGCGTGATGCCAATTTAAGGGAGCTTGTTAAGGGAGCACATTAAAAATTTTGTCCTATTGAATGCCATTATAAGCAGCAATCAGCATGGCTTTATGAAGGATAGGTAATGTCAGACAAATTTGCTTTTTATGATGAGGTAAGTAAGATGCTGGACTGTGGGGGGCAGTAGATGTGATCTTTTTGGATTTTGCCAAAGCGTTTGATACCGTGCCCCACAAACAGCTGCTTTCTAAACTAAGGTCTGTTGGGCTAAATTAAGTCATTTGCACATGGCTAGGAAACTGGCTACAGGATCGGTTACAGAGGGTGGTTGTTAACGGTACATTCTCTACTTGGAGTAAGGTTCTTAGTGGAGTCGCTCAGGGCTCTGTATTGGGTCCACTTTTATTTAACTTGTTCATTAATGACTTAGGGGAGGGTATTGTAAATAATGAATCATTGTTTGCAGATGACAAAACTATCCAGCCCAATTAATTCCATCCAGGATGTGGCATTCTTGCAACAGGATCTTGACAAACTGGCAATCTTGGGCAGCTAAGTGGTAAATGAGATGTTGATAAATGTAAAGTCATGGACCTGGGATGTTAAAATATCCCAGCCACTTATACCCTTACTGTGACTCCACTGGGCAAATCCATTATGGAAAAGGACCTTGGAGTCTTTGTAGATAATAAACTTGGCTGTAGCAAGCAATGTCAGTCAGAATCAAGGGCAAATAAGGTATTGAGTTGTATTTAAACGGGCATAGAGTCACAATAGGAGGGGGTCATTCTTCCACTTTATAGAGCACTTGTAAGACCCCATCTAGAATATGCCGTACAGTTTGGTCTCCATCACTCAGACAGGACATTATTATACTAGAGAGGGTACAGGGAAGGGCAACTAGGCTGGTAAAAGTTATGGAAAATCTTAGCTATGAGGAAAGACTGGGGATGTTCACGCTGGAGAAGAGGCGCTTAAGGGATGATGTGATAACTATGTATAAATATATAAGGGTACGAGTACAAACATACGCGCACAGACAGGAACGGGTTGAAGCAAACACCTTGCCTTGGGCGCTCCAGCAGCTTGGCCCGGCACTGACCGTGAGAAACACATACCGAAGGGATTCCACATTCGTAATATTCCCACAATAGGCCGCACAAACCCCGAATTTTGCCGAAAGTGGATTGGTGTCTAAACAGATGCTCATTTGATCTGATGATCTTGGTTATCGGGGAGGTAGCTACTGAATTGGCCCGGATCCTCAAGGAACGAACAATGTATGAGTTGGAACATCAGAAAGCCATTACTCTGGACTCTTCTCGAAAAAATATGCGAGTTGAAAATTATAAGAAAGACTTACTAAAGTTCAAGAGGGAAAAACTGTGCAAGGTTAAGGAGGACTATGTTCAACACCGGGTGTATATGTGGTTAAGTGGGATAAGAGACAATGTCCCTAGATACAGACGGGCTCCCAGACCTAGGCTTTTGAATCCGTGTAATAGAGTGGGCAATAGTTCGGGGGACTCAGAAAGAGATGATATCCCGATGTCGCCACGTGAGGTCAATAATGGCAATAATGTTGCATTAGGCACTGGGGGTCCCATTGCGAACATGGACAAAACATCCCACAGTAGGCCCAAGATTTTTTAGAGGCCCCTGTTTGCGTATGCAAACTTATATATGCACCATTATGAAAGGGTTAACATCATAGAACAGTTTGGTAATCAGTTAATTTGTTATAAGAGATTCATCGATGATGTCTTCCTGATATGGGATGGTGACAAATCCTCTTTCAATGATATGATTGTCCATTTAAACTCATTGGCAACACCTATTAGATTTACAGCTTCATGTGATGAACGTAAAGTACAGTTTCTTGATGTGGAAGTATGGCGCGAACATGACAGGTTACATTATTCACTATATAGGAAATCAACCAACAGGAATACTTTGCTACACAGGTCGAGTTGCCATCCCCCTACTCTGAAACAATCTTTGCCAATTTCACAGTTTTGCCGTGTCATGCGGAATAACTCCGATGATGAAAGATGTGAATTACAGATTAGGGAGATGTGAAATAAATTCAGGGCGAGAGGCTTTGAACATAAGGTCCTACATAAAGCTTTACACCAAGCCCGAGCAATAGGGATGGCGCGAACTGTTCGCCGGCGAACTTGTTCGCGCGAACATCTGCTGTTCG
>CM044441.1:77611604-77654087 GCA_024363595.1 Xenopus borealis
TTTGCGCAAGTTCGCGAATATGTTCGCGAACTTTTTTTCCGACGTTCGCGCCATCACTACCGAGCTAGGGTGCATTCCATGAACGTGAAATCAAGATCTAGTAGGATTATGTGTCGACACAGGGCACAGGGCAGATAAATAAAATGGTAAGAGACAGATGGTCGATTATTAAGGCGGATAAAGATTTGATTAAAATCTGTACAGATCCACCGATGATGGCATATACTCGGGGCCAAAATATGCGTGATTTATTGGTAATCACGGATCCGGGGGAAATGTTACAAGAAACAGCTGACTTGGTCAACAGGTAAACCGGAGTGTAAGAGATGTCCAAATTGTACCTCATGCAGATATACGTCCCATGGCGATTCTTTTCACCATCCACACACTGGGCAGAAAATTAATATTAGACATCATATAACTTGTACCACCACACATGTGATATATTTGATTGTTTGCCCCTGTGGCTTAGCGTACATAGATCGATATGACCCTTAGAATGCGCATGGATGAACACAGATCTGCCATAAGCACAGCTTTTAGGGACGGCAAAACAACAAAGCCTGTGGCTACGCATTTTCTTGAAAAGGGCCACAGATTACCTACGTTTAAATATATAGGCATTGATCATGTACCAGAATTAAGGAGAGGAGGTGACAGGTCACAAATGTTATTACAGCGTGAAACATATTGGATAAGGAAACTCGATACTGTGGCTCCTAAAGGGTTGAATGAACAAGGTTACTTTAATTGTTTCCTGAATTCCCGATAGATACAATGTAGGAAGCGTAGATAGTTTAGACGGTGGTTACATGAATAACTAATTGTATTATACGCTGGCTTACTCGTATTTTTACTATGAAAAATGTATTAAGTTATTTGCTGAAAGATATTTATATTTATCATGAATAATTGTTTGGTAATGTTTTGATATGCATTTTGTATTATATGTATATATTTAATTAATTATTGGCGGTTGGTTGTGGGAAAGTACTCTGGGGGATGGTGGATAGGGGAGGAGTAGGAGGGGGTGTGTACTTACATTGGCTATTTAAGGATTATGAATTGAATGGCTTTTTATCTTGATAAAGGCTCTAGAGGGGAGCCGAAACGTTGATTCTGTGCCACATGATTGAATAAAGATTTTTACAGTAAGTCCCAGGAACCGAGATATGCTCCAGTTGTTAAACAGAGAATCCATCCACTGTTTAAAGGTGGTAGTAGCCAGATTCTCCATTCCCCAGGTCAAATTCAGAGATTGTAATTTGCTTTTCACAGGAAAGCTGTCCTGTGGAAAATGTATTTCTACTTAATTGGAGAATTGGAGTGTGTCTCTCAGAGCAGGGCACAGAATTGATGTTATTTGTCTGTGTTAAGAACTCCCATAAGGACTGGGGGTGCTGCCTGCCACTGCAAGAAGAAGAGGGCAATGTGACCAGGTGATTGAGTCTAAAATCATTGAGGTTCTGCCAGAAGGTGATCCAGGCAGGAAGCTGGTGAATTTGTGTCCCTGGAGGGAAGAGTAAAATGGGCTTAATGAGAAGCCTGAATATACCAGAGTGTGGAATACAACCTGTATGGTGAGAACCCTAGTTTGGGGAAACGTTTGAATAGGTTCTGTTAAATGCTAATGAACTGTGTTTCAGTGATTTTGTGTTGGGAATAAACCTGTGTTTTTGCCTGAAGATGCTGTGTCCCTGTCTTTATGCTCCTGATTAGTGATGGTCGAATTTTCGCCAGAAAAACGAGTTGCGCTTCGTTTTTGACGCAGCGCGTGCCGAAAACGACGTGACGCGTGTCAGAAACGACGCAACGCGCCAAAGTTGACGCGCGTCAAAAGCGTCCCGCGACTCGTTTCGCGAATTTTTCGGCGAAGCGAATCTCGGGAGATTCGCCCATCACTACTCCTGATCCTTTGCTTACCTGCCTACTATAACTAATTTCCCCTAAAAAGTACGAGTACAGACAGCCAGCTTGTTACAGCTTATTTATTAAAATGCAAAGTCTCATTTGGCATATAAGCACTTGCAAAATTTTCTTCCTAGCGAAACTTTGTTGTACACAAAGAGAAAGAGAAATTGTTTGCCTTTAAAAATAATTATTACAAAAAATGTGTTCACCTGAGCGGAAATTCACCTGGTGAAATGGTGCAAAACTTTGTTAGCGTTGCGCTCTTTTGCTAGCAAATTGTCCTCTACAACTTTTAGCAAATTGGCAATGCCCCTGCGATTTGTCTTTTTGGCAATCTTGCTAGCGAATGCCACTTTGCTCTTTAGTAAATTTGCCCCAATATTCCTGGTAAGTATGCCTAGTGGGAAGGAAAGATTTCCTCTAATAGTCTATACAGGTGCACACGCACCTTCATTTAAGGTTCAGTAGATTAGACAAATTGGTAATCTGATATTTCTCCTTGAAGAAAAAATCCTTGGTATCCTATCACTTGCAATATTATATTGCTTCCACACATCTCAATCATGCATAAGACAACATGTAAAAAGCTCATGTTACAGTCAGAACACTAATGAATACCTAATGTGAACTACATATTATTATACTATACACAAAACATATAAAAAATAAATTGTCCTTTATTCATAGCCAAAATTATGGGCATTTCCTTGGGGGGATTTTTAGTTCAACAAGGAAAACAAGACATTGTTTTTGTGTATTTTAACGTCTGGAACAAGATTTAGAGCTCTAAATACCAAAAAAATTAAACATTGCTATTGTCACGACAAGCGCGTCTGCTCTCTTCGGCACTGCTCTCTTCGGCGGCGCCCATGACCCACGTGGAATGACGCTGGTGTCACGACACCAGCACTAGGACTTCACACGCTCGGTACGAAATTTGAATTTGAAGGACTTCAATATCATTGGTACGATGCCTGATTATAGGAATTGCTACCTTTGTTCCTGTGTGTTTTTAAATTCTTCCTGAACTGATTCCTGAACTTTGACCTTGCCTGGATTTGGACTTTGTTATTATTCTACCTGCCTAGGAACTCTTGCCTAGACTTTGATCACGATTTTGCTTGAACCCTTCTGTGCTGCAATTTTGGACTTTAACCCTTGAAGCTTCATCCTTGGTCCTGACAACTCCCGCTGGGAGTCGATATGGGCCGCCTGACAGCTATTTTTCATGATATAGGGATTTATTCAAGAAAGTATTTTATTTTATGCATAATGCATTTAACTGCTTTGGAAGTGCTTCAAGTGTCTCAAATGCACCAATACCAGATATGTATAGGTTTATGGAGATTTCTGACTGATCAAAAACTCCCAGCGGTAAATTACCAAATTTTAAAAGCGTAATCCAGAATATAGCTTTACATTCCAAAGCCAAAACAATCATGTAACAGTAGGTTTACCCCAGGAAACAATGTATTTTTCAAAAGTTCACATTCTGCCAAATCTAAAATGGTTACCATGTCTTTCTGCTCCAAAGAACCAAACATCAAAGCTTTTTAGAACTTAGCAATTTCTGTAAAAATGTATGAAAATTCTGAAAAAACATTCATTTTGCAAGTGTGTATTTCCCAGATAGCATTAGGTACCAAGAAAAAACATCCTAAATATGAATTTCATGGGTCCACTGAATATTTTGATGTCCATTTTGCATAGGATTACCTGGCGATAAAAACACAAAAAGTTGACCCCCAAAGCCATTAAGTACACATTCAGCCAATTCCATGTCTTTCTACTCTTGATGCTTTCCCATATGTGTCAGGTTTGATGAAATACCTAAAAATCACTTCAACGCTTCCACTTTCTAGCATCTTATCTCCCATATAGCATTAGGTACCAAGTGAAAACATCTTAAATATGAATTCCAGGGGTCCGCTGAATAGTTTTATGCCTATTGTGCAAAAGTATCTGATGGTTTGAAATCCCAAAAAGAAGTTAGCACATAAAAACCACTGAATAAGTAAAACATTTACTGCATTTTTGTGGGGTAAAAACAAAAAACAATATGTTGATCCCCAAAAAACATGTATTTTTGGAAAGTACACATTTAGCCAAATCTGATGGCTAAAACGTAGGCAATGTAAGTCAGTTGGTGGGTAGCCACAGACTGTCTGCAAAGCTACACTGTCCAACACCATATATGCGAGACGCAGTATGCGTTGCTAGGTGTTCAGGGCTTGGAAACAGGATAGATCTGCCCTAATGCTTAAGACTAAGCAGCTCCGCCCACTGCACCTCTCAGCTCTGTGAGCTATCCACCACTGCAGGACCTTGGACGGGGGCTAACCATGCCCACTTTTTAGTTTTAATGCCCAATACTATAATCTCACAGTTATGCGGCTATATTTGGTTTTGAGGCAGGATTCACGATGTCACGGAGGGCATTTAAACACTATGGACACTTGTTTTAGTATGTTTTATGTACACATTCTTACTCTGCATCGCGCTGCTGTTGCCTAGCAACCATCACTGGCTCCAAAATGGCGTTTTAATTCTTCCCCTGTGCACACTTTCTGTTCTTTCCCTGATGAAAGTTCCACTATGGAACTTAAACGTCGGAACTAATCCTTTGAATTAATATTTTTGTTGTAAAATACTTGGAGTGCTGTCATAAGCTATTATATACTGTATATACATATCTACACTCTCCAAATATTTCCCCAAGACTAGCACTCACCATACAGTACATGGGGCCCATTTGGCATCATTTGAGGTGAAAGCGAGCACACTTGGTCTCCTCATATCAAGGGTTTTTTTAGCCGGCCATTAGAACCCCATCCATCTCACACTCCATGGATCTTGCCATACAGATTCTCAGCAGCCAGAGCTCCCGGTAAATGATGACACCTGGCACAGGTGCGATTCATCATGGGCTAAGTGGAATGGAATCTCTGGCGGATAAACAATTGCACATCTATATTCCAATATTCCCTTGATCTTTATTAATGACTGGTTGGATTTGTTGTTAATGCTGTCGCCTCCAACACCATTTAGCAGTTTAAGCTAATTATTAAAGTCCAAATTTCAAACAATAAACACGGGTGTACAGTAATAGTAATTGGCAAACACATTCCACGGAGCTATCAGCACTCTCGACAAAGTTAGTGTATATGCCTGGGTGCAGAGACATCAAATTTTCACAATACCTCAAAAAAGACTCCGCACTCTCAGGACTTATTTACAGAACTTCAGTCTGACGTTTCTGCCCCATCCAAGGCCTTTTTCAAAGTACTGAAACATTTGCCTTAAAGTATGCCTTAAATCTGCATCATTGGTGGGAAACAGCAGTGTCATAATGACATATAGCTATGCTCAAAAACCATTAACCCTCTGTGATTAGAGTTCATTCCTGCTATACAATGCAATGCTGTACAATGCAATGCTGCTTTCTCACTAGACATTTTCTCCAAATAATTCACCATTACTATCCATAAAAAACTTTAAAACAATACACAAAATAGCAGTAAAATTGTTATCAATACATTAGTATAGAGTTGGTCTGTGGCGACCAGTCAAAATAAATTTCAAATTTGGGATGAGGGTTAGAAAAAATATATAGATATTTTTACCCCTTTTACTCCGTTTCTGGTGTGGCAATTTAACGCCTTATGGGCTTGTAACTTTTACTCGATTCGTACGATCACACAATCGTACTACTTCACCTTTAAAAATGTCGACTTGCCAAAACTTCTAGAGGCTTTAGTATGGTGAAGTATCAAAGCTGAAGTTTTCTTAAAGAGACAGTACTTCAAAAATTCGAATTTAGAAGTTTTTTCAATTAGAATCAAATTTTGGCCTATTCGATGGTCGAAGTATCCAAAAAAAATACTTCAAAATTCGAAGTTTTTGAATTTGAAAATTCACTTCAACCCTTCATTAATCTGCCCCATGGTGTCTGCTGGAAAACATTGTCTCCTGCTGTCTTCCATCAACTTGAATACAAAAAGCTGGACAGCACCATTACTGGGAGTTTTTATCCTAATAATGCTCTCAACAACTATTCCAATTTTTTTTTGTATATTCTTTATTTTCAGAAAAGCGAAAATCCAAGATTGTCATAACAGAGCATATAAGTACAAGGGAATGCAATATATTAACGCATAGATAAACCATGTATAAGACAGTTTCAGTGCTGTTAGAGGCAAGTTCCAATGTGAGCATTTGTCCAATCGTACGAATTAGCTCTTGTAATGTGTCAAGGATCAGATCAGCAGGCCTAGTAAGCAGGCAGTAAGAAAAGCTTAGAGATAGGAAAAGAGTAGCGGTAGGGAGAGAAGAAAGGTAGGAGTCAGAAAGTCACTTGGTCACTTACTCATTTGACATCATAATTCCATCAGTATGAGTTTTAGCAAAATAAACATATATTATAACATTCTAGTAAGTTCTAGTAAGCTCCTAGTCCTTTAGTGGCTATTTCCATTAAATTTGTTCCAGGTAAAGTATCCAAGGAGACCAAGTACCTATAAAAGCGTCTTGTTTCATATAGTAATAACTGAGTAGTTCCTCCATCCTCATGGTGTTACCCATCTCCTCGATCCATTCAGCAATGGTTGGAGGAGAGACAGATCTCCAGTGGCGGGGGATTACAGATCTGGCTGCTCCTAGGCAAAAACCTATCAACGATCTTTTATAGCTCGTAACAGAATCTGGTAAAATTGATAACAAACCCACAGCCGGTGTTGGCTGCCAGTCCAATCCAGACAATTTACCCATTATTTGAAATACTGAGGTCCAGAACGGTTGCAGACTATTGCAAGACCACCATATATGCAAATGGGAACCAACCTCTCTATTGCATCTCCAACACCGGTTTGAGACAGTAGGGTAAATTGTATGTAGGATATCTGGACATTTATACCACCAAAATTTTATAATTAGTTTCTTGAGTTTTACATGCAATGGAAAATTTATGTGTCAATAAAAAACTGTTTTCCCATTGTTGTTTCGAAAATGTTGTCTGTTTCCCATTTCTCAGTGTATTTAGGAAACACATTATCCGATCTAATATCGGGTAGGTTGTATAATATTGAGATTGCGTGTTGTTCTTGAGAACATAACACTTCAAAGGCTGAAGGTCATAAATTGCAAGACCAAGTGCTCATCAATTTCTTTACCCAATGTTGGAGCTGTGTATATTTTAAACGCAGAAGGAAAGTATCAGCCTCTAGGGGGCATATGGTCGGCAAGGGTATCAATTGCTGGTTCTTTAAAACTTGTGAGCAATAGAAACTCTCATTGTATCTCCTCCCCAAGAAAAGGCCTCGAGTCATACCTGGAGGGAAATCTGGGTTTCCTATTATTGGGGAGAGAGGTCCGTTACGTTTTATTAGAGATGGTGACATTTTAAGTGATTGATCTGCTTGCATAAGGATATCTTTACATATCCTGGGAAGTGAACAGGCATCAGGTCGCAAGGAAGGTTTCAACCACTATAAGGCCTGTATCGGTCTATCTAATACTGATTGTTCAATCTGGATCCATTGTTTATACTCACGGTGGTGGAACCATTCTAGTATTCTATTAAGTACAGTTGCCCTTAAATATTTTCTAATACACGGCAGGCTCAGTCCTCCGCGTGATTTATGTCTTTCTAGAGTATTTTTTACTTATCCTAGGTTTCTTACCCCCCAAACAAAGTCAATAAATGCAGATTGTAATCTATCGAAAAAACATTTAGGGGGTTGGATGGGTATGGTTTGGAAGCAGTAAAGAATTTTTGGCAATACATTCATTTTTATTGCATTTATTCGCCCAAACCAGGAGATGTGGAGAGGGCTCCATTTTATAAGGTCTTTTTTGATTTGGTTTAGAAGGGGTTCATGGTTAAGTTGGTAGAGCTTATCTAAATTTGCAGGGATATTTATACCTAGGTATTTTATCAATGTCGCCCCCCACCGGAATGGGTAGTTGGACTGCAGCATACTTTGTATATTGGCTGACAATGAGACGTTCAGTGCCTCAGATTTATCCATATTAATTTTAAAGTTGCTAAAGTCCCCGTATTTTTTAAATTCAGACATTAATACTGGGATAGATACAATTGGATTTGAGATAAAAGTCAGCAGGTCGTCTGCGTACAAGGCCAGCTTATATGCTTTTCCTTTTATACTAATTCCAGTGATATCTGGGTTACTTCTAATTGCCACAGCCAGATGTTCCATGACTAAAGCATATAACAATGGGGACAGAGGGCAGCCCTGTCGCGTTCCATTATGTATCTTCACTGGCTCTGATAGGGTTCCATTTATTCTGATTCTAGCTTGAGGGGTCGAATAAAGTGCCATAATTCGTTGTGTAGCTTTAGGCCCTAATCCTATTTGAGATAAAGTTTCTTGCAGGAAGGTCCAATTGACTCTGTCAAAAGCTTTTTCAGCATCGGTTGACAGAGCCAATATAGGGGTCCCCTGCCGCTGTGCAATATCCATGATTGTAATAACTTTCAGGGTATTGTCCTTAGTTTCACAGCCTTGTACGAAGCCAACCTGATCTGAATGAACTAGATGAGGGAGGTGAGTCTGAAGTCGTTCTGCAAGTATCTTGGCATAGAGCTTAGTGTCAACATTAGAAGTGATATAGGTCTGTAACTTGAGCAGGTCAAGGGGTCTTTCCCGGGTTTATGTATCAAAGATAAGTATGCATCTAACATGGTCGTGGGGGTTTTTAGCGTAGCATCAAAATTATTGAATGCAGAAAGCAAGAGATCTGAGATATCGTCTCGTACCGTTTTGTAAAATAGGGAGGTAAACCCATCTGGGCCTGGAGCTTTCCCTGGTTTAATATATTTCATAGATTGTAATAGTTCAGTCATAGTTATCGGGTCTTCTAAAGCATTAATATCATCTTGCTTAAGGCAGGGAAGTGCAATTTGCTGAATGTATTCCTTCATTTTGGTCACAAATTGTTTATCAGTATGTTGCAGAGGGTTCTGAATGTTATATAAATCTGTGTAATACTTTTGTAACACTGTGACAATTTCTTGAGTTCTATATACCACTTTGTCAGTTTGGGTTTTTATGGCAAAAATGAAGGAAGTACTCTGTTTCTGTTTGAGAGCTTGTGCTAGAGCTTTCCCAGGTTTATTACCATGCTCATAGAAATAGCTCTTGCATTTCTGTAGACCATAAACCGATTTTTTATTCAATTCAGTTTTTAATAACTCTCTAGTGCTAAGAAGCTCCTTTTGGACAGTTTCAGATATAGAGGCTTTATGCAACAATTCCAATTTTGTTATTTCGCTGCATAAATCCGCTATACGTTTTGATCTTGCACTTTTTATTCTAGCGCCGTGTTTTATGAAAATGCCCCTGAGTACTGCTTTTAGCGTTTCCCATTTTGTCACTGGGTGCGTTGTATCAGTTGTATGTATATCTCTAAAATAGGCAATTTCGGTCTTTATTTCATTCACACATTCTGTGTCTCTGAGCAAGGATTCGTTTAGCCTCCACGACCATGCTTTGCGTTCTAGTGAGTGGATTTTAATAGTAAGAAATATGGGCGCATGATCTGATAGCAGCTGGATTCCTATACTGCAGTCCACCACCTAGTCCAAGGCAAAGTGCGACACAAACAAGTAATCAATCCTGCTATACATCTGATGTACTTGTGAAAAATAGGAATAGTCTCTCTCATTAGGATGACAAATCCGCCAGGTATCCATCATCCTGTTTGAATAAAGTTGGGATTTTATATTTCTGATTGTGCTAAAGGGTACACATGATTTCCCAGTCGATGTATCTATCCTAGGGTCTAAAGGGATATAGAAGTCACCTCCCATGATCAGGACCCCCTCAAAGAAACCTTCAAGTCGGGTCAGTACTTTTGCCATAAATTTGTGTTGACTATGATTTGTTGCATATCCATTGATCAGCGTCAGGATCTGACCTGAGATATTTATTTTAATACAGATATACCGTCCCCTGGGGTCTGCAATTGAGTCCAACAGTGAGAAATTAAGGTTTTTATGAAAGGCAATTGCCACACCTTTGCTTTTAGATTGAGGGTTATCACTGAAAAACCAGGTTTGGTAAAATCTATTTTTAAAATGTGGTCTATGACCCGACTTGAAGTGAGTTTCTTGTAACATTGTTATCATAACTCTCTGTTTATGTAAACTTGTCAATATTTGCGACCTTTTTGTTGGGGAGTTGAAGCCACGGACATTATAGGAGCAGATCTTAACATCAGACATGGTTAGATAGGTATGTTTTCATGCAGGCAGAGCAGTGACCAAGTGACTGAAAGAGAAGAATAGGCATTAACATCAAAAACAATGTTTTCCCAAAACATTTTAACTGTTTGAAAAATTTAACCCGTCCATTAATATAAATGCGAGTAATAAGGGCTAATTTTCCATAGTAAGTCTCGGATGGTTCAAGTACCCTATGTGGGGGAGTAGGGTAGACTATGGACTGCGCCATGAAAATGATGATGAAAATGTAACCACAGCCTAGTTTAGCTAGTGCAACAGAGTAACAGATATAGATAAAACTTATGATAATAATGAACCTTTCTGGACCCGTGCGTAATTAACTGCCCCTTTTACTTGGGGGGGATAGTTAGTCCATTCAACTGAAATGAAAAGTCACACAATATTTTCAGGTGGTTACCACTCTCTTCTTAGTCGGAGTACTCGGGCCACTTCGCGGTGTATGTTCTCTGACCGGGTGGTTCTTCTTATTGGTTGGGATGCTTCGCTGGTCGGCAGGAGACATAAGCCATTCCCAGGATTGCCAGTTCGGAACTGTGACTTGCGGGAGGCCTAGTTGTTCCAAAAAAGTGTGGACATCCCGTGGAGCTCTCATGGTAATCGGTTTACCGTTTCTCAGTACTGACAGAGCAAAGGGGAATCCCCATTTGTAGCGTATGTCATGTTCTTTAAGAAGGTCCAGTACAGGTGTTAAGGCTCTTCTCTGGCGTAGGGTGTTCCTAGATAGATCTTGAAACAGTCTCACTTTGGTATCAGCAAAGTCAATTTCATTTTTGTTTCTGGCTTTCATCATAATGGTTTCTTTCACCTTATAAAAGTGGACTCTGCAAATAACATTGTGTGGAGTATTGGATGACAGGTCTTTCGGCCTCAGTTCTCTGTGGACTCTATCCAATATAATAGGTTTCTCTGGTTTTTCGCCCAGGAGCGAATTAAATAGGGCAGTTATTGCCGTGGAAAGGTCTTGTTGGCCTATCGACTCAGGAAGGCCCTTGACTCTAATATTATTTCGTCTAGATCTGTTTTCTTGATCATCCAAAAGAGTTTGTAGGTGGCAAAAACGGGCATCATATTGGGTGATCGTCATATCCATTTGAGCAATGTGTTCTGAATTATTAAGAACTGACGTCTCTAATTGGGAGTATTTTTCCCCGATGTCAGTCAATTTACTGTGCAAGGCCGCAATCTCTGTCTTCAGTGCGGATTCGGTGTCATGAACTAGTGTCTCTATATCTCTCCTGGATGGTAAAGAGAGGATTTGTGCCCTTAACTCTGAGTCCATCTGAGTGGCAGTGATATCATTATTAGAACGAGATATGCGTTGTTCTAGTCCACCATTTTGAGATGGGAGTTGAGGCGCAGATTGCTGTGGCCTAAAGATCCCGGGCTCAAAGGAGTGTTCGGGTATAGAAACCAAAATGTCCCCTTTATCTGGTGCAAATATGGCGGGAGCTTTCACATGATATGGGGATGGGGATATTTGCCAGTCTTCCCCACTTTCCCATTGCGGTGAGGCCTCTGCGTGTATGGTAGGTATGGGTTCATTGTAAGGTAAAGGCATATTACCTGTCAACATTTTTGGTTTTACAGGGCAGTCAGTACTCGTCTCGGAGTCCTCCGGAGAGTCGGGTGGATCATCTTGCGTTTGCGAGAGAGTCAAAGATGGCGCCTTGTTGGGAGAGGCCGCACGGACATCTGAACAGGATGCTGATCGTCTTTGAAAAAATCTCGTCATACAAGTTTTCTGATCAATCTCCATGTCGTCAGGACTCTTCCGACTTCTTTTATTCTTGCCCATAGCGAAAAGTAGGTCCAGAAACAGGCTTAAAGCTGACTCTGTGCACAGAGCTGAAACAGCTAGCGTCTGCTCGCGGCCATAGTCAGACCACGCCCCCTCATATTCCAATTTTTTATGAAAATGAAATTGAAAAGAACACATCAAGATATTGAAAACATTTGTCTGCCCTTCCACAATGATCAAAAACGTTTCCAAAAAAAAAAAAGAGCTGTTTTACTTTTTGAAAAAATGCATACCAAAACATTGTGATCTTTATGTCTAGTCTAATACAGTAGTGGAGTCATAGAGAAATTACCGCACCTTATCTCAACAGTAACAAAAAACGTAATTAAAGGTATCCTGTCATTTCAAAATGCATCAGTTAATAGTGCTGTTCCAGAAGAATTCTGCATTGAAATCCCTAAGAACAGCACTCAATAGTAAAACCCATGTCCCACTGTGTACTTTTCAGTTACATTGAGAAGGAAAAACAACAGCCTGCCAGAAAGCAGTTCCCTCCTAAAGTGAGGACACAAGTCACATGACCGGAGCAGCTGGGAAATTAACAAAATGAATATAAAAAAATCTATTTGCTCTTTTGAGAAATGGATTTCAGTGCAGAAGTCTACTGGAGCAGCACTATTAACTGATGTGTTTTTTGAAAAACATGTTTTCCCATGACAGTTTCCCTTTAACACAAATCTGGATATAACTTTATGGATTATGAGGACAACCCAGGCCAGACTGGATTCTTCATTGTTTGAATTAAAAGTTTACTTATTGTTATTCCAAGCAACACATTCAAACATTATATTAATTTAGAACAGGTATAAAGTAATATGAATTTATGTACAGTCTATTAGACATGGGGGATCACAGACTGTGGCAGGCAGAATGTCATGTACAGGGAAATCTTTGTTCCCTGACAGGAAAATCTTATTCGCTGAATGTAAATCCATTTCCAACATTGTTTCTCCATGTGTTTTTTTTCTCCACATATTTCGAGAACAGCTGGCAACTAATGTAAAAGTAATCTTTCTACCAGTCTTGTTTTAACACTACCCACTACACTGGGTAGTATTAGCAGGACTTTCATTTGTGCTTCACAGTTTGTAACAGAGTAAGAGATAATAAACCCCAGACCAGGGGTCCCCAACCTTTTTTGCTTGTGAGCCACATTTAAATTTAAAAAAGAGTTGGAGAGCAACACAAGCAGAAAAAGTCCATGTCGATGACAAATTAGAGCTCTGATTGGCTTTTTGGTAACCCCTATGGACTGGCAACCTACAGGAGATAATGTTTGGCAGGACATCTGTTTTTTATGCAACCAAAACTTGCCTCTTAGCCAGTAATTCAAAAATAAGCACCTGCTTTGAGGTCACTGGGAGCAACATCCAAGGGGTTGGAGAGCAACATGTTGCTTGCGAGCTACTGGTTGGGGATCACTGCCCCAGACTCTCCTAGGGGCACAATGTAGGTTAGGCCAACAATTGTAGAATATGTTTTATGGCATAACAAAATACAAAAACTGTTTGTTTGTTTTTTAACTGTAATGCATATGTCATTTAGATCTGGACCTGAATTAGATCAAACCTGCAGTTCTTTTTTGTTTGCTATAATATCAATATATGAATATAAGCATAGCATTTTTTACATAATAAAAGAACAAACTGTATGAAAGGTTGAGCATATTTATATGTGGGGCAAAAAAAATATTTTCTAGGTATATTTGTTTGCATGATTAATACTTTGGTCAGAGATTATGCTACAGATATGGGACCTATTATCCTTAATGCTCGGAACCAGAGGATTCCTGTATAAAGGGTCTTTTCATAATTTGGATCACCACACTTTAAGGGACTGATTTACTAAGGGTTGAATTTGGTTGTGGAAAATACTTTAAAATTCGACTGTCGAATGTTTTTTTCGATCGAAAAACGGGCGTATTCGATTGAATGAAAATGGTTCAAATAGTTCGAATCATTCAATTCGATCGAACAATTTCAACGATTTTCACCAAAATCCTTCGAATTCTCAGAACTTAGAAAAATTTTCTGTCCAAGTTCTGTGAGGTTCCCCATATGCTAAAATGGCAATTTGGCAGCTTTGAGCTGGCAAATAGTCGAATTTGAAGGATTTTTAAAGGGCCCGTACGTCGAAATTCGAAAATTTTAATTTTCGAATTTTTAACAATTCAAATAGAATTTTGGGCTATTCTATAGTCGAAGTAGCCCAGAATTTTTTGACCCTTAGTAAATCAGCCCCATAATGTATAGGCTAAGTAAAAAACCTAATTGTGTAGGCAATAATGTATACTATGTGGCACTGGTTTTATTTTTGGCTGTAAATTAACATTGTCTTAAAAAATAGCCCCTTTATTGGAGTTCCACATAGTCATTCTCTGTACCCTGTCCCGCTTTCAAATGAAGAGTGGGCTTGTCCTAATAGTCCCTGCCAGAAGCATAGTAGGCCAGTCAGCTGCTGATTGGTTCCTATCCTACAGTGCAGTTTGCTACCATCTCCCCTGTCAGACAATTCAGTGGGCAGAAAGTGGAACAGATGGGTAGGACTAGTAGAGTTTTTGCATAAATTTTCAATAAGGTATTCAGAAACACAACTTTTTAAAGCATATTCCTTCTATATCTAAAAGAGTTGGCACATTCTTGTTTTTTTACATAGTATGTCCCCTTTACGTTTCTTTTGACAGTACTGGGTTTGCAGATTAAAAATGCTGTAACCCTAATTTGTCTTAAAAAGACAAATATCAACTATTTGTAACTGGATAGAGAACTGGCTAAAAGATAGACTACAAAGAGTGGTAGTAAATGGAACATTTTCTAATTTGACCAGTGTTGTTAGTGGGGTACCGCAGGGCTCTGTACTGTGTCCCTTGCTTTTCAACTTGTTTATTAATGACCTGGATGTGGGCATTGAAAGTACGGTTTCTATTTTTGCAGATTATACTAAATTGTGCAGAACTATAGGTTCCATGCAGGATGCAGGATTTATCTAAGTTGGGAAATTTGGCAGCAAACTGGAAAATGAGGTTCAATGTTGATAAATGCAAGGTTATGCACTTTGGCAAAAATAATATAAATGCAAGTTATACACTAAATGGCAGTGTGTTGGGAGTTTCCTTAAGTGAGAAGGATCTTGGGGTTTTTATAGATAACAAGTTGTCTAATTCTGAGCAGTGTCGTTCTGTAGCTACTAAAGCAAATAGGGTTCTGTCTTGCATAAAAAAGGGCATGAACGCAAGGGATGAAAACATAATTATGCCTCTTTATAGATCCCTAGTAAGACCTCATCTGGAATATGCAGTGCAGTTTTGGACTCCAGTCCTGAGGATTTTCGCGCTGTTGAAAGTACAGGACCGAGTAGAGGCGAGCCGTGAGCGAGTGAAGGATAACATAGGCATGGAACAGAAGTCCTAGAGCCTCTGAGGAAGTCGCGCAGCGACGAAACGCGTTACGCAAAGGCAGGTACGTCATCTCCAAGAGCCCAGGAGGAAGCCAGCGTGGTGCAGAAGCAACGCAGGTCGGAGCTTAAAAAACCACAGAACATATACGGCACTCGGGACATTGCAGACTGTTACGGAGATACATTTTTATACCTGATTTTAACCACTAAAAATGTGAGTGTAACCGATTGGTTTTATTTAATTTAAAAATAAAAAGGTTTTATGCTATTTCTGCGCATTACACTTTTTACAGCTTCAACTGCCATCTAAATATCCATGTCTACAAAATATAGATGTGATAAAGTTTATTGAAACGATTGTAAGTACCCACCCGCTTACTCACTCTGTGGTGATTATATAAAGGCTAAATACACTAGATTGGGAGTGGGAACCTACAAATGTGGAACTACAACACTCAAAAATTACTACACTATATACTTTTTCTCCTTTTTCCCATTTTTTTCCCATTTTTTTTCCCTGGTTGCACATTCTTTTCCGAGCTTTCATTAGCGCTGACCCTGTGGATTTGGATTTTGGTTGTATTTTTTCTCGAGGAGAAACGAGAATCGTTGGGCCGGATTCTTGAAAGGAAAAGAAATAGAGACTTAGGTCAAAATAATTTGTTTACATTTGGACAATCAAAGCTTTAGCAGACACAGCACAGAATGGCACCACTGAAGGAATAGCACAGGGATTTCAAAGTATACAACTTCCAGGTTGTCAGTACCTCATGTTTACGGGATCTCCTACAGTAGACATGGAACAGGGATAAAAATATAAACAAATTCTCTTGTCAGAGCTGTGATCCCTTCACTACAAGTAAGCAGGGCCTGGGAGAACGCTACTCCCTTCTATCCTTCTATATTTGAGCAGAAAATAATTTTCTCATCTATTTGAGGTTACCCTCAGAGTATTAGATAATGTGTTGCACTCCTTAATAATGAGATTCCGGCTTTATTTAAAGCACCTGGGATCAGAGTATTGGCGATCCAAAAGTAGATTCCCCTTTGTACCGATCTCTTGGACGGCTGTAGTGTTCACGGTGCCGACTCTGTGCTGGGGGGAGAATGTCGGTTCTGGTTCACAGTATAGTTAACTGCTTCCGGGGGTCGGCTTCTTCCTCGTGCTGGATGCTGACTGTAGTAGTATTTTTCTGCTATATTTTTTTAGGTACCATTAGGGATCGATATCCCCATAATAAATTGTTGGTACGGCAATTTAATAAATAATATTACTTTTATTAGAAACGGATTAACAAAGCCCAATGCCTTTGGTATCTAAAAATCTAAAAATACTTCCTCCGCAAATGACCCTTGTTCCAATTTGATTTAATTTATCTGGTCCGTGGGTGGTTCTAACAATTTGTATAATCAGTACAAGTCTCTCTGATGAAAATAATTAATATACAGTAGCATGCTAAAATACATTGGCATAGTAAAAACAATTTAATAATTTAAAAAACACTAAAAATATCAATATTAAGTCCTCTTGGTGTGAGTGTTTTAAGTTTGTGAATCCAGAAGGTTTCTTCCTTTGATATTAATTTAATTATATCACTCCCACGCCAATGTGCCTTTTTCTGAACTATCCCCAAAAAGGTTAATAGGGAAGGATCTGAAAGATGATGTGACTTAAAATGTGCTGACACGCTGTGTGTTAAGACTCCTTTTTTAATATTATTAATGTGCTCTCTTATTCTTGTTTTTAGATTTCTACCAGTCCTTCCTATATACTGTAATTTACAGGGACATTCAAGTAAATACATTACATTGCTACTGTTGCAAGTTATTAGAGTCTTAGGGGAAGATTTACTAAGAGCCGAATTTTTGAAGTGAAAAAACTCTGGTAGTAGTTTGAACCATTGGATTGTGTCGTTCGAATGGAACGATTAGAAGGATTTTGTGCAAAATCCTTCAAATTCCTTCAAATTTTCAGGACAAGTTCTATGAGGTCCCCCATAGGCTAAAATGGCAATTCGGCAGCTTTAAGGTGGCGAAGTGTCAAAATTGAAGGATTTTACATTTTTTTCAATGCCAATCAAATTTTGGGTTATTCTATAGTCGAAGTAGCCCAAAATTACTTTGAAATTTTAATATTTTTAATTTGAATTTTATTCTAATATTCACACAACCCTTATGGGCAAATTTACTAAAATTCACTCAAAATCCTACGAATCCATTCGAAATTCGATAACCGTTCAGCAAAGCGAAATGCCCCAAATTAACCCATCACTACTCCCAAACCATGGTGAGCCTACCATACCTTTTACTGCTTAAAACTTACATTATTGCTGGTGACCAAGGGGAGATTTATGTTGCTAGAAAGCATGCTTTACTTATTAACTGCCTGGGAGCAGAGGGAAAGCTTATATTCTGTACATTACTTTTACCTGATGAAACTGCTCTTACTGCTATAAAGCAGAAGCAGAAGAATGTGGTTGCCGAAAGATATAAATTACGCCAACGTGGACAAAGTAATGGCGAATCCACAGAACAAATTGTAGCAGCTATGAGAGAGCTGGATTTTACCTGTAACTTTGGGAATCAAAGATGCTAAGAGAAAAAGTAGTGGAAAAAACAAAATCACCATGCATTAGCAAGAGACTGCTCTTAGAACAGAATTTAACCCTTGCAAAGGCTATTACAGTTGCCAGTCAAATATAAACAGCAGTGGCAGAGGCTAAAGTCAGGGAACTCCTGGGAATGTACATATTGTGAAAGGGATTCACTGCAAAACTGTGCATCAAATACAAATAAAAAATACTGCTTTCGCTGTGGTTCAATACAACACACTGCAAATTATGCTACATGTCCTGCAAGCTGTACAGTGTCGCGAATGCAAAAAGGTTGGTCATTTTGCTAAGATCTGCCATAGTTCTGCTAAAGATGTTCATGAAGTAACTACTACAATAGTTACAATATTATTGTGGATAAAGCTGGTTGTAAGGCACCGCAGCTCTGTCATGGAGCTTGCGGCCACCTCCCTCTCAGCCTATTTAAGTTTGCACAGGTGCAGTAACGATGCGCAGTTATACTTACTCTATCTGGAAGTAAGGCTGGTGTCTCTCATGCTCCAAGATCTTCATGTCAAGAGTCATCTTGCCTGCAGTCTCCTGTTTCCAGTCCTTCTACCTTTTCTCAGCCTTGCCTCCTCAGTTTCCTGGCCTGCTCCAGCACCTCACTTGAACAGGCATCTTCAAACTTTTGCTCGATCCATTGCTAGACAGATCTACCTTAGCAACCACAGCTTCCTCCTACTCATTTCAGTAACCAACGTCCAGCTTCAGTCTCCAGGCCACTGCTAACAGCTTTCCTCTTCACCAACAATTCTTCCCCGGCAACATCCATAGCAACGGTCCGCATGGCAATCTCTTTTTACCTGCGTGAGTTATAATAAGCTTATATTTACGACTGCATTGTTGTTGCTGCAAAAACTGTTATTTCACCCCTGCTTGATATCCATATCAAAGACTGTGTATTGAATCTTTACTTGCACCCTGCCTGTGTCTACATCAAGTCTGTGCTCATTACTTCATGCTTGCATCCAGCCAAGACTGTGCTCATTAACCCCTTGTCTGCAGCCTGCCTGTGTCTACACCAAGACTGTGCTCATTAACCCCTTGTCTGCAGCCTGCCTGTATCTACACCAAGACTGTGCTCATTAACCTTTGTCTGCAGCCTGCCTGTGCCTACATCAAGATTGTGCTTATAATTTCATGCTTGCATCCTGCCTGTTCTTAGTATCCAAGACTGTGCATTCAATTATATTCTTGACTCAGCATTTTTGAATGTGAACTATGAACCCTTGTTTCTGATTACCTGTGGCATGCTATGAACTTTGATCTATTGCCTATTTCAGTTAACGGGGGTACAGATGGTTACTCCCCAATCCAAGACTTTCATGCTTGTTCCAGTTACCGTGTGTACTGCTACTTACCTTGAGTATTGAATTGCTCTCACTCTATGTACAGTCAAGTTTCCTTTGCTAAAAGAGGACTTATTCAAGGTCATATCTGCTCCTCTGATTTCCTGTGGGAAGAAAAGTATTTTTTGAAAGACTGTTTAACTTTCTAAGGACTTTCCTAACACAGTATACTCTCCTAGAAGCTCCTGCTTATTTCCAGAACTACTGCGGGTTTTCCTTCTTGGGATGTGCAGGGATTGTCCTTCTGTGAGACCTGAAAATAAAGAGTTTAATTGAATTCCTCATGGTGTTATTATTGCTGCACAATACAGGGTTCAACTAACACATTAAATTCCTAACACTGGTACATTTATTCCAGACAAGTTTATATGCACTGTCAATGTCAATACTGCTTGTACTGACAAGGGGCACTCCATTAAAGGAACAGTAACACCAAAAATGAAAGTGTTTTAAAGAAAAGAAGTAAAGAAAATATCATGTAGTGTTGCCCTGCACTGTTAAAACTGATCTGTTTGCTTCAGAGACACTA
Source organism: Xenopus borealis (assembly GCA_024363595.1). Lineage (NCBI taxonomy): Eukaryota > Metazoa > Chordata > Amphibia > Anura > Pipidae > Xenopus > Xenopus borealis. Next base: position 77,631,466 of record CM044441.1, read on the forward strand.
CTATATTTCATATAAACAAGCTGTTAAGTAGCAATGTTGGAAATTGCGAAACGGCTTCATGGCACAGGATAAGTAATGGATAACAGATAACATTATGTTCTACAGAGCTTATCTGCTGTGTATCATGAGCCTTTTCTCATTTGAATGGCTGGCCCCATGGCTACACAACAGCTTATTTATATAAACAATAGTAGTGCTTCTGAAGTAAACACTGCAGTTTTATCAGTGCAGGGCAACACTATTATATTTTTATTACTTTAAGACAATTCCATTTTTTGATGTTACTGGTCCTTTAACCTGATCCTTGATACAGGTTCAGCTGTTTCTATACTACCAAAGGATGTTTTTTTGAAATACTTTGCAAAAGATGTGCTTGTTGAACCTGCCCTGAGACTGGTCAGTTACTTAAAGGATTCAATCCCTGTGCTTGGTTGCTTACCAGCAGGCCCAGACTGATAATATGTCCACTTGGGCAATTTCCCAGAAGGGCCGCTCCACTTACTTGTGAAATGGGCTGGGCAGGGGTAGAGAGAACTGTGCACAGCCTCTGCTCTCCCTTCACACACAGTGAGCTATCTTACTTTCTGCCCTCCTCCTCCTGTTATTGGCAGGGAAAGGCAACGTTCCTCTGATTGGCCAGAAGACAGGGTGGGAGGTGTCAGACAGTTCCAGTGTGTGTTTGTGTGTGTCAGTGAGTGTGTGTCAGTGTATTTTTGTGTGTGTGGGGAGGGAAGGGGGAGCTTTGATTTTATTTGCCTGGGCTGATTTCTACTCCCAGTCCAGCTCTGCTTACCAGTGACTGTATAATTTGAATCAAATACTGCAAAATTTTACTTTTACATTACTTTTACATTGTGAATAAGGGTACTCCTATACTTGGAATGGATCTATTTGCTGCATTAAACCTACACTTAGGGGTAAATTTAGTAAGGCTCGAATTTAGAAAATCTGAAAATCTACCATTGTATTTTTTTTTGGGGGGGGGGTCATTTTCGATCAATATGGCCATTACAATTGAAAATGGCTGTATTCATTTGAATTAAAATCGTTTGAATTGAACGATCACATTGCTCGAATTTAACGATTCGAACTATTTTTTTTTATTTTTTTATTTGATTTCTCAGGACTTAAAAAAAGTTTCAGGACAGGTTCTAGGAGGTCCCCCATAGACTAAAATGGCAATTTGGCAGCTTTAATGTGGCAAATAGTCAAATTCGAAGGATTTTTAAATGGCCAGTACTTCAAAATTCATGTCAAAATTTTTCATTTCAAATCGAATTTGGGGCTATTCAATAGTTGAAGTAGCCCAACATTACGTTGAAATTAGAATTTTTTAAATTAAAATTTAATTAGAATTTTCACTTCAACCCTTAGTAAACCTGCCCCTTAGTTGATGGTCTCATTACTACAGCACCAGTGCCTGCCACACAACCTGTTACTAAAATGTTACCACAAAGCAACACTTCACTGGACTGTGCAAAGAACAAAGTTAAGTTGAGACCAGATGTAAAGCCAGTATGCCAGAAACTGAGGTGATTGCCCTACTCTATAAGGAAGACTGCCTCACAGGAACTAAAGAAACTGGTAGAGCAAGATGTGATTGAAAAATCAGAATCCTCCAAATTGGTTTCACCAATTGTTCTAACAATGAAGAAAGAAAAATCAGAATCCTCCAAATGGGTTTCACCAATTATTGTAACAATGAAGAAAACTGGAGGTATCAACTGTATTGATCTCCGTGAACCTAATAAAGCAATTGTTATGGATAATCATCCTTTGCCACACATAGAAGAAATATTTTCAGAACTCTGAGGAGCAAAATTCTTTTCCACCCTGGATCTTCAGAGTGCTTACCATAATGTATTACTGCATGAGGAAAGCAGAGACTTCACTGCATTTATCAGCCATGGTGGTTTGTTTTGGTTCAAGCATGTACCTTATGGACTGGCTTCAGCACTGAGTTGTTTTCAAAGACTGATGTCTTCTATACTCCATGACATACCTGGTGTACAATTCTACTTGGATGATATAATTTTCAAGCTATAACTATGAATCATCATGACAAGTACCTAGAAAAGTTTCTGAAATGCATTGATTCTGCAGGACTGAAACTGAACCTTTCCAAATGCCACTTAAGAAAAAATTAGCTATTATTTGTGGGGCATATCATTTCACAAGAGGGATTGCTGCCTGACCTTGACCATGTCAAAGCTGTTACACAAACACCTACTCCATCTGATTTTCAAACCTTACGAGCTTCCTTAGGTCTTACTTCATGGTATTCTAAGTTTATTCCCAACTTTGCTTCAGTTGTGTGGCCACATAGAGCACTACTACATGGAACATCGAGTCTGGTTTGGTCAGAGACTGCTCAACATAGCTTTGAAATAGTGAAACGGTTAATTGTGAACAGTCCAGCACTAGCTTTATATGATCCTGCACTACCCACTATGGTTACTACAGAAACTTAAGACTATGGCGTTGGTGATGTTCTCACACAGATCCATGCTGATCATTCAGAGAAAACTGTTGCATTTGCATCTAGAACACTTACAGAGACAGGGTATAAGTAGTCCATTGTTGAAAAAGAAGCTCTAGCATTTGTTTGGGAAACAAAAAAATGGAGCACCTATGGGGTAGAGAATTTACCTTATGCACAGCCCTTTAACTACACTGCTTATGACAAAGGGACTAAGAAGAGCTGGAATGCATATACAGATGCAGCCACTGGAATTTGTGAATTAAATGCTTCGTGACTTGAGTTAATTGAAGAAACTGTTATCTAAAGTTATCTTAACTCATTTAATGCATTTAACCTTTTCATTAGCATACCAAAGCACCGTTGTTTTCAATGGTGAACTCTTTAATTGGATGGGATGCTGTCACACAATATTCTGTGCTAAGTGGGATAAATGGGATAGATGAGTTAAGTTTTTCTGTGTCAAATGCACAATCCAAAGTGGCTTCATCTGTAGCTAGATGGTCAGCAAGGCTACTGAATTTCAACTACAAAATTCAATACAAACCAGGTTTTAAACATGTTAATGCTGATCACTTTTACCTTTACCTGCAGATTCCGATACACCGGATGAGGACATAGAAGTTGGAGCACTAACTCATTTACTATCATCCACAGTTACAGCTGCTGATTTTAAGCAAGCTTGCCCCACATGTCCAATTCAAGTAAAACTAAGGATTCCAAAGTGCCTTCTGTCTGAATCCTCTTTCCAGCATTTTCTCTCAGCTTTAAGTGCCTTATAGTGATAGTTTATATTGATATAGAGAATAACTAAAATTATTGCTGTGTTTTAGACTGCCCTTATTCCTATGTCTATGTTATATATTGAAAACAACTGCATTGTATTTCCTGTTTTATTAACACTACATATCTGATCTGAATTTCATTTTCCTTTTCCTTTTTTTCTGCTGTTTTTATGGACATTGAAGGAATTGTGTATTTATCCACAGTATATGATGCCTTATTCATTGAAGTCATGTATATGTCTAGTTATTACAGTCATTTTCCTTATATCATGGCATCTGAACACTGACTTACTAAGTTATAAAGTTTGAAGGCAAGAGTCTGTCCAATCTTAATCTGGTAAGAAAAACATGTGCACACTCAGGCCCTTCGTAGTAATACCGCTAGGTGCTCAAAACTTTAAGGGAGATGGCACTCCCACTTAGGCAGCGATCCAAAAATACAAGTTGGCACACACAGCGAGTTAAACCGGGGTGCTACCCCTGGTGCGTTTATTGCGTCATACAACGTTTCAGGGGGCGTGCCCCCTTCGTCAAGTGATATAGAAACAAACGTGCATACCATTATATAGGCAAAAGAACCCAGCCCCAGTTGAAAAAAAGTCCAGTGTCCATAGAATGCAGTTCCTGCAAACAGTTCTTTCACATGCAATCTTAATCTGGACCTTATTCATATTTATCACAAGCATAGATCTTGCAGAGGCCTTTCGATGCAAAAATTCCACAATTCTGATAACTGTATCATTAAGAATCCTTCTGTTAAAGGTTCTCAAATTCCCTTTCTCTTTGCTAAAAATGTAGGCAACTGTGTTATGTGAATTGCTAGAGGAATATAGAGAAACCTGCAATATTCTTGGATGTATTCATACTTCCAACTCTAGATCAGAGGTTCCCCCAACCTTTTTTACCCATGAAACACATTCATTTGTAAAAAGAGTTTGGGAGCAACACAAGCATGAAAAAAGTTCCTGGGGTGCCAAATAAGTGCTGCTATTGGTGATTTGGTAGCCCATGTGGACTTGGCAGTACATCCAGTTTTTCTGCAACCAAAACTTGCCACCAAGCCATGAATTAAAAAATAAGCTCCTGCTTTAAGGCCACTGGAAGCAACATCAGATAGGTTAGAGAGCAACATGTTGCTCATGAGTCACTGGATTGGGATCACTGCTCTAGATGAAGACTCTGAGTGGGAATATGCTTTGCCGTAAAGAACAATCTAAACCACCCACAATTATGAACTTATCACAAAATGCTTTCAGTAGAGAAAATGTAATGCCCTTTCATATTATTTTGTGGTTGCCAACAAATTAGAAATTTTACAAAAGAAACAAAATACCATTAAAATAAAGAACACTTACTGTATACAGTGGCTAAATCTGATATAAATCCAAAACAGAATAAAAAGACCTATTGCATTCTTTTAGCAGAAACTGATAAACTATCAATTCAAGTAAACCTTCTATCTGAACTGAGAAAAAATTGACCTTTATTAAAATATATTCTCAGCTATCCACAAAACAAATAAATTCACCAAACTGCAAAAGATGACTAGGGACGAGCAAATGTTTTCGCCGTGGAAGTTACGCCTAAATGGGAGAAAAAAAATGCTGTGCTTCAAAAAAATCTGGCCGCTGTGAATTTTTAGTAAAGCAAAATGGGTTAAATTTGCCCATCCCTAATGATTATGTATTTGAACATTGTCCCACCTTTCTCCCACTTCATTCCTTATCTCCTTTCTGTGCCTCTCCAAAATCAATAATATATATCAATATTTTAATTTGTGTTGGACTGTTATTGTTCAGCTAACACAACCAGCTTGCATTTTAAGAATTGAATTGAATTGAAGGTTGTTATAACGTATCTTATTTTTGTATCAGTTTTTTTAATCTCCATTTTTCTGGAAACTCCATATGTAAGTTGTCAATGTTAATTGTAAGAAGCCATAATCAATTGTTCTCCATTATCCTGGAACACATATTTACTATTACAGTAACCTAATCCTTCTTTTTGATGTCGCTTTGTAAGGCAGAAAGAGATGAACGCAAATGCTTTTAATCATCCCTATGATTTACGAGGCTCTATTTACTCTTTCCCAAGAGCTTGTTTTTCATGCTGCTTATAATAAAAAGGGCTTTGGAAAATAAATATTAGGTCAGATAAGGTTTAAATAGAATTTGAATTTCTTTTAAATTGAAAATGTGTTACAAGATGGACAAGTGACAATTTCTTTAAAACAATTTGCTACGGGGCATGTTTACTAGGGTAGAAGTGAATATTCAAATTAAATTTGAATTTTAAAAATTTGAATTTGAAGTAATCTTGGGCTACTTCAACTATTGAATAGCCTAAAATTCAAATTGAATTGAAAAATTTTGAATATTCAGAAATTCAAATTTCAAAGTACTGTCTATTTAAAAAAACTTTGAATTCGACACTTTGCAACCTTAAAATTGCTGAATTGTCATTTTAGCCTATGGGAGACATCCTAGAACCCTTACAAATTTTTTTCTAAGTCCTGGGAAATTGAAGGATTGTTTTGAAAATCGTTTTAACTGGGTGAATTGAATGATGCATTGAACAATTTTTATTCGATTGAAAATGGCCTTTAAAAAAAAAATTTTTTAAGTTTTTTTACTTAATTCTACCGTCAAATTTTTTTAAAGGGCTTTTTTGATTGAAAATTTACCTATTTCCATCCAATGAATCATTCGAAAGATTTTGCGCAAAATCCTTCGAATTCCTAGAAAAAATTTCAGTACAGACTCCCCCCATAGGCTACAATGGCAATTCGGCAGCTTTATGGAGGCAAAGCGTCGAATTCAAAGGATTTTAAAGGGCCAGTTCTTCGAAAATATCACTTATCGAATGTTCTAATTTTTTCTATTAAAATCGAATTTAGGCCTAAATAGCCCAAAATAACTTCGAAATTAGAATTTTTTAAATTCAAATTTTATTTGAATATTCACTTCAGCCCCTATGCAAATCTGACCCTAAATGTTTCTTTTCAGTTAAAAATAATCTTTACTTAATTGAACGTTTCTGTAAGAAATATCCCATAAATTAGCTACCCTGTATAACAAATTAATTTATAATACATTGTAAATTAATACATTTTTATTACATTGTAAATGTAATACATTTTTGAAGGGATCTTGTCATGGGAAAACATGTTTTTCTTCAAAACACATCTGTAAATAGTGTTGCTCCAGTAGACTTCTACACTAAAATCCATTTCTCAAAAGAGCAAACAGATTTTTTTATATTCAGTTTTGAAATCTGATACGGGACTAGACATTTTGTCAATTTCCCAGCTGCCCCTGGTCATATGACTTGTGCTAGCACTAGGAGGAAACTGCTTTCTGGCAGGCTGTTGTTTTTCCTTCTCAATGTAACTGAATAGTACGCAGTGGGACATGGGTTTTACTATTGAATGCTGTTCTTAGATCTACCAGGCAGCTGTTATCTTGTGTTAGGGAGCTGTTATCTGCTTACCTTCCCATTGTTCTGTTGTTAGGCTGCTGGGAGGAAAAGGGGAGTTGGTAATACCACTCCAACTTGCAGTACAGCAGTAAAGAAATATTGAACTTTATCAGAGCACAAGTCACATGACTTGGGACAGCTGGGAAATTTACAGTATGTCAAGCCCCATGTCAGATTTAATGAAATATAAAAAAAATCTGTTTGCTCTTTTGAGAAATGGATTTCAATGCAGAATTCTGCTGGAGCAGCACTATTAACTGATGCATTTTGAAATTTTTTTTTTTCCCATAACAGTATCCCTTTAAGTACATGAAGCGATACAATACATCATGGGTGCCCACTACGTCGATCGCGGTCTACCAGTTGATCGCCGTACTTTTCCTGGTAGACCGCGACCTGCCTGACATCTTCTGCTGTACTTCCTGGTTGCGACGTCAGAAGTCTAGCGAGATGAGACTTTTGACGCGCAACCAGGCAGCAGTGAGGGTTGGCTTCAGGGCCGCCATCAGGGGGGGACTGGGGGGACAAGTGTCCCGTGCCCGGGGCTGAACGGGGGCCCAGCAGTGCTGCATTTTCTCAAGAGCCGGGCCCCCCTTACCAGCGCCGAACCGATGTGGAAGTGCCGAACAGATGCAAAGGAGCCGACACTTAAGTCCTGAAGTCACGGAAAGACCCAAAGTCACGAGGAGCAGACACTGTCCTGAAGCGGCGAAAATACCTGAAGTCAAAAAAGTATGCTGAAGTCCTAAAGCCATGAGTTCAATTCTACCAACACCAATGTGGGTTTTTTTTTTTTTTAATCCCCTGGCCTCAAATGTTTTCTTTTAATACTCTAAAGGCCCCTGTCACCAATTTTTAAAAAAAAATATTTTATGGGGCCCCAAAAATATATATTTTTTTAACTTGTAAGGGGGGCCCTGTCGCCAATGTTTTATTACAAAATTATTTTTAGAGCCCCAATTTTTTATTTTTTTTTAACTTGTTAACGGGGCCCTGCCACCAATGGTTTTTAAAAAAATATTTTTTGGGGCCCCAATTTTTTTAACTTGTAAGGGGGGCCCTGTTGCCAATACTTTATTAAAAAAAATATTTTTGGGCCCCAATTTTTTTAACTTGTAAGGGGGGCCCTGTCGCCAATGTTTTATTAAAAAATTATTTTTGGGGCCCCAATTTTTTTAACTTGTAAGGGGGGCCCTGTCGCCAATGTTTTATTAAAAAAAAAAAATTTTTGGGGCCCTAATTTTTTTTAACTTGTATGAGGGGCTCTGGCACCATGCTTTAAAAATGCTTTTTTTTTTAACTTATAAGGGAGCCCGGGGGGGTTTACTTTTTTTAGCGCTGATGTCTGTGTGGTCTTTTTAACTTTGATGTGGGTTCGGCGGGGATTGGGGCGGGGCTTGTATGCCTGGGTGGGCGGAGCCCAGGGGCCCCCGACAATTTTGTTGTGTGGGGCCCTGTGATTTCTAATGGCGGCCCTGGCTGGCTTAGAGGGAGATTGAGAGCATGCAGGCAAAGATTTTGAGCAGCAAGCACGTTGGACACAGAAGGTAGGGCTAAGGAACTAAAACGGACACGAAAGAGGGGTATAACAGCAACAAACGGGGAAACTGAAGGAGGGCTGGCGGCAACAGACGAGGGACACTGAAGGAGGGCTGGCGGCAACAAACCGGGACACAAAATGGTGAACTGAGAGCATGCCAAACTCTAGGGCCAGGCAGGCAGCAGACTGTTTGCCATGAATGGTCCTTACTGCAGCCTTATCCACCTCTCTATTAATTGAATGCCCTACAACTAGAACCTGCCTTTCCTTCCTTGAACTCTCCCCACCACCTGTATTAGAACCACTGCCTCCCAAGGTGCTCTGAGAGTCAGGCTGCTCCATACATGCCAGTTCAGAGCTTTCCTCCCCAGTATTTTCAGCCAAAATGGTGAATTTTAAAATTTTTTGCAAAAACATCCATCAAAACATCCATCCTTATATCACATAGAGCCAGTTTTTCCAACTTCTGATGTTGTAATACCTGTTTTTCCACCTGTGGTTTAGAAGGTTACTAGTTTGCCGAATTTGGTATTATTCCTCTTTTTTTTTTTTATATATTATTATTTGTTTTGAATTTTAAACTGGCTACTGTGATTTAAATAAATGCCTATAAATTGAACAAGCATTTAAATATATTCTCTTTCTAACATTGAACTATCATATAATTTTTGGTTATTTATAAACTTTTCCCATTCCTTGTACGTTGAATATGGGATTATCCCCTTTGGAACCTCTCAGTCTGTGATGAGGAAGTCTCTGGTGAGGTTCATCTGGAGTTTATTTATATGGTAATTGCAGGAGATTGATGTGGGGTTATCTGTAAGCAAAAATGTCAATGGGGTCCATGAAATCGCCTCACATAAGAGTCAACATTCAATTTTTAAAGTAGAGATAGTTGTTTCCTTTAATCCTTATGGTTCTTTCTATGCCTCTCCTCGTGAGAGGTTTTATGTTCCCCTGGGAGTGAGCGTCTCAGAATTTTGTTCTTTAGGTTGAGGGCAGGAATTCTCCAGTTTAAGTGTCTGTGTGTCATTGTAGTTTAAGATAAGTTAACAATTTGTTTTGGTGAGACACGCCTTTTTGTTGTGCCGTTTAGTTTTTGGTTTTGTGGTGAACCATTTTTTGGTAGATTTATGTCTTTAGGTCTTGGCCTTGATTGTTGTTTATTGGCCAGGGCTGGAACTAGGGGTAGGCAGAGTAGGCGGCCGCCTAGGGCGCAGTCATAGGGGGGGCACACTTTAGAAGGGAAATAATGTTTTTTTTTTTATTTCTTTAAGTTTTAACTTCGCCCCTGTCTCTGGCAGCAGTGTTCTGCTCTACTTCAGTCTCCACCTCCCTCTTACTTGCCTTTTGCCTGGCACAGGGCAATATTTTTTCTGCTGCTCTGGCACAGGCTGGGGGCACAGGTACAGACTTGGGGGGCAATGGCTGGTACAGACTTGTGGCACAGGTACAGACTCAATGCTGGTGGCACAGTTACAGATTTAGGGGGCCAGCTCGTGGCACAAGTACAGACTGAGGGGGCAATGGTTGGTGGCACAGGTACAGACTTGGGGGGATCATGGCTGATGGCACAGGTACAGACTTAGGGGGCAATGCTGGTGGCACAGATTTGGGGCAATATTTTGGCTTGCTGGCACAGGTACAGATTGGGGACAATATTTTGGGTGCTGCTGGCACAGGTACAGATTGGGGACAATATTATGGCTGCAGGCTGACACAGGTACAGATTGGGAGCAATATTTTGGGTGCTACGGACACAGGTACAGATTAGGGGCAATTTTTTGGGTGCTATTGGCTGGCACACGTACAGTTTGATTCATTAATGTGTTAGAAGGTTTCTTTATTTAAGAAAAAATGAATGTGGTAAATGGTCATACAGAACAGGGGTCAGGGGGCACTGATTGAACCCCTTGCCTAGGGTGCCAAACTACCTTGGCCCGGCCCTGTTATTGGCACTGTCCTTATGAGTTTTTCCGGCCTCTGTCTGAGCTGTTATAGTAGTGTCTTTTGTTGTATATATGCCTATGGCGTAGTTTTATTTAGCTTGGTTTTTTACCCTTGTAATGGATTAATATTTTCCCCTCGGGTATGTTTCACCAGGGCCGGGCCGGTGCTTTGCTATGCCACGTTGTGGAGAAGATGTTTATATTTGTTTTTACGCTGTCTTGCTTGTGTGTTATACTGCAGTAATCCTTCCGTGTGCGCCTTGTAGTGTTGCACAGCTAGGCCGCCGTTGTATAACTTGTCTAGGGAGCTTGTAGCTATCCTCAGCCGTCGCCCTCCCGTGATCAGACTTAATGTTTTGCTGGTAAGTGAATGTATTTGTCCTTCTCAAGCCAGCTGTCGGTTGTCGTTGGGCTGTATTGTGTGAGTGGTGCCGATCTGGGTCCACGCGGAGATTTCACTGCAGGGATTTCCGAGGATCGCAAGTTAAGGGGGAGCTGAAACTGGTGTTAGTTTTCTTTTCCCCTTCGGTTATCCTTTCTCTGCCTGTTATTTTGCAGTTTGTGTGTTGGTTGGAGCTTGTATTCTGCCTTTCTTTTTTGCCAGCAGAGCGGAGCTCAGTTAAAACACGGCCATCTCTTGGGCCCGTCTCCCGGAAGTCCAGGGACTAAGTTTTACCTGCAACTTAATTGCTGCTTTCAAAGCAAAACTCCCACACTTGGTTGCCCTGTTATTAGACACCAGTGGGATCACCTGACTATAGTTGGGAGGGGTAGGAGCTACAACAAGGAGCTGGTCACTACTCCTATATGAACTATAACAAACAAGGGAAAGTTGTGCTCACCACTAGTGATGGGCGAATCTCCCGAGATTCGCTTCGACGAAAAATTCACGAAACGAGTAGCGGGACGCTTTTGACACGCGTCGCGTCAACTTTGGCGCGTCGCGTCATTTTCGGCGTGACGCGTTGTTTTCGGTGCGTTGCATCAAAAAAGACTCGCGACTTGTTTTTCCGGCGAATTTTCGCCAAGCAAAATTTCGCTGGTGATTCACAAATTTATTCGCCAGCGGCGATTCACGGGAATTCGCCGCAAATTTGCCCCATGCGAATAAATTCGCCCGTCACTACTCACCACTAATTTTTAAAACCATAAGGCGGGGGTGCAATGAGGCTGTGACCACAAAATACATATAGACAAATACAAGAGGTCCTCTGCACTCAACCCATTATCAATATATTTAAGACATTGAGACATTTTGTGCATACAGCTACTAAAAAATGCCTTACCCTTTAAACAACAGGGATTGTTTGTCCATACATTGCAATATATTTAAGCTGGCCAACTACGTCAAAGTCATCCCATATCTGGCCAGTCTTACTCTCAAATTGCATCTGATTCAGTAAGAATTCTATTACTTCATTATACATTTTACAAAGGGACTAAGTTTTACCTGCAACTTACTTGCTGCTTTCAAAGCAAAACTCTCACACTTGGTTGCCCTTTTATTATACACCAGTGGTGAGCACAACTTTCCCTTGTTTGTTATAGTTCATATAGACCAGCTCCTTGTTGTAGCTCCTACCCCTCCCAACTATAGTCAGGTGATCCCACTGGTGTCTAATAAAAGGGCAACCAAGTGTGGGAGTTGTGCTTTGAAAGCAGCAAGTAAGTTGCAGGTAAAACTTAGAAACGGTATAGATTCGCCCATCACTAATATATATCCCTATATTATGTCAAATCTATATCCACTTTTATTTTGTCTCAATATTCACTTTTTTCAATTCCCCCAATGTGTGCTAGATGACCAAACATAGCCTGTTCCATCTGTGCCTCCAAGCATGAACATACAATGCTGATTGTCTGTGTCTGTCCTGAGTGTAAATAATGCATATTTTTTATTTGATAAGTCATACTGATCAATGCAGTGCATTTTAAACTAAATATTAATGTTGCACCTTAATAAATACCCTAAGTTAATACACTCACATAATTGGGTAGCAAGGAAAAAAGGAGCAAGAAATTACAGTAAAAGGAGGAACAATAGATAAAGCAATACAATCCAAACACAGCTTTAAATTCTGTAAGATAATAATTTTATCTGAAAATTCAGAGGCTAATTTTGAATAGATTCCAAATACTTTTAATACAAAGAGACAGTGCCATAAAAATTAGAATGATCATGCCTGGAATTGTTCCATGTTTTATAATTGCATTGTATTATTTTCAGAATACATTATTGGTTTCTGCTACCTTGTTCCTTTTGAACCAAGCAATAGAAATGAAATCACCAAGCCCGTTAGGAATATTGTGCAAGGTACAGTAGATCAAGCTTCCTATAATGCAACATCGGGATTATAATGTATTTTTGTACACCTAAAACCCAGGAGTTACACATTGCCAGGAGAAGATTGGTTCACATTGCAGTTCTAAATAAATTATTCATTTACCCAACTCTTACAATAATAACAGACTTAAAACACTATTCGCCTTGTTGATGGTGAGAACATGACAGATATATTTTTATTAAACAAAAAAAATTTATATAATGCCCAAATAATACAATGCAGGTGCATTTAAGAATATAACAGCTCTGCAGCATATGAGCATAATGTACGGTACTATCCTTAGATTTATAAAAAATATTAGAAAGAAATACATTGTGACGTGTGCAACAAACAACAATCATTTTACATAGGAGAAATGGTTCAACAGATCAGTAAGATCTTAAATTTCATTTAAACAAGGTTAAGGTAATACATTATGGGAGGTATTACAACAAGCATGAACATTTTTGTATTCTGTCTTGCCACACTCTCATGGCTCTCATTTCATGTCCAACGTGAGGTACATGTTCTACCTGTGTCCATGTGTATTTCCTCTGATTTCTTCACACACTGCAACATCTTCTGACAATGTTCACCCCAGTATGTTGTATGAATGTAATAGGGAGCTTAGAATATAAGCTTCACTATGGTAGGGACTGATATTAATGATAAACCGTTTAGGAAGTGCTACATAAATGTGTCTGCACTTTATAAATAAACAATACTAAATAAATACATATTACAGTATAGGATTTCTGGGAACTAAATCTTTGTTTCAATTAGTTCTGATTCATGATCAGAAATAAAACTCCACATAAAAAAAGGCTATTGGCTTTATTGCATTGTGCAAATTTTGACAGTACCAATTCACTCCTACAGTATTTCTGATATTACAATCAAGTAAGAGAGAGCAAACAATGTCCATTACTTACTTTCCTTCCTTGCCAACTGACAAAATAATATGCTAATTGCTTTTCTGTAGTGATGGGCGAATCGGCAGCGTTTCGCTGCTGCATCTCGTTTTTGACACGGGTGTCCATTTTTGATGCTGGTGCCTATTGCCGGCGTCCCAAAAACAGACGCCCACTTAAAAAACGAGACGCCAATGAATTTTCGCCAGGCTAAATTTCGCCACCCTTTAGTGAATTTATTTGCCTGCGGCATATCGTGGGAATTCTCCACGAATTCATCGCAAGTGAATAAATTCGCCCATCACTACTTGTCTGTGCATATACAATGTATATGCATTTAGTGTTCATTCATAAACATTAGTGCCAATGAGAACCAATGTGGTGCAATTTTCCCAAATAAAACCACTTTGCAATCATAGTTACTGCCTTGGAATTTTCCTGCTTTCTACTATATACATACATGATCGTGTTGATTTGGGGTGTGGACACAGGACACCCCAGCAGGAGATTCCACGTACATTTGTGAATGGTGAGCTACAGTATACTTTCATCTTGTGCTATCAAACATAAATGGTCTGTTCTGGGTTCTGCCAAAATTATTTGCTTTCATCTGAAGTCATGGATAGATCAATCCCTGAAGCAAATTTGAACCAAAAAAAAAAAAAGTAGAAAATCAGGCACCAACTGATTGGTGACTCCAGAAGTTACCATGAAAATTGCTAATGTTATCAGGTTAATGTTTAGCTTTCACAGGAAGTATGTTGAAGGAAAACTTAATTCACATTAATTCTCTAGTTTTAGTGGTTCCTAAAACGAATGCTAATATCAGGCCACAGCTCTTTGAAGGTTATGGTGTCAGTGACAATCAACTGGGGATGCACAGGATTCAGATTGGTATTCAGACAAGATTCCGCCGTTTCCAGCAGAATTTGGGTTCAGTTAATACTTGTTCCATGGCTAAACTGAATTTGAATCCTTAAACTCATGGGATTTTATTGTCACAAAACAAATGGTTCTTTGTTTTATCTCTCCTTTAATTTGCATATTCAAATTAAGATTCGGATTTTGTTCAGTATTCAGCCTAATATTTTTGTTGAAATCCAAAATAGTAGATGAGGTTCATCTCCACAATCTATGCATATTCTATGCACATTAATAGGAACAAGTTTATTAACTTGTTGCATGACAATTTTATGGTACAAGTTGTTGAAGAGCCAAGAATAAAGCTCCCCATAGACGCAACGATATTTCCCTGCCGAACGACCGATCTTAGGGAAGTCCGACCAATCTGTCAAATTATCGTACGATTGGTGGGATATAAACGATCGTTCGTCTTACGATTTTTTGTCCGACATTGGTCTGATGATTGATCGGCTAGGTTAGAAAATCTTTATCGGTCCCCATGCAATCTACCTATGTTTGCAGGGTCAAGCAGGCTGCGATCCTTCAGTTTTGCTGGCAATATCGCCTGAAATTGTCTTTTTAGTTGATGGACACACAGGCATTTAAATGATCGTTTTGAGACAATCGTGGTCTCACGATAACAATTGGATCTTTCAGAAATCTTTACGTCTATGGCCAGCTTAAGAAATGTTATTCTGGATCTAGTGATCTCTAATCAATCAGAATGTATAGCAAATGTGCAAGTAATTGAGCCCCTAATTCGACCTAACTTAGAATGTAACTATATTGGGTGGAGACACCAGTGTTATATTAACAGAACATTTTTCCTTAATAAGTGGAGGTCTAGGTCTGCTGTTTCCTGCAGTGACAAACATATCACACATAACTGTGTATATACATATGACAGCTTGGTTGCATATTTATGGTCTTGTTTTTAATCATTCCCTAAATTTATACAGAAACAAAGTATTTCTTAACAGTGGGGAAAATTATCCGTGGCAACTAATTCATGATTTGTTATGTTGAGACTGGAAGGTAGAACAATAAAAGGAAACATTTTATTAGTTGCCATGGGTTACCCCCAGGAGCATGTTTGGCTATTGTTGGCAAATGAGCCCCAGTAGCTTTTAAAGTTGATAAAGCAAATAGTGCATCACTTTGTATACAATTTTTTATCAACTTGCGTGTCAAGTGCCACCAGTAATGTCATATTACTTGTGTAAATAAATATCACATTTATTAGAAAACGTGGTATGGCTCATTCCTTTATACAGTGCATGGAAAATATCCAAGCACATTCCCACTTTGCAGAATCTTCCCCTTAGAAGTATAATTTATATTTTCAGTGCCTGAAAACTCCCAAATGCACACCTGTTCTCAGCTCTGCTGGCTACAAAAAATATAGCACAATATAAATTACACATGTAGCTTCTGTTATTTGAACATTTATGTGACGCAACGGAGAATTGTTTTCATACTTACTGTAATTCTCCTTTCCTGGTCACTCTCCATATCAGCATTACACCCGGGAGGCCCCTCCCAATCCCGCCCCAGCTCAGATAGTCCCTCCCTCTCCAGACTTTAAAGATACCCCAGAGACTCACCTCCTTGTCTAATACCAAGTTTCTCCTCTAGGGTGGGAAATGCTGATATGGAGAGTGACCAGGAAAGGAGAATTACGGTAAGTATGAAGACAATTCTCTCTTTTCCTGGTGACTCCATATCAGCATTACACCTGGATTTACCAAGCCATAAAAATTAAAATAGGGTGGGAAAAACATGTCTCCTGACCCAATAATACTACAAAATATAACATTTATTATCTTAAGATACAAAAGCAAGGTGAGATCCTGCTGCAAAGGAATGATTGCTGGAAGTCGAGTCATCCAAAGAATAATGTCTAATAAAGGTTCTAGCTGATGACCATGAAGCCACTTCGCAAATCTGTGAAGTTGGAACCTCCGCCAATGCTGCCCAGGATGCAGCAATCAACCTAGACGAATTAGCCCTCAGACCTACTGGAGCTAGCTTGCCTTGGGACTGATAAGTTCTAGAAATACACAGACAGACCCATCTACTGATTGTCGAAGCTGAAGCTGCCCGACCCTTATGACAGCCTGCTGGGATGATGAATAACCTATCCGAGGTCCTAAAAAGACTAGTAATATCCAAATAGCGAACAAGACAACGTACTGGGTCAATCTTGTGCATTTCCTCCATCTCTGGATTATCTGATTTGAATATTGGGAGAATGACTTCTTTCTTCAAATGAAATGATGACACCACTTTTGGTAGAAAAGATTTTTCCGGCTTTAAAATGACTCTGTCATGAAGAAAAACGATATGACCTGGATTACAGGATAACGCCTACAACTCCCCCACTCTTGAGGCGGATGCTATTGCTACCAGAAAAAGCATCTTGAGTAAGTCGTAGATAGTGATGGGCGAATTTATTCGCCAGGGACAAATTTGCGGCAAATTCCTGCGATTCGGCACTGGTGAATAAATTCGCGAAAGCGTAGTTTTTGACGCGATATGACGGAAATGATGCGATGCGCGTTGAAAGCGATGCGTCAAAAACATGGCGCGACTTGTTTTGCGAATTTTTCCGCCAATTCGCGAATTGCGCTGGAAATTCGCGAATTTTTCAGCGAAGTGAAACTGGGTAGATTCACCCATCACTAGTCGTAGATGTAGAAGGCTTCCTGGATCTTAAAAGAGTAGCAATAATCTTTTCCGAAAACCCTAAGGCTCCCAATCTCTTGCGCTCAGTCTCCAAGCCTGAAGAGATAAAGCTGCTGGATCTGGATGTAGGACCAGTCCCAAAACAGTCATCAATCGGCAAGGTTGTTTTCTTGGCCAGGTGGATGACCGCGGGGTCTACTGAAGGGGATATGGTCCAATCCTTCACCTCCGATTCCTTAAAAGGTTATAATTTAGCAAACCTAGTGCCTGCAGAAACTAACGAGACCTTTTTAGCAGCCTTCTGCCACTCTGCTTTGATTAGATCCGCTACTTCACCAAACAAAGGGAAGGTCTGACAATTCTTGGATGGAGTGGGCAAAACTTTGGGAGTCTTGAAAGATTCCACCTCTTCTTCTACTACTAAAGTGATACTCAGTGCCCTTATCAGGGGTGATACTAAAGCAAAGTCGAATGACTCATGTAAGGACTCGGATTCCTCCTCTGAGTCCGTAAATGTATTCACCATGCAATGAGACAAACCCTCTTCCTCTGAAGAATCATCATTAGTTCCCCATGTTTCCTGAGTGGGGACCTGACCCTCCTCCAAGGTATCTCTGTTCCTTGCCGAGTCAGATGCTGACCTGCAAAAATCCTTCCAGCAGGTATCACAAAACTTTTTGCCCACTAGAGGAGGCTTGAAACATCCAATGCACTCGGATATTAGCGACTGATTTGCCTTGGATTTGCGCTTTTTATGAAGAGAGTCTTCAGGCAAGCTATGGTCAAAAAGAAGATAGAGAAAGAAAAGAGAGAGATGAGACAGAACCAACAAGTAAATATATATAATCATAACCTAAGGAGGGACTTACCTAGCTTGAAAGGCAGAGGCACCTGAGGCTGAATGATCCATCATACAAGTTCTTACAAACAGCTATAACAATAAAAACAACCCCCTATTATCACCTAATCAGTAAGAAAAAAGAAGTTATAACAAACACTCCTCTTACCTAATGGCAATATAGGAATATCCAAGCAACAGGTCTGGGAAAGAAGTAGTCCCGGGAAGAGCCGACTGTCCCAAACATATATATATAGTCTTGAGTACAACCCCTGCCCCAAAAATGGACGTCGTCCCAGGAACTATCCTGACTGAGACGCCATCTTGGAAGAGGCATTCCACTCCAAATAAGCCGCCTTGCAATATGGCCTGAGCAGGAGAAAAGCTGGAGACGCATAGCTTTCTCCTGCCGCCTGTGTCACTCTGCACGCGCTCTCCTCCCCTCCGTTTACTTCCCCCCCGGCTGACATGTCCTCCGATGATGTTGGCATAAAAGTTTCCTGAGCGCGCTCGGAAGCGCGACCTGCGCCTGAAGCATCATAGAGTCAGCCAAGCCAAAGCATAGCCCCCAAGGAAGGGCGGGAAGTACCGGAGGGAGACAAAAGACCAGGCAAACGACAAGGCAAGGAGCCTAAGAGATCTTACCTTCACTGCCAACGAAAAAGGAGAAAAGATAAGAAGGGAAGTCAGAAACGCAGGGTCTAGGAAAAGGGATCCCAGACTCTAGACCACAGAATTAACCCCTGCTTCTAACTATAAACCCTGGATCATGTGTGTCACGAGTGATTCTCAAGCCACCCACATGACACGCTTCTGAGGTCTGGGAAAAAAGGTGACTTATATAGTTCAGCTATGTGTCACCCATATCCCCTAACTCCCTCTCCAAACCTTTACCCAGGAACAGAGGAAGGGTCCTTCTCTACCTTCTGTTCTACTGTCAAGGTTTACCACTAAGACTGTGAACTCAAGCCAGCCCTCCTTCTACGGACAGAAACAGAAAAGAAAAAGACAAGGAGGTGAGTCTCTGGGGTACCTTTAAAGTCTGGAGAGGGAGGGACTATCTGAGCTGGGGGCGGGAATGGGAGGGGCCTCCTGGGTGTAATGCTGATATGGAGTGACCAGGAAAAGAATATTTGAAATGCAGCAGTTTGGTTACTTGTGATGAAGGCTAATCAGTTTATCTTCATTTTAGAATTATCATGGTAGGTTGAGATTTAGATGTCATTCACTTTTTCCTGAAAAAGCCAGGGTGTAAGCATTTCTGCTGATAATTTATTTGCTAAATAATAACTTGGTAGAATTAGAATAACTAATGATGGGTTTCATCTTTGTTTTTTATGTAATGAAAGAGGTAACTTAACTTGATTTACTGCAGGAAAGGCACATTTAGCACTCATTACTAGATATTATTAATCCATTTTGAACAGTGAACGGAGTCTGCATAAACTATTGTAGCTCCAGTACTATAAAGAATGGGTAAAAGGACATATAAAGTAACCCTTTATAAATTATCCATTAAAGTGTTTGATAGAATTACAATAATAATACAGACTGGATGGTCTGTGCAAGTCTTTATCTATTGTTATGCAATCTTTTCTACTCCATTAAATCTCCATGTAACAGTATGTGTGTACTAGAATTTGTATTTAGAGAATAAGAAGAATGCAATTAATATTTTAAATAAAAACAGTTACCAACAAGATGTGTGCAAAAAGAAAACAGCACCCTGGGAGAAATAGATAATGCAACATAAATGCATTCCCTTCCTTTCTGTGTTGCAGCCACTTGGATTTGTGTGTTAAATGGGTCATGACTCATTAGTGATGGGCAAATCTACCCAGTTTTGCTTCGCCGCAAAATTTGCGAATTTCTAGCGAATTTCGCGAATTGGCGAAAAAATTTGTGAAACGAGTCACGGTACATTTTTGACACGTCGCGTCGTTTTCGCCGCGCAGCATTTTCGTTGCGTCGTTTTTGACGCGCATCGCGCCGTTTTCGTCGCGTCAAAAACAAGGCGTGACTCATTTTTTTCCAGTGAATTTTCGCCAGGCAAAATTTCGCTGGCGTTTCGCGAATCGCGGGAATTCGCCCCTGCCGAATAAATTCGCTCATCACTATAACTCATTTAATGCATTTAACCTTTTCATTAGCATACCAAAGCACCATTGTTCACAATGGTGAACACTTTAATAAGATGTGATGCTGTGACACAATTTTCTGTGTTAAATGGTACAAATAAGAAATCTGTGTTTAGTTATTCTGTGTCAAACACACAATCCAAAGTGGCTTCATCTGTATAGGTTTATACTGCTTTATGTATGCCATAACCCATTCAAGTCAATTGGAAAACATTTGTTTGCAAGTAAACTTCTGCAGTTTTCCTGAAGGATGACTTTTTTTTGCATGCGCCAAATTCATTAAATAAATGCTTCAATTCATTAAAACTCTCTGGCAAATTTTTCAGACATTCAGGAAAATTTTGATTAATCCAAACACATACCAAACTGCTGGGGATGCTTTCAGTTTCACCAGTTCAATCATTGATAAACTAGCCTATAGACACAATGGACAATTATGAATGGGTAATACTAAGCACCACGGTAGCGAAATACAAATCAAGGGAGAGTATGTCACTGTTTATCTAGTTAATACTGGATTTTCTTGGAAATTAGAGGTGATGAGATCCCCGTGGTGCAAATAGTAACAAATAGATGCCACATTTAACTTTAAGGGGGTTACCAAAAATGTTTTTTTTTTTTTTTTCTGGCCGGGCTCAATTTTTTTGAGATCTATTATATCCCAATGCTGCAGATGTCCCTATCCCAATTTGAAGATATTGTGATCTGAGCTGGGTTTAGGAATAACCAGAACATTTCAGACAATAACCCCAAAAAATTTAGCAATTTTTAAAGTAAAGTTTAGTCCAGTCGAAGTTTCTTCCCTTAACTTAATCAATAAACATATTAATTGTGTTACGCTCTAATAAAGTGCCCAATTCATATGATCTTTTGATCTTGCATTCCTCATCCCACACAACTTAGGCGTGTCTAAGTGCTGAAGTTCTAGTGTGAATGCTGCAAATAATGGGATAGTTACATATGGAAAAATAGAGACTACTGTGTTTTATATTATTTGAATTTTGTAGTATGCATTATCTATTTAAAATCATCTGTAGTTTGATACTTGAAAACCCAGCATCCACACACACACCTCTCCCTCCACACTTTCACTTAACTTAACTCTTCCATCCCTCTAACCAGTTTAATTGCACGTCTCTGCACTCTCTCCAGCTCATTTACATCCCTCCTAAGGACTGGAGTCCGAAACTGCACTGCATACTGCAGATGAGGTCTTACTAGGGATCTATAAAGAGATAGAATTATGTTTTCATCCCTCGAGTTTATGCCCTTTTTTATGCAAGACAGAACTTTATTTACTTTGGTAGCTACAGTACAGAATGACACTGCCCAGAATTAGACAACCAGTTATCTATAAAAACCCCAAGATCCTTCTCATTTAAGGAAACCTCCAACCCACTGCCATTTAGTGTATAACTTGCAATTATATTATTTTATTTTTATATATTATTTATTTATGTTAAATTCATTTTTGTTGGGGGCGTGGTCTGCATGCGGAACAAGTAGGACGCACGCTGTGTGAGCTCTGCCTGAGGGCCTTACAAAATCCTGCTATTGATCCGGTTTTACCGATGAAACCTTCATTTTCTTGGGTGCGAAGTTACTGCACATACTTCCCTGACTCCTCATGCGAAGAAACCGGCAGACGTCCAAGTCTCACAACGCTGCAACGACGGAGGGGAAGCACATCCAAGATGGCGCCGCGGCTGTAACACAGCGAGCCGCACCCTCCCCCGGCTCGCAGCCTAAGCTGAAAGACGCTGCTGCCAAGAAGCTGGAATGATTTGCTCGCCAGTCGCCACCTCTGGGGAAAAAACAAGGTATGTCTTCACCCGCAGAAGCTACCCCTGAGGTTAGGGAGGGCCCTTCCACGCCTGGCACCTCAACTCAACCTGCCTCTCCTACAGACCCCACTCTAGCAGAGGTGCTGCAAATTATAACCAGCAACCACTCCACGCTGATAACAAAAGTGGATGAAATTCACACTGACTTTGCCATATTAAAGCATGCCCTGCAAAAAGTGAGAGAAAGAACAAGTGAAGCGGAAAGGAAAATAGGAGACTTAGAGGATTTAACCTCTCCCATACCAAACCGCATTTACTCTCTCTCCAAACAATTAAATTACCTTGAGACTAAAGCAGACGATTTGGAGAACCGTCTCAGGAGAAATAACATACGCATATTGGGCATACCCGAACGGGCAGAAGGAAACACCACGGAGGCATTCGTGGAAAATTGGCTTAAGTCAAAGTTTGGTGAGCGCATCTTCTCCCCAGCCTTTGCACGCCTGGCAGGTGAAATACTACACAACAACAATAGGATTTCTCTGTACCCAGACTATTCTACAATTGTCAGGAAACAAAGATCCCAATTTGCTGAAGCGAAACGTCTGTTGAGGCAGAGACAGATCCCGTATGCCATGCTCTTCCCGTCGAGACTCAGAGTATCAGACAGAGGGAAAACCCATTTCTTCAACATCCCGGAGGATGCGATCGCATGGATGGAAGGAAGGCCCAGATCGCCTCCACCTCAACATCAGCATCAACCAGAAGCATGAGTATTTGCAGAGCAGCTAACTTAAGATTTAGGAAGG
>CM044441.1:77656919-77671340 GCA_024363595.1 Xenopus borealis
TGATCCTGCACACTGATTGTAAACATGGAAATGTATTTCAATTATCACTGTACATCCAAGTCTCTGTAATACTTTCAATAAAGCAGAAATTGTTAAAAAAAAAAATTCATTTTTGTTTTCTTGAGTGCTTTCAGATTTGTTTTCACAACTACAACTAAGTATTCTATGGACAAAAAAAAGGGCTGAGAAGGGAGGACTGCGTGATGAGAGCTGAGAAGGGAGGGCTGAAGGCTAAGGAGGGAGGACCCAGCAAGGAAGGGGAGATTACAACGGCAAGTGTGGGCAGCACGGATGAGTCACTGCAGCCTCTTCGAATCAGTGAGTAAGCAGCAACTTTAACATACCTATATACTTTTTAGAAGACTATTAGACTAGGTGATGATTTGCATTGTAAAACAAAACCGTACAATATAGTGTAAAACATTATGGGATAATTATTGTCAATGCAGATGCTGGGCAACACTCACCTGATCTTCACTAAATTTATTTTCCTTAAAGTGGACCCGTCACCCAGACACAAAAATCTGTATTATAAAAGTCCTTTTCAAATTAAACATGAAATCCAATTTCAAATTTTTATTAAACCATTCATAGCTCTTTTAAGCTCATTTAAAAATTTCAGCTGTCAATCAAATATTGTCTGCCACTCCTCTATGCCTTAGGCATAGAGGTGGGGCAGATAATTACGTTCACTTTCCATTCAGCACTTCCTAGATGCCACTGCTCCTCACACATTCCCCCAGTTCTCTTAACCATTTAATTGTGTAGCCAGGGCATGGGGAAAGACAGTGGGGGTCATTTATCAACACTGGGCAAATGTGCCCATGTGCAGTAACCCATGGCAACCAATCAAATTGCTGCATTCATTGTTCTACTTGTAGCTGGCTTTAAAAAGCTAATCACTGATTGGTTGCTATAGGTAACTGCCCATGGGCAAATTTGGCCAGCTATGATAAATGAGCCCCACTGAGTACCCATTCTGGTGCACAAACAAGATTCTGAGATGATGCAAGGCTTGTCTTGATAACAGTGTCCACAAAATGGCTCCTGCCTGCTTGCTAGAATGATGAATTCCCAGACTGAAGAAAACAAGATTAAAATAATTTATAAAGTGTAAATATATGTACAAAATATTTTTTTGTGGTGACGGGTCCTCTTTAAGTGACAGTTCTTCCCTAGCAGAGTGCATGCAGGAGTGTGTGTTCTGCTGCTGATGTCCTAAAATGCTTTTCTCACCCTAGGCTTATACTCGATCACTGCATTCCAAGTTTTCTTAGGTAAAATTATGTACCTAGGCTTATACTCAGGTCAACTTATACTCGAGTATATATGGTACATCTATAGTACAGTAGGTGCTTATTTTTTGTACATAATTGGTAATTCCTGTAACAATTAAATAATTAGATTTTTTAAAATAAGACACGAAAGGTTGCTATAAAACATTAGTGATGGGCGAATCAGCAGCATTTCGATTCGCCAAATTTTTTGCGAATTTCTAGAGAAATTATTGAAATTGCGCAAAATTTTGGATGCGGGCGTCCATTGCGGGCATCGATAAAACGGATGCCGGCTAAATTTTGCCGGCATTTCAAGAATTTATTCGCCTGCGGCAAATCGCTGAATGCGCTGCAAATTCGCCACGGGTGAACAAATTTGCCCATCACTATTGAACATAAATATGCAAAAAATAAAGACTTTTTCAGTAATATCATTTTCTTTGTGTGCTATGATAGTATCATTTTAGAATCCAATTTAGATCTGACACCTTTTTAATTTCAGTCATAGCACAAGGCAATCACTTTTCCCAATGCTTTCAGTAACTACAAGGTAATACCCATGCAAATTAACATTTTCAGCGACATAATATTTTATTTTCTGAACCCTAGTCAGGTATATTTGTAAGGATATAGTCAATAAACACAGTACTGTGCACTCAGCCAGCAATTTTTCTACTGGTATTAAGTCTTAAGAGGCTGCTGAACATTCCTCATGCAATCATCCAGAAATTGAAGTAAAGAAATACAGAAAGCTAAATCCTGTTTATTTATCATGCCATGTGTACCATTTCAGTAAATAAATTCACCTTTCTACCATTTGTAAAAGTATTGTTGCTGTACAGTAAAAAAGATATGTGTGCATAATTGTTGTATGCTGGCCAAAGAAAATATATTGTGACAGTGGGTTTAGAAAATACATTTGTTTGTCAAAAAATTTTGTGTGAATTAAATAATACCTCTAAACTAGGCAAGTAGGGGCAGATGAGATTAGAGATATCTGTAGAGGGTAAAGGGATGAGCTCTAATACTTGGCAGTTTTGACTGTTCCCATTGTGTGAGAGGAAGCCTCAGAGAGAACCAATTGACCTGTTGAGCCTGAGACTTGGAGCACAATTACTTAAATGTGAATTTTGATACGCTGGAGTACTTTTTGTCAGTGGTGATTCTTTAGCGTGAAAATCTCATAAATTTTCTCTAGCATTACTTCTTTCCCAGCGAAATTTCATTAACTTACTTAAGCTTATGTCAGTTTAAATTGAGTGGGCATTTAAATATATATGCATATATTTATTAGTGATGTTGCTGAACTTCAGTGTAAAGTAGTAGCGTAACAAAAATGTGAAATCTGTTATGTAATTCTAAATAAATATAAAATTTTCTATATAAAATCTCATTAACACATTGAAATCTTGACACTCAAATTATTTCATGAATGTTTCAGTGGTTGACTCCCTTGCCTTGCCCTTGTCCAGCCTTACTTTGGCTGTGACAAGATGCACTTATGAAGTGGTCAGCTATGGGTGCAACAAAAGCAGAGACACAAAAGACAAATAGTACAAAGGCTGCAAAGAAGACAGAGGAGAAAGTTTTGGTACAGCTTTGAACTATACACCCACCTAAGGATATGGAATGATATGAAGAGGAGGGACCCATATTATGGCATGCAGGTGCACTGGGACCTAGAAAGTAAGTTGTTAAAGGACAAGCATACACGTGACAAAGGTTGAGCAGACCTCCTATGATTAATTCCAAACAAGCTCCAAGAAAATCCCATTTACATGGGTTTATCCTATAGGCTAAAGCTCACCTACTGGGTTTTTAAGCAAAAGCCAGGATAATAGCTGATCAGATTCCCAACTACAGACCAGTTTCTCCTTTCTTGATAAACCCATGTAAATGGGATTTTCTTGGAGCTTGTTTGAAATTCATTCCCAGGATTCCTTTTGTTTATTTAAACATTTGAGGCATTCTCCTCAACCTTTGTGACTTGTGTGCAAAACAACACAGTGGCTCTATCTAATTCAGCGGATCAGATAACCCTGCACTACACTGATGAGCCTCAAGAAAGGCGAAACCGATCTGTATTTGGGAATCTGATCAGCTATTATCCTAGCTTCTGCTTAAAAACCCAGTGGTTGAGCTTTAGCCTATGAAAATGTGATTTTCTTGGAGCTTGTTTGGAATTAATTCCCAGGATTCCTTTTGTTTATTTAAAGGACAACAAAAGTCTAAAATAGAATAAGGCTAGAAATGCTGTATTTTATATACTAAACATGAACTTACTGCACCACAAGCCTAATCAAAAAAATGATTTATGCTTTTAAAGTTGACCACAGCTGGAGTTTAAAATGGTAAAGGGGGTGTAAAGGCAAAAATAAAATCCATTACAAATCTCTACACAGTCGCCGGCTGCTCTTCAGGGAAACAAAGCTGCTGGAGTTCTGAAAGGCTGGGCAGTAAGACGGGGGTTTCTCCTGCTGTTCATAAGTATGATTGTTTCCCTGCACAGCAGTTAGGGACCATCTGACATTTCCTATCCACAGCAGTAAATGAAGGGAGAATTTCACTGCATACAGTCAGGTTTCTTATAAAAATGGTACACATTTTTTAATTAAAGTATATTGGAGATAGATTTCTTTTTAATTAAAGAAAGTAAAAATGGGATTTTATATGTTTGCTTTTACATGCACTCTCAGGGGCAGATTTACTAAATGTGTGTGAAGGATTTGAAATTCGATCGAATTGAAAAATTTCAATTGGTCTAATTTTCGAATATGCAAATTAGCTCAATTCGACCATCACATTTGACAAATTCAATCGTATCGAATAGATCGAATACATTGAAAATCTATTTGACTATTTGATCATTCGATGGTCGAAGAGCTTGCTATCTAAAATTAAATTCAACTGCCTACTTCGCCAGATTAAAACTACCGAATTGTAATAGAAGCCTATGGGAATCCCCCAAAGGCTTTTTTTAATGTTACCTGTTCGAATAGAAATCTTACGATTGAACACTTAGATCATTCGAATCATATGATTAAATGTTCCAATTTTTTCGTAAAATCGTTTGATCGTACAGTTTTTTTTCAAAAAACCGAATAGCGCTCAGAACTAGTGAATATTTCCTTAAATTTTATTGAATTTTTATTTGAAAATCACATTTTTGCCGGATTCGAGGGTTAAAATCCCTCATCTTGGTGAGGAATGATAAATCTTCCCCTAAATGTTATACCAAAAAAAAAAAAGGTTAAGAATGTTCTACAAAAAATATTTTTTCCCATAAGGAAGACAAGCTACCCTTACAGAGCAGGAGCTAGTGGAAGAGGAGTAGATTGAGGAGAATTAGCCTGCACCTAGTGTCCCAGTGGCAGATAAGGAGGAGAATGTTGAGGTGAATGTATTTTACTATCCCAGTATTTATATTCTTGTTAGAAGAATGGGCTACAGTGACAGCTGATTAAAATGTATGGGAACATGGATTATTACATATAATGCATTAATAAATATTTGTATTTTCTTTTTAAATGAAGTTGTCATATAATATTTAATGCAATTGAAATTACATTGGGGCTTGTTTATAAACTTTGCACAATGCAGAATGGTTTGCACTGTGCACATATTTGCCCTGTGCATGGCTATGTTTATAACCTAGAAAATTTTTATTAATACTGAAAATTAGTGATGGGCGAATCTCCCGAGATTCGCTTCGCCGAATTTTTCGCGAATTTCTAGAGAAATTCGCGAAACGGCGAAAAATTCGCGAAACGAGTCGCGGGACGATTTTGTCGCATGTCACGTCAATTTTGTTGCACGTCGCGTCGTTTTCGGCGCGCGTCGCGTCGTTTTCGGCGCGCGTCGCGTCGTTTTCGTCGCGTCGCATCAAAAACGACGCGCGACTGACGCGCGACTCGTTTTTAGCGAATTTTCGCCAAGTGAAATTTCGCTGGTGATTCGCGAATTTATTCGCCAGCGGCGAATCGCGGGAATTCGCCGCGAATTCGACCTAGGCGAATAAATTCGCCCATCACTACTGAAAATGTCCATAAGATCTTTTTAAGTATGGCAACAATCACTAATTGCAAATATTTATGTGCACACTCTGCATTTGAATAATTGCACGACTTTGGTGGCAGAATAAAATTCAAATTATGAAGTAATTTTGGGCTAATTCGACTATCGAACAGCCCAAAATTTGATTTGAAGTGAAAGAATTTGACCATTTGCCACCTTAAACCTGCCGAATTGCCATTTAAGCCTATGGGGGACCTCCCATAGCCTTAACAGAGCTTTTTTCTAAGTTTTGGAAAATCAAAAAAAAATTTTTTAGAATCGTTCAAATCGTTCGATATGAATGATGCGATCGAAAGATTCAAATTCGATCAAAAAATGGACCTATTCGAGTGAAAACGGTCCGTTTTCGTTAGAAACCACCAAAAAAAATTGGATTGATCAAATTTCACATTTTTTTGTATTCGAAATTCGACCAGTAGTAAATCTGCCCTTAAATCACAAGTATTCTCTGTTGAGTGTGGTAATATGTCACTATAGAAAAATGTTGGGACAGAGTGAACCAATAATACAACTTCATAACATTATTACATGACCAAGATGTTATTTGGCTGCAATATTCAGCACTAAATCTGAACCCAATGAGGATTTGATTAAAATTCAAATTTGAGTATTTTTCAAATTGAAATAAACTTAAATAAATTTTCCAGCCATGAATTAATCGCAAATTTCCAAATTTAGCTATGTGCAAATTTGTTTGAGAAACTGTGACGAAAATTTGCTGCAGGAAAATTTGCCACAAAAAACACATACTGACTTTAATGCATTTGGAGAAAAAGTCATCATAAGAAAAAATGACCCATTAACTGTAATGCATTTGGTTAAAAAAAAGCCCTATAACAAAAAACCCCATTGACTTTAATGCATTTGGATAAAAAGTCACCTTAAGAAAAAACACCCATTGACTTTAATGCGTTTAGAGAAAAAAAGTCACCTTAAAAAAAAAAAAAAACGCCCATTAACTTTAATGCATTTAGAGTAAGAAGTCACCATAAGAAAAATAATCATTGACTTTAATGCATTAGGACAAAAAAGTCACCATAAGAAAAAAACGCCCATAGATAAATGCGATTCACTAAATTTTACTGTTTTGTGAAATTTTTCTCAGTTTCGCAAATTTTTAGGTAGAGCAAAACGTGACCTGACCCTAGCTTGCACTTCGACTCCGACTCTGCCTCATCCCTTCTGATTGATTACCCAGTTTGACCCTTGCCTGCCTGATGATCCTTGTTTTCCGCCCCGCCTCGACCCAGCTTGTCTGACTACAAACTTGCTTAAAGGGGTGGTTCACCTTCAAGTTAACTTTTAGTATATTGTAGAAGTATCATTTCTAAGAAACTTTTAAATTGGTCTTCATTATTTATTTTTCATAGTTTTTTAATGATTTGCAATTTTCTTCTGTTTCTTTGCTGGGTTTCACAATCTAGCCCGCCAGCTGGAGAATACGCAGACTCCACAGCAGCCATCTGTTTCTGCTCCATCTCTTTCTGTGGGTTACTCTGCTATGTGGGGTAATACCTCTAGGCCCCAAGAACCAAAAATTGCATTCCCTGAGAAATTCTCTGGGGATAGATCTAAATTTTTTGTTTTTAAAGAGGCGTGTAAACTGTACCTTAGTTTCTTGCCTCATTCATTCTCATCTGGTGAGGAGAAAGTAAGGTTTGTAATGTCCATAAACAAAGTTTTTACACAAGTTAGTGCTCTTGCCTTATTCCTTGTGATGGTTCCCTGGGCGCTCCGTCTCTGGCACCCTGTATATATTCAATAAATGGTGAAGCATGGGAAGCATACACGGCCGCAGGTTTCCTGCAATTCAGCTTTTTATTGTGTCACCACACTGACATGTTTCGGACCCATTGGTCCTTTTTCAAGTGTGTACAACATAGTGTGAAATGAACATACTTATACCTCATATGTGTTGTTTATCCCGCCCACCAATTAACATAACATGTAGGGTTTTTTAACCCTTAAGTCCTTTTTTATCCATTCTTGGGTGATCAATCCGTGTATTGCTGTTCCGTGTCCATGTGCCTGTACATCAATAAATAATGATTTAAAATATTTTGTTCAGTGTCCATATATTTGTGTACTTGGGAACATTATTTTAAAATATTTAGTTTCGTGTCCATTCGTCTATACATCAATAAATAATCAATTATATACTCTATTCACAGTGTCCATTGTGCATATACACCAATAAATAATGAATTAAAATATTTTGTTCACATTAGTATTAAAAATTATTTTTGTACATAATATATTCTATACATTCAAAATTTCTTTTTTGAATATATACTTGGAACTGCTCCTTTCTGGGCCTACCAAGAAAAACTTGAAGAAACACGAATTGTCCCCACGTTTATATTTTAGCAGATTTATAATATTTAGTATTAATTAATTATCTCTTACCCTTAGTTGGTTTCTATAAAGCGGTTATATTTGTATTTATTTTACACTGTTTATCTTCAGTATCTGTGGAGGAAGACAAATGCATTATTATCCTAAAAATGGTATAATACTCCAATGGTCATTCATGACAATTGGGGCCATTGTATTCATTTTTTTTTTTTTTTTGATCCAGTATGCTTCTTTTTGCGCCAGTGTTTTTTTCATATCGCCTCCCATACTAGGCATTTGTATCTGTTCTAGGATCATCCATTTCAATTGACTGACATTGTGTCCTTGAGTGTGGAAGTGTCTGGACACAGATGTATCTGTAGCTGTTCCCATTTTAAAGTTTCTAATATTACCCCTATGCTCTTTTATTCGGTCCTTAGCTGCTCGAATTGTTTGACCTATATATGCTAGTCCACAGGGGCATTTTAGTAGGTAAGGTTTGTAATGACCCTATTACAGGGTGATCCCCAAATTTGGGCCCTTAGACTGCCCCCCTCTGATCCTGCCCGTTTTTCCCTTGATTTTTTTCTTTCATACCATGGCAATCCTTTACGATGACACGGATGGCGCATCATCAGCCGATTCGGCGATTCGTAAATTGCTCCAAGGGAGACGGGATGCGGAGGTGTATTGCACAGAATTCTGCCGGTGGGCAGTAGAAACTGGGTGGAACGATACGGCCCTGCGCAGTCAGTTCCGTATCGGGCTATCTGACTCTATTAAAGATAACCTGGTGAATTATCCCTTGTCGTCCAGTCTGGATGACCTCATGTCCCTAGCCATCCAGATCGATAGGAGACAAAGGGAAAGAAGGAGTGAAAGGGGTCATACTAATTTCTCTGGGGTTAGTACTTATGTGAAACCTGACTTAGTGCAATTTCAATACAAACTGGTTGGTCCAAGGCACACTGGATATCCACGCTCAGATCAGACCAAAAGAAATTATTTTGTATAAAAATATATACTTGATGATTTTCATAGTGAGGAGATAGCCCTTTTTCTTATTGAAAGTGCCTCTTCTCCACTCATTTTGGGGTTACCCTGGCTCCAGGCTCATAACCCCCAGATTAATTGGGTTACAGGGGAGGTTTCTCAGTGGGGTTCTAGTTGTGGGGGCATCTGTATTCCTCCAGTTATAGCAACCACCTCACTAGAGGGTTTACCTGCAGCCCATTCGGCTTATGCCGATGTCTTTTCCAAAAAGGGTGCAGAAACCTTACCTCCACACAGACAGTATAACTGTCCCATTGATCTGGTCCCAGGTTCCTCTCCCCCTTGTGGTCGTACATATCCTCTTTCCCTACCTGAATCCCAGTCTATGAGGGAATATATCCAGGAAAACCTCGAAAGGGGTTTTATCTGGCCCTCTAGTTCTCCTGCCGGCGCTGGGTTTTTCTTTGTGGGTAAGAAGGACGGTGGTCTCCGTCCTTGTATAGACTACAGGAGTTTAAATAAAGTCACTATTAAGAACTGCTACCCCCTTCCTCTGATTTCCGAGTTATTTGACCAGGTTAAAGGCGCCAAGGTCTATACCAAGCTTGATCTTAGAGGTGCATACAATTTTTATTCGTATCAGAGAGGGGGATGAGTGGAAAACTGCTTTTAACACCAGGGACGGCCACTACCAATATTTAGTAATGCATTTTGGGCTCTGTAACGCTCCTGCAGTTTTTCAAGAATTTGTCAATGAAATCTTTCGTGACCTGCTGGGGGTATTCGTAGTGGTCTACCTTGACGATATTCTTATTTTCTCTTCTAATCTAAATGAACATCGTAATCATGTTTGTGAAGTCTTAAAGAGGCTAAGGGAGAATAACCTGTATGCGAAACTAGAGAAATGTACCTTTGAGGTCTCTTCTGTCCAGTTTTGGGGTTTATTATTTCCAGCAAGGGTCTAGAAATAGATCCAGGCAAGATGAGAGCTGTCCTGGATTGGGCCCAACCCCTTTCGTTACGTGCAGTGCAAAGGTTTCTTGGTTTTGCCAATTATTATCGTCAATTTATTTAGAATTTTTCTCTTATTGTAGCCCCCATCATGAATTTAACTAAGAAGGGCGCTGATCCCAGCATGTGGTCTCCTGAGGTTTTACAAGCTTTTGAAACCCTCAAAAAGGAGTTCAGGTCTGCTCCTATCCTTAAACACGCCGATTCCGCACTCCCTTTCATTGTAGAGGTAGATGCCTCTGAGGTGGGAGCTGGGGCAGTCCTTTCTCAAAGGCACCTGATAACCAACAAAATGCATCCCTGTGCCTTTTTCTCTAAAAAGTTTTTACCTGCAGAGGTAAATTACAACATAGGGAACATGGAATTGTTGGCTGTCAAATTGGCCTTTGAGGAATGGCGACATCTTCTAGAGGGTGCTAAGCATTTGGTGACGGTCTATACCGACCATAAAAATTTACTTTATATCGAGTCCGCTAAGCGCCTAAACCCAAGGCAAGCCAGGTGGGCTTTATTCTTTTCAAGGTTCAATTTTTCTCTAACTTTTAGGCCTGGTTCCAAAAATACCAAGGCGGATGCACTCTCTAGGAGTTTCAATTCTGTTTCCTCCAACTCTAGTGAGTGCACTCCCATCATTCCCAGGGAAATAATTGTTGCAACCTTGGAGTCTGACCTCTCTTCCTTATTGTCCCCTTTACAGTCATCTGCTCCTGCTGAAACCCCATCTGGTAAGTGGTTCGTTACTGAGGAGCTTACGGAACAAGTGGTAAGAGAGGTTCATGATTCTAAAGTGGCAGGTCATCCAGGTATTGCAAAAACCATTTCTGTATTATCTCGTCATGTCTGGTGGTATTCCTTCAAACAGGATACTAAAACATTTGTCAATTCCTGTCCAGTCTGCCAAAGGTCTAATTCATCTCATCATCTGTCCCATAGTCTATTAAACCCCTTACCCATGTGGTCTCACATTTCCGTGGATTTTATTGTGGAGTTGCCCCCTTCTCAGGGTAAGACAGTGATTTGGGTGGTGGTCGATAGGTTCAGTAAAATGGCTCATTTTATTCCTCTTCCACATCTCCCTTCTGCTAAAACCCTGGCTGACTTATTCATTACTCATATTTTTAAGTTTCATGGTTTTCCTGAAAATATTGTTTCTGACAGGGGGGTTCAATTTGTTTCAAGATTTTGGCGTGATTTCAGTTCTTTGGTGGGTACTGAATTGTCTTTTTCCGCTGCTTATCACCCCCAAACTAACGGTCAAACCTAAAGGGTGAACCAGTCCCTTGATCAGTATCTCAGATGCTATGTGTCCGATAACCAGTCCACATGCTCCGAACTGCTACCCTGGGCAGATTTTGCATACAATAATGCTACCCATTCCTCCTCAGGAGAGTCCCCTTTCTTTGTTGTCTATGGTTTGCACCCCAAAGCATTTTCTTTTTCTGGCTCTAAATCCCCTGTACCCTCTGCCAATTCTTCTGTCCTAAAATATTTCGAAATTTAGTCTCAAGTTCACAATTCTTTATCCACAGCTTCCCTGGCTCAGAAAAGAGCTGCTGACAAATCCCGTAGGGAAGCACCCCAGAACAAGGTTGGAGATTTAGTATGGTTGTCGACAAAGAATATCAAATTGAAGGTTCCCTCTACCAAACTGGGTCCCAGGTTCATTGGTCCTTACCCCATCATTGCAATAAGTAATCCATCTTCTGTCCGTCTTCAGTTACCTCCTAATTTCAAAATAGCTAATTCCTTTCATGTCTCTCTTTTTAAACCTGCTACCAATGTTTGTCATTTGTCTGTTCCTCCCCCAGTGTTGGTTAAACGTCAGCCTGAATATGAGATCCAAGAGTTCCTTGATTCCCGCCTTGTGCGAGGTAAGCTGCAATATCTTACTAGGTGGAAGGGCTTCGGTCCTGAGGAGAACTCTTGGGTCTCAGTTGATGACATCAAGGCTGACCGCCTCAGGCGGCAATTCCATACCAGGTTTCCTGAGAAGCCTGGGGGTCCAGTGGCACCCCCTAGAGAGGGTGGTAACGTAACAAAAGGCACCTTACCAGTGCTGCGGGGACGCCCGCCATGCCGCCATCAGCGGGGACGCCCGACGCACCTTGCTGCCGCTCCTTCCTAATGCCGGCTCTTTGTGCACGCGAGCACTTCTGAAAATTTAAAGGCGCATGAGCGCTGGCGTCTTTACGTTAGCGCGCAATGGTGCGAAATTTGAAAGATATTTAAAGGGGCATTTAGTAATATGTAATTGCCCGTGATAGGATTTGATTCCTGGTGCTTTACTGAGCCTTTGTGCATTTTGATCCTGTATCCTGCTTGTATAATTCCTGTGTTTTACCTGGCCTGTTCCTGACTATTTTGATATCCGTAACTTGACCCTAGTTTGCACTTCGACTCCGATTCTGCCTCATCCCTTCTGATTGATTACCCGGTTTGACCCTTGCCTGCCTGACGATCCTTGTTTTCCGCCCGCTTCGAC
Organism: Xenopus borealis; assembly: GCA_024363595.1. Classification (NCBI taxonomy): domain Eukaryota; kingdom Metazoa; phylum Chordata; class Amphibia; order Anura; family Pipidae; genus Xenopus; species Xenopus borealis. The sequence goes on from CM044441.1 coordinate 77,669,091, forward strand.
CCAGCTTGTCTGACTACGAACTTGCTTAATCCTATTTGTACCGTGACCTTTGGTCCAACTGACTTTAATACTGTCGTGCCCCTCTGCTTAACAGAACTCCTCGCCTTGCTCCTTTCGATAAGTCCAGGTGGCATCTGAGTAGCTGAGGGCTCCTCCCGAAGCCAAAGGCGGTCACACTACTGGTGAAGCCGAGCCGAGACCAGGGAGCTTGGCATCTGTTCTGGTTTAAGGTGCCGACCGTGACACCCTCCCCAAGCCTTTAAAAGACCAACCACACCCACTTCTTTTTTTCCTTCTCTTTTGCTTTTGGATTTGCTCAAAAACCATTGGAAGTAAAATTTTCTTTTTAACCTTGAGAAGGCATTAAACTACTCTGAAGGAGTCCTAGAGACAGGGGTTTTGGTCCAAGGGACCTTTTTGTTTCCCCGCATACTACCTCATATCTGGAGTCTTCTGAGCTCCAGCTTTCTGATCAGGTAAGGAACTGGTGTGCAATGTTTGCTACTCCTTGTCTGACTGTGTTTCAGTTGCCTCCCTATACTGCTGAACATTTGGTGGCAAGTGCTTGTCCCCCCATCCATGTGCCCTCCCGACCTGCCCAATCGGCATCCGGTGGCAGTGGTGTATGTGGCGCTTACACCCCATTTTTTACGGATGGGCGAGGGAGGTGGCAGTTAGTTAGGCATAATTAGTTAGAGCCCTGAACCTTACTGCCTCCTGTTACTTTTGTTTTCTTTCTTTTTTGTTTTAATGGAGGTAGGTTATTGCCAACTGCCTCCCTCAGAAGTCTTTCCCAGGGGGGTAATTAAAATGATAAAATAAAAAAAGACAAAAACAAAAGTTGCTTAAAGCAGGGGTACCCAACCTTTTTTGCTCGTGAGCCACATTTAAATTTAAAAAAGAGTTGGAGAGCAACACAAGCATGAAAAAGTCCATGGGGATGTCAAATAAGAGCTGTGATTGGCTTTTTGGTAACCCCTATATGGACTGGCAGCTTACAGGAGAGAATGTTTGGCAGGACATCTGTTTTTTATGCAACCAAAACTTGCCTCTAAGCCAGTAATTCACAAATAAGCACCTGCTTTGAGGACACTGGGAGCAACATCCAAGAGGTTGGAGAGCAACATGTTGCTCGCGAGCTACTGGTTGGGGATCACTGCTCTAAAGGCTCCAACCAATATAGCAGCAACTCGGGCCAGGGCAGGAGGCACTAACACTAATTAGCCAATTTGCCTCTGTATAACCTCAGCATTTGCTTTTGGTTACCTGTCTATGCATACAGCAGCTGAGTACTGACACCAGCTGAGTCTAATCAAGTGATTCTGGGGCAACTCCCAGCTATAGCAAGGGGAGAGACCCCGCCCACTCTCTAACTCAGCAGATAAGATCGCTGCTTCAGAAGCCTCAGGTAAGTACTGCTGTGGTCAGTAAATTGGTGAGGCCTCTAAATAGTGAACCTCCTAATGGATGCAGAGGGTGTCCTAAAATATGTGGCAGTAAGGTGTCTGCTGACAGCCCTGCAAAATAAACAGCAGGTAAGGAGAGTGGCTAAACGCTGATCTGCAGTGTATTAAAGTTTAACTAACTGTTTGCATGCAATGTAATCATATGCTTACCTACACTGGCTTGATTCTGGTTGCTTGCCCACCTGAAACCAGTAGCCCTAATACAAATAGTCAAATGGACCAGCATGCTCTTATGCTGACATATAGCATATACTAACATTCAGGGCGCTGAGTTCAGACCATTTGCATACTTTACATCAGTAAGCCCATTGAATACGGATCACTGGGTAGCTGCTAGGTTCTGATATATGCTTGCTCCAAAAAGCAGATAATCAAAAAAGTATAATAGTATAATGTTGCTGTGATTGTATTCATGCACTCCTATTTTGTTCTTCTGTATACTGTATGTTCTGGCTTCAATGTGTACTGACATGGAGTTTGTCCAGGAAAGGAAGATCATAGTAAGTATGATATAATCTTCCTTTTTCGGAGATTCTGAGCTTTCTGGATGACAGATCCAGTCTACTCATACAAGCAAAAGATCATAAACACATCTTTATTCATTTACCTTTACTTTCACGCCCATGAAAGTGGGGGGCCAATAAAGTATTAGTAGCCTTATTGGATTTAGAGCACAGGTCTGGATGGCTGCTAGGCCCCTCTACATGCTTGCTCTAAGTGGCAGCCAGTGGCGTAACTAGGGAGGAAGCAGACCCCGCAGCTGCGGGGGGGGGCCCGGGAGGAG
>CM044441.1:77685408-77758497 GCA_024363595.1 Xenopus borealis
ACAACCGACAATAGAAAATGCATTAAATACTTGTGATGGCGGGAAAACTTAATTGGCTGACATCATCATCACAATGCGTCCATCTATCTAGCACACAAATCGCAATATATTAATGCAAAAAAGTATAATACAAATACAAAATTATCTATATCTTCGGCTAAATAAGAAGTTTAAAAACAAATTAAGTAGCAGTTGTTAATCATAATTGTCCCAATTTAGATATTGATGATACTATGTTAGGAATTGTGACTATTATGATTAACACCTGCTACTTAGTTTGTTTCTAAACTTTTAGGTTATAGGAATCCTCAAGGTGACAACAGAGATGACTTTGTTCAGATTACAAATAGGACTGCCCAGCATAGGAGTATTTTGCTTAGGCTTCCAACAAACAAAACATTATTCTGGCCTAAAGGCTAGGTTTCTGCTGTGTCCATTATGCAGACTTATTTTGGGTCTGTTGTTTCTTCAATTTTCTATTCCCCTACTTGTGTTGTTTTAGAACAGCCTTGTTCATTTTATTCTAAATGAATTGGTGATAGTTAAGTATCTATCCTGCAAGTCTGTATAGCCTCAATCAGGTGGTTTGGAGTTGTTTTATACATGTCTATCACATTGTTTCCTAGACTAGAAGGGGATTTACATTTATACTAGTTGAGAATTGGGTCTATTGTACATTCTCACAGTGCTCTCTGCCCGGGTAATTTCCAGATGGAACACCTCTATTAACCTTGCTTGTTCTCAGTGCCACTTCTGATACTTACAGATGAAGCCACTTTGGTTTGTGTGTTTGCCACAGAATAACAAAACCCAGATATCCCTCTTATCCAATTCAACACAGAAAATTGCATTACAGCATCCTATCTAACTAAAGTGTTCACCATTGTGAACAATGGTGCTTTGGTATGCTAATGAAAAGGTTAAATGTATTAAATGAGTTAAGATGACTTTAGATAACACAGATTCTTCAATTTATCCCGAGTCATGACACATTTAACACACAAATCTAAGTGACTTCATCTATATGACCCAGCAGGGTTCTAGTGGATTAGAATTCCTTCTGATACTTACTGGAACATCCATAGGGCCTCTCCAGTCCTAAGGTCACCTTCACTTAGGTAGTTCATATATGTAGTATTATGGACCCCACACATATAAATATGCCTCTTGCAGGTGGATGAAAACACAGGTTTCATGGGTGACTCTTAGCATCTCTCCAGGGCGCCTCCATGAGTCATGGGATTTCCCTTTAGCGACACTTCGGTTATTCTGGATCGGTAACCTTGGGGGTATCTAGTTATTCCTCTCATAAGACGAGTTTGGGTCAGCCAACAAGGGCTCTGTTCCTTAGGTTCTGTAGTGGTTGTGTTTTCACTGATTAATTGAGTCAACCTCAACACAGGACCTTACACGTTGTTAGGAATCCTGACCTATTTATTCATGTTTCAGGTGCCCGTGTCCCTGTTCTTTTAGGATTTGTTTTCTGTTAGAACATTTCTGGCTGCTATGCATTCTAAGTAGAAGTGGATGGTATATGCCTCGGGTGCCTCGTAATGCTTGGTATATCCTGTTGTTAGCTTCTAAACAGAGTCTAAGCATACATGTGTTGGATGCTTCTTGGTGAGTAGGAGAGTAAGTATTTCAGCTTGTTGAATTCACCATGTGCAGGGAGGTCTTCCTCTCTCTCTCTTCTGGAAGGGTGAGATGTTTGTTCGTAAACTCACTTGTTCATTACTTTGACAGTGGTGACCACTTTTCTCTCTCGATAGTATAATCTATACTATAGGGCTATTCTTAGCCCTAAGAACTTATTCAGTCAGTGTCATTCCATTCCTGATTCCAGATTCTTCTAAAAGTATTTTCCTTCCCATTGGGATAGTTGTAACTTGCTACATCCCGATACGTACTGACATGGAATTCGTTTAGGGAAAAAGGAAGATTATTTCATACTTAACGAGATCTTCCTTTCCTAGACGAACTCCATGTCAGTACGGCCCACACTTTTTTACGGTAATTTGAGAACTTGTTACAAAGATGTCGGTAAGTGGGTGTGGTTGATCTTTTAAAGGCTTGGGGAGGGTCCTTCTAATGTGAGTAGGGAGGAGGGGGCTACACCGATATGTACTGACTAGTGATTGGCGAATCTACCCTGTTTCGCTTCGCCAAAAAATTTGCACGCCGCTCGTTTTTTTTTTCAGCGCATTTTCGTTGGAGTTTCGCAAATTTATTCGCCAGCGGCGAATCGCGGAAATTCGTCACAAATTCGCCCCTGGCGAATAAATTCGCCCATCACTAGTACTGACATGGAGTTTGTCTAGGAAAGGAATACTGTATCTCGGTAAGTATGAAATAATCTTGCTTTTTCTGCACTTCAGGTCCTAATATAGTGTAATGTAATGGGTTTTTTGTATATACATTGTTAGTCTTTGAGAAGAACCACACACTGAGTTTCTTACATACAGTAAACTCCAGCATATTATTTAAAACATATTTCCTTTAAGGTTTTTCCCTTATCTCACTGAGCAATTGTTCACGTACTACATCATATGGAAACATTTCAGCTTCTGTATAAAAGCACACCAGAAGTATCAATGCTAGAGGTATTTCCAAATCAATGGTTGGCACTGCATCTGTTAATCTGTTATGCTCAACATATCTTTCTTTCAATAAAACATGTTATACACATACAATGAAGTCTGGGTAACTTAGTTCCAGTTTCAGCTGGACAAAGGTACTGTGCATTAATTAATTAGTAAAACACACATCTCCTAAAGTTAAAACATGAATTGATCAATACTTGAAAGTCAGCAATCCAAGGTTTTTTTCTTGGAACTTTCTATATTGTGGTGCCATGAATAAAAGCATCACTGTTCGAAATACAAAATACAATGTACATTGTGAGAAATGGTACAATTTTAGATATTGCAAAATGCCTTTTAACAGAGAAGTCTGGAAAACAAGCATAATAGCTTGCACCACTAAGACCTGGAGGGAGTTTAAACATAGACCAACGGTGAGAGTGCTAAAAGTGTGTGGCTGGAGTAGATATCTAGTTCTATACAGCAGTAATGCATTTTAAATTATGCCTTCATAGACTATTTGTGAAATGTTCAAGATTTCTTTTTAATTGAACTAGCAGTTTAATGCATGCATTTTATCAAAATAATCAAACACACTGCTAAGATTGTGGGCTCATTTACATTTTGGACACAGTGTTTTATCTTACAGATGTATTGGTCATGCATTGTACTATTGTTTGTTTGCTTTGAAGTACTTAGAAAACAGAAAATCATGAAACTAAGATGTTCTGGCCGACTGCCAAAGACATCCACCAGCTGCACAGGCAGTTGGGACATTATGTTTCTTGACAGAAAATGTGTAATTCAAGAGCACAGCTCTATTGTTTTCTTCCCAGTGTGAACTGTGTTTTTGACGGGTTAGTGAGTACGTTAGTTACAATTAATCCTTTTGTCAGGCAAGGATTTTGTTGCTTCCTGTGTTATTGGATGCTAAAAATGTGTACCTGAGAGTTTCTCTGAGGAAAAAAACCATCACAATGTATGTATATTTTTTTTCCTCTTCCTGAGATGCTAATATTCCCTTGCTGGCAAAAGTCAGCCTTGGAATCACATAAAACAAAACAAAAAAACCATAGAGGATTTAATGAATTCAGAGTTCTATAGCATCTGGAGCAGAAAGAAATTAATGTTCCTGAAATAATTGCAGCTGTAACAATATAATACTTAGATGTAGATCATTAAAATGAAGCAATACAATTTGTTTTAATATTTATCAAAATGTCTTTAAAGCATGATTTTTTGTGTACACCAACACATGCTCTGATGCTGTATTAAACAGTAGGTTAATAATGCAAACTTAAGCACTCTTCATCAATTAAAATGTAACCCTGCTTATGCACATGTGGGAGCTCATGTATAAAGCACAGGAGCAGCTGTGGCCATGCAAAAAAGGCACTCTTGCATGAATCAACAACATTCAATAAAGGTGTTTGCTGTTCCTTGCACTTGCATGTTTTGGTGCCATATACCAATATGCCATAGCAGTCTATCTGGATGAGTAGTGTGCAATGTTCCTATTGATGCTAGGGAACCCTGGAGTTTCCAATGCCAAAGGTGACACTAACTAATTAAGTTTTGAATACAATGGAGTTGGAATTATTACAAAGAACACTACATTTTGTTTAAAAAAAATTATGAATTGGACCTGAAATTTCACTTTCCACACTACTCTAGTGCTCTTCTGGTCTCACTGTAGTTTTATATTAATCAATATTAAGGGGATATTATTAATCCCTCTTCAACATGAACTCAATGAATAGGGATTGTGCAGAATATAATTAGCTTTTTTACTGTTCAACTCTAAAAAATCATAGTTTGCGTGGGGGGAAAAACGCAAACACTGAAGAATGCAGACAAAAATGCATGGCTCTTCTTTTTCCATTTGTTTACTCAAGCAACACCATTTTGTCACGGGAAACAATTTGCAAACAAATCTGCCACTAAACAAGTAAATTAAACCAGTTTCACTTTAGACTTTCTATCATTTCCAGGTTTTTTCAAGTACAGGAGAAGCTGATAAAATAAATTTTCAGTCCATTTAATTTCAGTCCATTTATACACCTAAATACAAATACCTACAGGGATAGACAGGTGGGTGCAGGGCCCACCACGCTGCCCTCTCACCGCTCTGTGGCCCCCTGCTGTGCCACACATACTCCCATGGGGTCCTGCTGTGCTGGCTCATACAGGGCCATCACCACCCTCCCTCCCATAAGCACACATAAATTTAAAGAACCATCAGCATATCAGGGGAGGGAGATCAATGGCTTTGGGGAGCACCAGCAAGGATCAGCTCTGGGGTTTTTCCCAATGTACCGCTGGCCCAGTCCTACCCTGAATATTTAAATCCTTTGCTACAAAATTAACACAATAAAAACGTTTTGTGTGAAAATGACATTCTGTCTATGGATTTAATTTAACCAAAATCCATATTGTCTTAATTTTTTGCTATAATGTCCTCCCTTCTCTAAGCAGCATTATGTAATAATACCTGGTGGTCTAGTGGGGGAGTGGGGACTCCTACAGCGCTGCATCCTTCAGCTTCATAGTGGCACTCTTCCTTCCTGGGGTTTGGCATGTGTTTCCATACACGTGCATCCTTTTCTTTTGGCGCAATGCGTCTAATGGCATAGCACTTGCAAGAAATTAAAATATTTAAGGTACTATAATTGTTTTGGGATACCATGTGTAACATTACATGGGGCTGGACATATACGCCGAAGGATTAGCTGCTTCTCCCACTAACACAGAACCACAGAAACAATCCTTACAAGTCTCCTCCAGTGTTTCTGGAAATGTGGCAAAGCTAGATCAAGTCATCCAATGCTTCAGAGATTTCTGCAAGTATAGACATTATCATAGTAGCTTCTGTCCTGGGAAACAGAGTGCTGCCAACGTCCTTGGGTAACTCTGCCAAGGAACCTAAGGTCCCTTTTTCTGAAAATTTCACATTTTTAGCCTTTTAGTAAATTTTGTCATCACTTTACTCCAGGGGGACAGTTGTTAAAATTTAGTCTATCCCCTTTCCAAATCATTCTGTCTCTCTCAATGCCTTCTTAAAGGCCATGGCTATTATTTCTGATGACCCTGATCATCTTGCCTCTACAGACTCGGCAATCCATAACCTCAGGCAGGGTAAACTGTGGGTCCAGGATTATTGTACTAAGTTTTGCCAATGGGCAGTATAAGGATTATTGTACTAAGTTTTGCCAATGGGCAGTATAAATGAGCTGGAATGATAGTGTTCTATGTAGTCAGTTAATTTTCCTGCTCTGTCCTCCCTTGCTTCCTTAATGCACATTGCTAAACATTTAATTAATAGGAGGCATAGGAATAGACATCAAGAAATAATCTTTGCTGTCCTTCACAATATCCCAGCATCAGAGTTGGTACCCAAAGTTTCAACCCCTAGGCCTTCACAGGAACCCATGCAGTCGGGCTCTACCTGTTTGTCCTCTGATGAGAAGGGGCATAGGCGTGCTTATGGGTTGTGTCTGTATTGTGGGGATAAAGGGCATTTTGTAACACCTGTCCCAAGAGAAGTGGATGCTTCTGAGATGCTGCAAGAGCAGTTTTGTCACAGTGACACTCTGTTGCCTGCAATATTCATCCATGTGCTTTCTTTCCTAGGACATTGGTAACAGGGAATTTCTGGCCATTAAATGGAGATATATTTTGGTGGGCACTAACCCAAAAGTGCAAACTGACCATAAAAAATATTTTGTCTATTGAGTCTGCTAAGCACTTTTATATCCTAGACAGGGCAGTTGGGCTTTAATTTTACCATACAATACAGGCCTGGTAAAGAAAATGCTAAGGCAGATGCCCTTTCCAGAAGTTTTGTTTCCAATCCTTGAGAGAAATCTCCAATTCTCTCCTGTCACACAATGTCTGGTGGCCAACATTAAAACATGAAGTTGGTAATTATATTGATTCTTGCCCAGTTTGCCAACGTTCAAAACTATCCAGTTCCTTACCTCAAGGTTTGCTATAGTTGCTTTTTATTCCCAAAAGGCCATGGACTAATATGTTCATGGATTGCATTATGGAATTACTTCCGTGTAAGTGGAATACTGTTATTTGGGTGGTAATGGATCAACCGATTTTAGTATAATGTCTCATTTTATTCCCCTTCCCACCCTTTCCTCTGTGGGCTGAGTTTGCATTTAATAATGCCACTCACTCGTCCACTGGCGAATCCTCATTTATTGTTGTTTTTCCAGTCATTCCTCAGATGTAGCTGCTGCTAAACTCTTTGGTTGACCACTTTTCTAAGCTATGGTCTTTTTGGCAAAATTCATTATCTTCAGCAGTAGCTACCCAAAAAAGAGCCTGAGTATCACCTGAGTATCAGGTTGGTGATAGGTTCTGGTTATCTTCCAAGAATATTCCATTGAAAGTTCCATCCACCAAGCTAGGACACAAATTCATTGGTCTTTTCTCCTGTATTTTTTAAGACAGAACTGCCGTGCTGGAACTTTCTCCTGAACTCAACATTTCTAACACTTTACATGTTTCTTTGTTACAGCCTGTTAGAGCTGTTTGCCAGAATTCTCCTCCTCCTCCAATTATGGTATCAGCCTGAATATTTGGTACATAGGTTAGTGGATTCTCGCAATATCTAGTACACTAGACTGGTCCAGAGGAGAAATCTTGTTTTTCCAGCTGGGGGGGGGGGGGGGGGGGGTCATTGACTTTGTAAATTGTTATAAATTGATACATTTTTATCTTTGGCACATCTAAGCAGAATCCATTAAAGGCAGCTATTATAATTGAAACAATAGTTGATAATATTCCACAGATAGTGATGAGAAAAATATCACATAATGTTACAGTTCACAATTTGTACCTGGATTACCAGATTGAAACACCAGCGACAGAAACATTAAATTTTACAATTCAATTTTGGAAATAAACAGTAAAACATTTAAAATTAAAAAATTAAAAATGAAAAAAATCTTTATTTCTAGTTAACAACCTGAAAACAACTGAACTGTAAACAACCTCCTTTATATATTCTACATTACTTTCCAGGTGATACACCCACTAGAAGTTTTTTAAACTCTCACTCAAGGGTACCTTTAAGTCTTGACCATCTCTTGGGCAGCCTCAATAGACCCGACTTCGTTTTCTTTTACTTTCTTGTTTTGATTATGTTTCTTTTCTCATTACTTTTGATTATGTAATCTCAAAAATGTGTATATTACACTTTTACAATATGCTACAGATTCCATTTATGTACTGCTGACATCAGTATCAACAAGCTGTTTTTCTATTAAAATGTTAAAACTTTTATAGAGTGGTGACATGCTTAGTGCAGGACAGTTACATAGTTACATAGTTAAATCAGGTTGAAAAAAGACCGAGTCCATCAAGTTCAACCCCTCCAAATTAAAAACCCAGCATACATACACACACACACATCTCCACTCTTTCAAACACAAACCATATATGCCCATAGCTATACTAACTGTAAAGTTTAGTATCAAAATAGCTTTTTATATTATGTCTGTCCAAAAAATCATCCAAACCCCTCTTAAAAGCATCAACAGAATGAGCCATCACAACATCACCCGGCAGTGCATTCCACAACCTCACCGTCCTGACTGTGAAGAACCACCTACGCTGCTTCAAATGAAAGTCCTTTTCTTCTAGTCTGAAGGGGTGGCCTCTGGTGCGGTGATCCTCTTTATGGGTAAAAAGATCCCCTGATATTTGTCTATAATGTCCTTGAATATATTTGTAAAGTGTAATCATGTCCCCTCGCAAGCGCCTTTTTTCCAGAGAAAACAACCCCAACTTGGACAGTCTCCCCTCATAATTTAAGTCTTCCATCCCCCTAACCAGTTTAGTTGCACATCTCTGCACTCTCTCCAGCTCATTTACATCCCTCCTAAGGACTGGAGTCCAAAACTGCACTGCATACTCCAGATGAGGCCTTACTAGGGATCTATAAAGAGGTATAATTATGTTTTCATCCCTTGAGTTTATGCCCTTTTTTATGCAAGACAAAACTTTATTTGCTTTAATAGCTACAGAATGACACTGCCCAGAATTAGTCAACTTGTTATCTATAAAAACCCCAAGATCCTTCTCACTTAAGGAAACTCCCAACACACTGCCATTTAGTGTATAACTTGCATTGATATTATTTTTGCCAAAGTGCATAACCTTGCATTTATCAACATTGAACCTAATTTTCCAGTTTGCTGCCCAGTTTAGACAAATCACTCTGCAAAGTGGCAGCATCCTGCAAGGAACCTATAGCTCTGCACAATTTAGTATCATCTGCAAAAATAGAAACCGTTCCCACACACCAGACTGTAACCGACTCATAGAAATGGGCATCCTGCCAACTAACTTGTGCATCATTCAGATGTGCAAGTTAGGGAGCATCAGCAGATGCAACCTTCATTGGGATGCCATCCTCATAGCTTTTCCTAAGGCAAACAATACAGACACAGCTCTACTACATGTCCTGACAGCAGTGCCATGCCAATCCGCTTTGCTCCTGGAAATAACAAATGACCTCTAATGTTTTAGAAGACTCTAGGATTGAGTAATTGTAGTTCTAGCTGAACATCAAAGTGTTACCAAGGAGATGGCAACCCCTGTGGGAGGAGGAGGGCTCAAGGAGTACATACCAAATGTTTTGAGTGGGCTAGATTTGAAAAAAGCACTCCTACAACCCTCCTAGATGTTCTCCCACTTTTGGTCTGTTCAGAATTAGTTGGCGCCCTCCTTTGTTAGTTAACACAGTCAGTTATTACCCCGTTAGTGTTGTGAGTTGTTCAATCCCACAAGTTTTTTTATAGCAGTTACACTTGGTTTGCAGTAGCTTACCCCCACCCTTAAACCAAAAGATAGCACCAGTAGTTTGATACCAACAACACTAACCAAATTGTGCTTTCAGATTATACTTACAAGCGCATCATAAGAGAGGCAGTTGCTTGTGTGTCAGTTTTACCTTTTAATGGGTGGAGGTCGGCCACAACTTTTATTGAAATCTTTGACAAAAACCAATAACCCATCCCTGCCATGTTATACCATACATAGGTTACCCCAGATGCCAGCCACCACAGCCACGATGCACATGTAAAGGACATCCTATTGACCAGACCCAAATTGCAAGGACCAAAAACCATTACCTGCCACGTCCACTCCCATGTTGCCACTACGGGTCCCCTCGCTGGACATACCCAAAGGCAATCACTGCAGTCTTTCTCCTACTCATACATCAGTGAATATGAGTAATGTAAATGGTTTGAATTTAAATATTTTTGTGGATGAAGGAGGATTAAAGACAAGGCTGTATAAAAAGAATACAGATTGCAATGGATATTTGCCTCATAACAGTTGCCACAATAAATGCTGGTTTGATAATATACAAGGATTTTGGAGTGTCTTTGTGGTTTGTAGTATGTAGGGAGGACAGCAAGGAGTGAGGCTGTGGGAACATATTCGGAATATTACAAAATGGGTTTTGACACATAAGGGGTTATTAAGGTTGAGTTTGTGAGGTTTTATCTATGTTAGATAAACTCACAACTCAAATGTTTGCTTATTTATGAAAACACCCAAATGTAAAAAACTCGAATCAATGCAATCGAGGAGAAAATGTATATACCTGAATTGATCAAGTTATCAGTGAAAAAAGCTTTAATAGCTCAAATTGATCATTTTTTTGAGTTCAAACCACTGAAAAAAATACCATGAAGGCTAAAAAAGTCTTCAAATGGTTCAAGGGACCTTTGTTATTGACTTCTCCGTGATCTCAACAGGTTTTAGGTGGAATATTTTCGGATTCTGGCTTTTTGAAGCTTTGGGGCATAATAGATTCAAGCTTTTTTTATGAAACTACTATAGAAAAATTAAAATTTTTCAGGAAAAACACAACTCGACCTTTGATAATAACCCCCCATAGTTTTTCTGAACACTTTACAAAACATCACAAGTAGAATACCATAGCTTTGAGATATATGGAAATATCCGAGGGGAGGTAGCAATTTTAATATCATATAAAAGAAAGAACAAAATAGATTAATCAACTAAGTGTACAACAAATTGAAATTGATATTGACTGCCACCTTAAGTAGGGTTTTGTATTTTGTATCCACCAACTTATTTAATAATTTACTACCTGAAGTAAGGCTAAACTATAACATTTGTACTGCCTGGTCATATTCTGTGGTGTATGGAGAAGAAGCAAGGCTGCATGATTGCCTTTGGGTGTGTCCTATGAAGTGGGAGTGTGGATTGAGGAGACAAGAACAGTTTTGAAGACACATACTTGTGAAGCACTTGTAAATATAATCTGAAAACACAATTTGGTTACTTTTGATGTAAGGGCTGGTGGTGGGTGTGTGCAAATGCAAAACAAGAGTGACTGCTACAGCGGATAAGTTGTGAAATAAAGCATCTCCCTTACTAACACTAACTGGTTGATTACTGTGTTAATTAACAAAGGAGTGTGCCAACTAAGCCTGAACAGACAAAAAGTGTGAGAATAACTAGGAGGGTTGCAAGTGCACGTTTTTTTGTTTTTTATAGTTTGATTGATGGTTGTGAATTCATTTTAAACCAGCACCTGATAAAGTATTTGTTTATATAATATTGTTCATAAGCACAGATTTTCTATTTATTTTTCACTTAGAAGCTGATGTACCATTCTCTGAGTTGTGTGATGAGGAAGCAGGCATACAGTATGAGCTGTTTTAGGAAAAATCCCATCTGTTTGTGCTTTGTACTAAATTACATACTGTAGATCAGGATCAGCCCTAAAGGAAGGCTAGAAGGAACTAGAAACTGGTAAGGGCCTTTGGCACTAGATAATTCAGTGATGGAGAAATCTGCTTTATTAGACATCCTAAAAAACAGTTCAATAGTGGGACAGGTGTCAGGCTGGCTTAAAGGGGTTGTTCACCTTTCCTCACTGCTTTACACAAAATGATAGATTATGGTCCCCAAAGCATGTCACACACAATCTCTTTTTAACTGAATTTGCTGTTTAAAACTCACCATACGAGCTGCAATTTGCTGTGAGGCATATGAAAAAGTTTTTCATGGGGGAGTAGAGTTTATTCTGTATGCAGAGTGGGTCACATGGGAGAGGGATGACATCAGAGAATTTCTCTCCCCTCGCTAACTCCCCCAGCAATTGTGCCTACATCAATCTGTATAGCATGGTTTAATTGAAAGATGCATTGACTTGCTCTCTCCCCTGTTCCCCCCAACCTCTCTTTCCCATTTATGGCAGAGGTATGCGATTTTTTTTTTATGGAAGCCTTAACTGGGAAAAATGCTTGTATATGCTTCCCCCTCACTCGCTGCCTCCCTCCCCCGCAACAGCATCAGATGGCATTGACATCAGTGCATATTTAATGTTAACAGCTCCAATATACCTCAACGCTTTAGTAATAAAGGGTTGAGGTTAAAGTTAAAATTGTTCCTTTGCCTGCTGTCCTTTCATCTGTTTAAAAATTAGTCCTTTCTTAGCCACACACCCTCAGTGTCAGAAATGCCCTCCCTGATCGGGTTGCTGTTATGCTGGTATTTACTGCTTTGTCCCTTCCTCATTGGTCACTATTGGTCCAATGCACAATCCATAGATAAGCGCTAACCACTTGAGGCAGCTGTAGCCCACACTACAAATCACAAATGACATTATGAGTGCAGAACGGAGGGGGTAGGACTGTGAATCAGTGTCGCTGAACCCTAGTGAAAAAGAGAGCCTGAGGAGATTTTACTGTAGTGGATTTGCATATTTAGTGTTGGTTAACTCTGTAACAGCTCATTTTTGCAAATGAATGTATATTAGTGAAATGACTAATATGTGCATATGAATGAATTTACAAACTTTATTCTGAAGGTGAACCACCCCTTTAAGCAGATATATTCATTACTGAATTACAGAGCACCAGATACCCTTACCAGTTTGTGTTTGCTCATATGCAAATATCTCCAGAACCAAAATGGAGCAGGGATTTTTTGATGGTGCTCCTGTCTCCAATCCAAGATTGCGCCGTTGTGATAATGTCACACGCCTGCTGCGAAATTCAAAGATAAAAGACTTCCAGGTCATGGGTTCGATGCCCAAATATAGAACTTCCTGACTTTTATTCCTGGGTTGCTTTAATTCCTATTTTGCTGTTTCCTGGATTCCTGCTTTGTCCCTGATTCTGATTCTTGCTGCCTGCCTATTGAATTCTTGCCTGAACTTGACTACGTTTTTGCCTGACCCCTTTTGATACCGTGAACTTTCACTTTGACCCTCAGCGTCCTCCTTGGTCCAGACTTCTCCTGCTGGGAGCCAATAGACCCCTGACACTTGGCAACCACAAGTATAAGCCTTTAATATACTGTGCTTATCTCATATTAAAGGAAAACTATACCCCCAAAATGAATACTTGAGCAACAGATAGTTTATATCAAATTAAGTGACATATTAAAGAATCTTGTCAAACTGGTATATATATTTAAGTAAATATTGCCCTTTTACATCTCTTGCCTTGAACCACCATTTCATGATGGTCTGTGTGCTGCCTCAGAGATCACCTAACCAGAAATATTTAAACTCATAACTGTAAAGGGAAGAAGTGTGGAAGCAAAAGACACAACTCTGTCTGTTAATTGGCTTATGCGACCTAACTTTATAGTTTGTTTGGTATGTTTGTGTGCACCGTTGGATCCTAGGATCCCAGGAGGCTGTCCTTATTTTTTAAAATGGCCATTTTCTATTTATGATTACCCAATTGCACATGCTACTAACAAAGTATATTATTCTGAAAATGGTTTATTTACATGAAGCAGAGTTTTACATAGGAGTTGTTTTATGCAATGTCTTTTTATAGAGACCTACATTGTCCGGGGGTATAGTTTTCCTTTAAGTCGAAGAAACTACCCCCTTTTTCAATCTTGCTTGGTTAGGAATAGTGTCCTGCTCATCTGCCCTGGATGTCCCAACCTTGATGTCTTTACTGTTTACAAGGATGGGATATGGTATAAAGGGAAGGAGGTGGGGTTTGATTTATGGAAATTAAGGGTTGAAGGGGCACAAGCAAGCCCTTAGTGTTTATGCCAGATCATTAAAGTCAAGGTTAATGGCTGCACTCTGCCAGCAGAATTCTTTGAGTGGTGCAGACCACAGCAACAGTCGATCAAGAGATTATGCATTCTACATAGTGTACCATGTTCCCAATATGGCAATAGCATTTTCCAATTCTTTGAGTGGTGCAGACCACAGCAACAGTCGATCAAGAGATTATGCATTCTACATAGTGTACCATGTTCCCAACATGGCAATGGCATTTTCCATTGATTCTGTTTGTGCAAGTATGCTGTGCCCCAGTGATGCAAACTCCTGTGGAAACCCTGGGCTGGAATGTATCTCAAAAGTTCCCTAGCATCAATAGGTGCACTTGCACGAGGTTTTGAGGTTATTTCAAAAATTATTTTTTTTCTTGTTACAAATAAAACATTTTTTTTTAATCATTATACCCTGACCCTGAAAATAGCTGGAATCCACAAATACACCATCAAGGTCATGTCGAAGTCAATGGCAGAGGTCCTTTGAACAATTTGAAGATGTTGTAGCCTTCTTGATGTTTGAGTTTTTGATGAAAAAATGTCATCTGCAAGGCAGCCATCTTCTCCCAAGCACTCTTCTTCCTGTATTCATCTGCGTTTTTTGTCGCATGTGCAGTAGGAGACATTTGCCGATTAGGATCTACTGTGCATGCGCTAAAAGTCACAAAGTTTTCTAAACAAGAAATCAGAAAGTTTGTGACTCCTTGCCTCCAACTGTGCATGCGCCCGAAAGTCACAAACTTTCCGATCTTTTTTCAGAAACTTTGTGACTTTCGGGTGCATGAGCAGTTGGAGGCATTTGCTGGTACGGAGCTACTGTGCCCCGCCCGAAGTCACAAAGTTTCCGAACTGGCAAATGCCTTCTACTGTGCATGTGCCACAAAACGCAGATGAATACAGGAAGAAGAGCACTTGGGAGAAGATGGCTGCTGTGGACTTTGTTGGAAAAGACCTGGAAGGAGGGTTAAGTAACAAGTTAGGGGGTTTACACAGGGGAGGTTGGGAGGGATTTTTGCAAGGATGTGGTTGAATTCTCCTTTAAAGTCGAGAGTCGGATGAATTCAACCCAAAATCAACAAGTTGCTACTTTGCAAGCTCAGCCAATGATAAACATAACTCCAAAGAATTAAGAGGGGTTGCTAAACTTTTTCCCTGCATATGTGATTTCTATAAATATATGGACATCACAGTGCAATGCATTGTGGGTTATGCAGTTCCTGCATGCTGTCTGTAAGCTGTGGAGAATTTGTTACAATTTGTGTCATCAGTGTTTTAGTCCCTCCTTCCCTGCCAGGATTTCAAATGATGCAGAAAGAGAAGAAATGTTAAACAGAATAGAAAAAAAGCATTTATTCATACTTTTTTAAGTAACTGTGATGGGTATATTAGGGGTTTCTGTGTTATGTGGGTCACTTTATCAAATTTTGGTTTGGAAGCCAGAGTTCCCCTTTAAACGTTTGACACTTAAATGGCAGTTTTTCAATATACACTATAACTAGAGTTCTATTAATATAATGCTAAATTGCCTTGTGTGTAAAATCATCTTCAGATTTATCTTATGTAACAGCAATATGCTTTGGGGATTCAGTGTTTTCACTTTTAATAGATGAATGCCTTGATTTTCACTGGATACATTTCTTTGTGTATCACAGTATATTAACAAGATCCTTTTATCCCAATAAAGATTTTGTTGTGGGGAAAAGCTCAATTGCTTTTGGAACTAAAATAGATCTGTTTCATAATATTTGTCATTATCTTATTTTTCTCTTTTATAGTTTGATTATATTCCAAAAAGCTGACCTGTTAGTCTTACTGTTATCACAAAAACCTACACTGCTAGAAATTAAAAGGGTCAGTATTTAATACTTCATAACATCAACTGAATTGTTTAACATTGCTGCTGGTGCCTAAGGATAATTTGTATTCTTATTATACTACCATGTGCGTTTAATAGATTTTTAATGTGGATTTAATTGAGAACTCCTCAAAATGAGCAATAAAAGCTGGTTTCAAATAAGGAAGTTGCTAAAACCTATATATACATATCTGAAAAGCTTCAACCCTTAAATTATTATGAGAGATAATAGTATTCATAGTAATGGAAATATTATTTAAAATATTTATTTGCTCTATCACTTTTGCTAAATACAAGTTTTCTGAAGCAGATGTAGTTTAATTCATAACAATGAGTTGAAATAAAGGATAACAAACATTATATCAGATTTATTTGTAACTGTATTGGGGTGCAGGAGAGCCATAATCCTTCCAGAAGATGCCCTAAAAAAAATTCAAATAGCAAAGAAAATATAAATTTAGAAATTTAATGCAATGGGAAACATTGGAGGTCAAAACTATTTATAAAATCAGCTCCAAACTGATGACTCAATAAATACAGCATGGTCGTGATGCATGCACAGTAATACAGTCCAAGGCCTAGCATCCAGGAAGAAAATTTCACAATGTTTTTTTTTCAATTATTCTTTTTATTAAGAAAATTTTACTGAACAATTTCCATAGTAACTTAGTTATCACAGTGACACAATGATAAGAGCATAATAGCATCAAAACAGTATTATAAGTAAGGAGGTTTCAGTAAGTTTGTTATCGCTGCATACATAAAGGCACATTAATATTCATAGAAATATCTTCAGATGAGTGTTGGTAATCCAGTCATTTGCACGCTGATAGGTGAGATGAGCTTGTGATTCCTCCTTACGCAGTGCTGTGTATCTTTGTGCCTGCTGTTTGCTGAACTAAACTCATGGAGAAGAAAGAGCAAAAGAGGAGGGAGAAGATGAGGCAGGATGGTGGGGGGGGGAGAGCAGTATAGAGAAAAGCAGGGGACGTTTCCATCACAGATCTGTGCGTCTGTCATTTTGTTAGCTTTGGTACATATCTTATGTCTCTCATGGGGTGAGGTATGAGAGGGCGTGGGAGGGGGGGTTCCGCTCCGGATCCAAGGTTCTCCAGCGGAGGTCTGTGTCTGTTGGGGTTGCCCTCAATATGCCTCAGTTCGGCCAGAGGCTATAGGATAATTTAGGTTGTTTCACAATATTTAATATATGTCAATACAGCAAGTCAGATCTGGCTTAAAAAAACAGAATTGCCTTTTAAGTACATAGATAATCACTTACCATGCAGGGTAGTATGGTTGCAGCAACCCCACAATGGGCAGACAGCAAATATGTTAAATTAAAGGAATTGTTCAGTATAAAAATTAAAATTGGGTAAAAAAAATGGTTTTAATACAGCTAGCCAAAAATGTAATCTATAAAGACTGAAGTGACTGGATGTCTACCATAATAGCCAGAACACTACACTCTGCTTTGCAGCTCTCTTGGTTACCAGGCAGTAACCAATACGTGACTTTAGGGAGGCTACATGGGTCATAACTGTTTGCTTTTAAATTTGACTTGCGTGCTAAGGATCAATTTCAAACTCACTGAAAATTTATGTACCATGTGCCCCCCTTAGGTCTATGAGAGTTAGAGAGCTGCAAAGAATTTCTGTTGTATTCTGTTACACATCTAGTCACTCCAGACTTTATAAGGTAGATTTTTGTATAACTATATTAGAAACATGTTTTTATTGTGCACAGCCTCTTGATCCTTTAAGCAAACTCAAGACCTTCAGATGGTATGACATATTTCCATCCCATTTAAAACAATAACAATCTGTGGGCTTCATATCTGTCTATTAATAAAAGTGCAAAAATTGTTATTACAACAGAAGAAAAAATTAAGTTAGAAATTCAAGGAAATTAATGTTAAGGTTTCTCAAGGATTTCCTATTTCTTTAAACAGTTAAAGAATATTATTGAGAATCAATCTAGAAATAAATAACTACGGTAAACATTGCCTACTGCAGGTTGCAAATCTAACTCTAAAATATAAAACCAAATGTTTGCATCAAAAGTAAGAAAAAGAAATGTGTATGTCTGACTTGTTCTGCCTGCCAGAAAAACAGTGCAATTTCCTGACCCCTCTTGGTCCCACAATTGATAGGGGTGGGATGGCAACTTTTCAAATAACAATTAGGGGCAGATTTATCAAGAGTAAAATTTTGAATCTGAAAAACTTAGAAATTCAAATTCAAAAAGACCAACCAAAATTAAATTGAAATTGAATTTGATTCAAAGTTTTACCCCCCAAAAAAACAGTTGACTCCAAATAGGTTCTAGAAGGTCCCCCATAGGCTAAAACAGCATCCAATCACCCCACATGTACATGTATGCATGATAGCCCTCTAAGGCAAGTTCTCATCTAATGTAAAAAAAAAAAAAGTACCTGAATTTGCTCATACTGAATCAATAGACTTAAGGATTATATGTACAGTACTAGCAAAGTGAGTAGTGATTAGCAAATATGTCCCATTTCTCTTGAAAATGTTTATTCGCCACTTAAAACAAGTTTTAATATATAAATTCCCTATTTGCATCCATGATTACCTAATGGGCATGACCTTTGCTATATTCTCCTTAAAATGGTACACATTGAACAAAAGCTTAACAGTTTCTCTAGAAAATAGGTTACATAGTTACATAGTTAAATTGGGTTGAAAAAATACCAAGTCCATGAAGTTCAACCCCTCCAAATTAAAACCCAGCATACACACACAAACCCCTCCACTCTTTCACACAAACCATATATGCCCATAGCTCTACTAACTGTAGTTTAGTATCAAAATAGCCTTTGATATTATGTCTGTCCAAAAAATCATCCAAGCCCCTTTTGAAAGCATCAACAGAATCAGCCATCACAACATCACCCGGCAGTGCATTCCACAACCTCACTGTCCTGACTGTGAAGAACCACCTACGCTGCTCCAAATGACATTCCTTTTCTTCTATTTTAAAGGAGTGGTCTCTGGTGCGGTGATCCTCTTTATGGGTTAAAAGGTCCCCTGATATTTGCCTATAATGTCCTCTAATGTATTTGTAAAGTGTAATCATGTCCCCTCGCAAGAGACTTTTTTCCAGACAGTGTACCCTTATAATGTAGGTCTTCCATCCTTCCAACCAGTTTAGTTGCATGTCTCTGCACTCTCTCCAGCTCATTTACATCCCTCCTAAGGACTGGAGTCCAAAACTGCACTGCATATTCCAGATGAGGTCTTACTAGGGATCTATAAAGTTATAATTATGTTTTCATCCCTTGAGTTTATGCCCTTTTATATGCAGGACAGAACCCTATTTGCTTTAGTAGCTACAGAATGACACTGCCCATAACTACTTCCTGGTGGGCCCCAGTACAGGATGGGCACCTGGGCCCCCCTGTTGGGCCCTTACCTCTATAAATAGCATGCTGGAGTGTTGATGGTATGTGTGCTGTAAAACCTCCCCCCTAGATAACCGCCTGCCATAACTATTTTCGTGGCTCTGATGGGTCCCAAGTGGGTAGGGGCCCTGGTGCAATTGCACCACTGGTAGTTACGCCACTGTTAAACCCAGTTTTCTGCCCAGTTTCCCAACTTAGACAAATCACTCTGCGAAGTGGCAGCATCCTGCATGGAACCTATAGTTCTGCACAATTTAGTATCATCTGCAAAAATAGAAACCATACTTTCAATGCCCAGGTCATTAATAAACAAGTTGAAAAGCAAGGGACCCAGTAGAGAGCCCTGTGGTACCCCACTAACAACACTGGTCCAATTAGAAAATGTTCCCTTTATGTTGTGTTTGGTAGCCGAGGATGAGGAGAGTATAACAGTGCTTTATTAGCAGGTCATGCAGCCCTTACAATGCACAGTGCCACCTGCAGGCCATTTGTATAAACACCACACTTTACCACCAATCTTTTAGCCAGTTCTCTGTCCAGTTACAAATACTATGATCCAGGCCAACATTCCTTAATTTAACCAGTAATCTTCTATGTGGCACAGTATCAAATGCTTTAGCGAAGTAAAGCATTTAGGTATTCATGAAGCAGTTGGATAGACAGAAAGCAAGATATCATGGAAATAGAGGGGAAAAAATAACAACAGATTAATTAAAGAAGAATGCAAAAGTGTTTAATACTATTGAATAAGGATCAAGACATTTTATTTTAATTATAATGAAAAAACTGTTTCGGGTGAAGGGTAAAGGAATCAATGACTAGAAGCCCCTGTTAGATGGCAATAGACAGCACTTTTTTTTAAGATATTAGACTACAGTTATAAAATAAATGTAAAAACAGGAAGAAATTGAATTTTATTTACATCACATACAGTTGATGTTTTACAACAAAATTCTATCATCTCTTTTGTTGGAGAAATATTTTATTTTCTAAATGAGCAAATGTTCTGTACAGGTAGTTTCTGATTAGTTTCAAGCTCTGCGTGTCTTTGTGCCTGTGCCTTTGTTGCACAATAGGGTTGGTTTTGAAAGCTTAGTATTGTTTTCATTAATACCATGGCTGAAAAATCCTGCTGCCTATATAAAAAAAATCTATTTATGGAAGTAGGATAAAAAGAGGAACAATCTTTGTTCCTCTCATAAAAGATGTACACATCATTTGCACAAATCTCCACAAGTATCTACAGGAATCATGTTCAGAAGACATCTTATCTCTGAAAAGACACCATGCCCATGAATGTGTAGCTCACACAAAAGGATCAAAGCAAATAGAAGTTTGTAAAGAACAAAATGCTATAAAGGAAATCCTTATAGTTGCTTTTGTGTTGTAAAAACTTAATTAATATATTAATACATAATGCTTTTTGCTGGCATTAACATAATATTTTATTGTATATGAAAACCAAAAGTATATAATTTAAAAGGATGTTTGATTTAGACCTTTGCACTAGGGAAAAGAGGATCTCCACATGCATTTTTTGGTGTATAACAGGTATAGAATCTGTTATCCAGAATGCTCGGGACCTGGGATTTTCTGGGTAATGGGTCTTTCTGTAATTTGGATCTGCATACCTTCAGTCTACTAGATCATCATGTAAATATTACATAAACCCAATAGGCTGGTTTTGCTTCTGTTGGGGAAAAATCTAAAGAAAAGAGATCACGTGAGGACAGAACTGAGAGCAAATACTTTGACCAGACATTATATACCCTCTAGTAGGGAACTTCATGGGAAAGGTATGTGAAAGTAGTAAAAAGGGAGGATAGGGAGTAAGGAGGGATACAGATGCAGCCACTTGGATTTGTGAGTTAAATGCGTCATGACTCAGGGTTAATTGAAGAAACTGTGTTGTATAAAGTTATCTTAACTCATTTAATGCATTTAACCTTTTTATTAGCATACCAAAGCACCATTGCTTTCAATAGTGAACTCTTTAATTGGATGGGATGTTGTGACACAATATTCTGTGCTAAGTTGGATAAATGGGATAGATGAGTTAAGTTATTCTGTGTCAAATGTACAATCTAAAGTGGCTTCATCTGTACATGTCAGTGTGCGATTAACTGGTATTAGCTAGTTATGAGAAACAAAGGGAGTAATATGGTGTGTGAGCATCAAGGACAGTGCACCTGGCTACAGGAATATACAAAACATAATTCTGATCAGAACCCACTCAGATATCACACAATCTTAGGGTAGTTTTGTAACAGTTTCTATAACGCTAGTGGCAGTCTAGCAGATTCGGGGAGATTTAGTTGATAGGCAATCAACAGCCTCTTCAGCTCAGCAACAATTTTCCTGAACTGCCTTCTTCCTGCCTTCCTTGTGCTTGAATGAGGAATCACCTGCGCAAATATACTCCCGGTGCTTCAATTTCTGAAGTCGCCCGAAGTTTCCTTGTGAGGCAACTTCGGAAATCGAAGTGCTCCAAGTGCATTAGCGCAGGTGATTGCTCATTCAGGCACATGGAAGGCAGTAGGAGGAGATTGTTGCCGGGCTGAAGAAGCAATTACTCGCCTCAGACTAAATTTCCCTGAACCTGCTCATCTGCCACTAGCCTAAGGGCCCCATGGGCACTTTGAATCTGTTCAGTCCACCACGACGGTGGGTTTGTGATGCGAGGGCCAAGCATGGCCTGCAAGACATTATCCTCCACACTTCCAATAAGGATTAATTATATTTTAGTTAGGATCAAGAACAAGGTGCCGGTTTATTTGACAGAGTAATAAGGAAATTGGTTTAAAAAAATCTGGAATATTTGGATAAAATGGAATTTATGGGAGATGGCTTTTCTGTAATTCTGAGCTTTATGGATAATGGGTTTCTAGATTCCATGCCTGAACTATGAATGGGTAATGTACATGGGTTATGGCAAATAATAAACACAGGTCAACACCTTCCCATAGAGTACAGCAATGACAGGCATAAACCAGCCCATTCCGTAACACCTGCTTCTGTGCTTCCCTCGCCTGTCCCTCATGAATACAGTGCTAATAAATGCAGGCAGATCTGTATTAATGGGGGAAGTACAGGTCTTTGTGCCATATTCTGGAGTACTCAATTTGTGCCCATGGTGAAAAATGCAGGGTAAATGCAAATTTCATGAAAGTTTACTCCCTTTCTGTGTTAAGTTTGAACACATACATTACAAACTCTACATGACATGTGGCTATATACTGTCTGATTTTAGTTAGGCAGAATCCACATGAGCAGACTTAGTGACTTATTTATTCAACTCAGGGAACAAAATGATTGACAGTAAGAAAAACACAAAAGAACAAATACTGCATATAAATCACCAGCAGACCAATAGATTAGATGCAAACTGGACTGGGCTATGCTTTGGTATTGGAAGTCTTTGATATAGTAGAAGAAACAGACAGTTGTGCAAATGTTGCTTTTGCTTTAATATTAAAAAGAAAGGTTTTAAAAGTACCTTAGGGATGGTTATGACTCAATATCAGCAACTCTCTAAGAAAGAAAGTAAAGGTATCAAACCTTCCTGAGTAAGCCGTAACTGATTGATTTTTTTTTGTCTGATTTTTGATGATTTTTTTTTAAACAAAAAGAAATCAGGTGATGGTATAATCTTGGATAAACTCGGTCGCACAAAGGGATACAAAAGCATACATAAAAATTAAACAGGGAGGCAGATTTATCAAGGGTTATATTTTCAAGCTCATGAAAGTTTTTTAAAACTCCCGTTAACTCCCAGGAACTTGAAATTTATCAACTTTATCATAATCAAATTTTACAAACTCGGGTGAAAATAGTCGAATTTAATTTTGATCTCGAAAATCAAATCAATTTTTTTTTTAAAAAAACTGTTATTCAATTTTAATAATTCCCTAGTTATATTTGACAGTTTTGGCCATAAAATAAGAAATTCAAATTTCATACATGATTATATGAAGTAACTTGTGAGTTAAACAGAGAGGAAGGACACATCAAGTTCCTGATGGGCAATGTAAGGGATCTGGGGACTGATATTATTTGAATGAAAATACTTATATTAAGAGAGGTTAAGCCACCTAAGACTCCACTGAGATGGTTAAAACCCCCTATTTGGCAACATTACTCAAATTAATTAAACATTGCTTTAATTAAAGAAGGACTAGTTCCTACAAGTATAAATATTGCACTGTAGCCCCTGTTATAAAAACTTATTAGTAAAATTAGCCAAACCTAACAGAGTTACCAAATTTCTCAAAGGGGAAAGGCACTCCAAAATGTATTTACCTGGGACTATTAAGCTCCTTTCAAAAATATCTATAGTAATAAGTCAAATCAACTTTGCTCTTGAAGACGTTTTTCTAGTCTTCTGACTGGCTTTCTCAATAGCAAGACCTGGATGATTGAGAACCTTCACAGACATATTGCAACTTCTTTCAAAAGTATTCTCTTGCGTTACAAATATGCAAACAGTGCATGGTTTGCACAGCATTTTGGTTGGACCTATCTCCCCTCTCTCTCACTCACTCTCTTTCCAAAATTATATTGCACCAGTAAGGTTTTGATAATGAATGTGATACTATTTAGAAATGTATGTAAAGATGACCGGCTGCACACTTGCACACACCCAACTTTCCTCCACTTTCATTATTATTAATACTATCTGTGTAGATATGTTCAATGTTGGTTTATCAAATTCTGAAAAAGATGTTCTGTAGTTTATTTTTAATCTATATCGGGATGTATATACAAAAAAGAAAAGTTATATGCTGGTTTCCCATATGAAATAAATGGTAATATCTCATACACCATCCATTTGTAAGTGATGAACTTTTAAGGTTTGTCCCATGTTGCATGATCCTGTTTAACTGAAACATCAGAGCGGTTTTACCCAATAGCGATTCTCAGCGCTGAACCATCTACATGTTTATGTAGCATTGTGTTATGCCTTGCCTTTATATTATGTGTTTGCCCCCCCCCCACCCCCGATGTTTGCTGATGTTTTCAGTGTATTTTCTTTCCCAGTTTACTTCACATATCAGTACTATATATGAAGTCATTATTTATACTTGGGTGTAAAGTGACAGAAAACACTATAGCAAAGAAAGTAACAATTCTACATTTCTAAAAGGAAATTACAAAAGGAAGAGTAATGCTACAAACAATAAAACTAAGATATGACATCAATGATTAAGTCTTTTACTGAGACAAGACAGTCTTACAATGAAGAGTTTACATTAAATAGTGTTTTAGTGTTTTTACTTAAACTATTATAACTTTAAATTAAGAAGTACAAAGAAATTGCAAGCACAGTGTTTAGACTTCATCCTCTCTAAACACAATGAAGTGAAGCCATTTAAGTTATTACCCTTTTGGATTATTCTTAACTGTGCAGAGGTTTTAGACAAACTCCATTGTGTTTTCAATAAAAGTAAATTAAGTTTTGCTATATTTTGCAGTCGGATATGACTGTTCGTTATATTTAGCAATAAAGAAAAAAATATTGTGTCTATCAAAAAATTGTAAAAATTTAAATACTGTGGGTTTACAATGTCTCTTATCTTTTAAGCTATGGTATAAACACATTACATTTACTGAAAATGCAGTCTTCTTTTTATCTGGAAAAACATGTTTGTTCAGTTGGAGGCTGATAGGATTAAGGAGTGTATGTGAATTTGACAGTCACACTATGTGTTGACATATCAATAGTTAATTCAGTAGTGTAAACATATACGTTAGTAGAGAGATTAAAATCCATCTAATTTGAATTGTTCTGTCACACTCATGCCATTGGCAGCCAATTACAAATACATTAATAGCCATTCTAATTCCGAATATTTAGGTGGAACCTCTTTTCTTCTAATCGGAATGGGTGACCTTGCATCAGCTGGAAAGACATAATGGTAAATAAAGCATTAGAGAGATTATTAATTGACCCATTTATATATTTATACATAGTAATCATGTCACCCCTTAAGTGCATCTTCTCCAGCATGAACATACCCAATTTGGCCAGTCATTCCCCATATCGAAGATTTTCCATACCTTTTACCAGCTTAGTTTCCCTTCTCTGTAACCTCTATAATACAATAATTTCCTGTTTGAGTGATGGAGATACAAGTGCTCTATGAAGTGGAAGAATTACCCCCTCCTCCCGTGACTCTATGTCCCTACAGCTCAAGATCTTATTTGCCCTTGATGCTGCTAACTGGAATTGCTTGCTACAGCCAAATTAATCATCTACAAGGACTCCAAGGTCCTTTTCCATAATGGATTTGCCTAGTGCAATCCCATTAAGGGTACAAGTGGCTTGAATATTTTTACATCCCAGGTGCATGACTTTACATTTAACAACATTGAATCTCATTTGCCACTTAGCTGCCCAGATTGCCAGTTTGTCAAGATCATGTTGCAAGGATGCCACATCCTGGATGGAATTAATTGGGCTGGATAGTTTATTGTCATCTGCAAACACTGATACATTACCTACAACATCCTCCCGTAAGTCATTAATGAACAAGTTAAAGAAAAGTGGACCCAATACCGAGACCTGGAGGACCCCACTAAGAACCTTACTCCAAGTAGAGAATATACCATTCACAACCACCCTCTGTACCCGATCCTGTAGCCAGTTTCCTCAGACCTTTGTTTAGAAAGCAGTCATTTGTAGATCATATCTACTGCCCCCCCACTGACCAACATCTTACTTATCTCATCATAAAAAACAACCAAATTTGTCTGACATGACCTATCCTTCAAATTAATTTCATTTGTATTAAACATAACAATGCACAGTCCTTGGTAAGGAAACTTCCCCTTATAGAGTCTGCACGTCTCTGGTGTCTTTTATGTACACAACCTGCAGCGTTTGTCCTCGTGTCCTCCTATCAGGGCTCCTGGAAGGCGGTTCCTTACGAGGACTGTGCATTGTTATGCATTTTTATATGAGATGCCATATGAGTGCATTTTTAATACTTTTTGAAAAATAAAAAGGTTTTATACTATTTTGCTGCTGCATATCTTTTAACAGCTGTACAAGAGGAAAGCGAGATAGATGCTGGAAAGTCTCTCTATACATGCAAAGACACACTTTCATGTTTGTGAGTACCCACCTGAAATCCGTTAAGGAGAGTTAGTCTATGTATATTAGGTGGTGGCAAAAGTTTATAAGGGTTTACACTTAGGGGTGATACAACTAAGCCCCATTTCTAAAGCACAAAGTGGTGCTGTTTGAAACAATATTGCCCTATATTTCTTTTTGTTTGTTGGTCCTGTGCCTATGGCGCTGACTCTTTATTTTTAGATAATAAAGTTGAAGTGTCTCTGCGTCCAGTCCCTGTGTCCGTGCCCCACGGACAGCTAGCGCAAACTCGGGCTGGGCATAAAGCCGACTAAAGACAAGCCTCACGAACAAACATGCAGTTTTGCTTGCTCACTGAT
Organism: Xenopus borealis; assembly: GCA_024363595.1. Taxonomy (NCBI): domain Eukaryota; kingdom Metazoa; phylum Chordata; class Amphibia; order Anura; family Pipidae; genus Xenopus; species Xenopus borealis. The sequence continues at coordinate 77,711,801 of CM044441.1, forward strand.
GAAGCACTACTGCAAGGGAGTGTCCCCGGGCTACAGGCCTTGCCAGCAGGCCACCTCACACAGGCAATGGATCTGATGGAGCAGGGGTGTGTCTGGCACTACCCAAGGAAAAAGAGCCTACCGTAAGGCCGGTGACATGATTACGTCGTACTCTTCATTCATGATGTTCCCGGCACCGAGTGAATCAGAAGAAACGCGAGTAAGAATCAGTGATGCGCTCACGGAATAGGGGTGGCGGATGCGAAAGCACTGACATACTGAAGTGGCGCGCACGCGCACTGACGGCTCTAACACGCTAAAGGAACGTCCAGCCAATCAGATTGCCTAAAATCGACAGTCTCTGCTGGTAGGGAGGCGTATCTGGAGTCGTTTTCCGGAGCGAGTAGGCAGTGTTAACGTAGGAACGTAAGGAGCGATTAGGCAGATACAGACAATATATGCTCAATAGGCAATTGCCCATGCTCAACTATGCTCTATCATTTGCCAGACTTGGTGCGTGGGAGGGACACACAAAGTGTGGGAGGATATTTTTTTTTGTTGCGGATTATGAATAAATCTGTTGCTGCAGGAAAGGGAGGTGTCCGGCAATGATACGTGGTCATGAGTCTAGACCAGTTTGTAACAGGCTGTACCTCCTGTGGTCAGCAGCCTTTACTGTTTGTGTATAGTAGTAGTAGTAGTAGTTGTAGTAGTATTTAAACCTGAATTTTAAATTACATTTCCAAGACCAGTCTCTGGTTTTAAAATTATTCCTGCAAATGTCTGTGGTTTGTAATATGCATTTCTATAAAAAAAAAAATTATATCCTATCCTATATAATAAAGTTCAAGTGTCTCTGCGTCCAGTCCCTGTGTCCGTGGAATTGCGCTACTGCGCATATGCCCCACGGACAGCCAGCGCAAAGCGGCTAACGCTAGCGCAAATTCGCCAGCGAATTTACGCTAGCGAAGTAGATAGAATACAATAGATAGGAGGTTGAAAAAAAAAAATTAAATTTTTCTAAGTCCCAAAAAACGCTTTGGCGTGTTTTACCATTGTGGGTGATAGTCTGAAAAAGAAGTGTATGTTACAGCCACTACACATGCCCAGGACACCTTTAATAAAAAAAAAATAAAGTTGTCCTATTGCCCTACATGTGCCCCCTATATAGTAGTGTTGCCATATGGCAGGAAATGTAGGGGGGAAGGAGGGTAACACGCCCCCAAAAAAATGATGCTTTTCAGACTATCACCCACAATGGTAAAACACGCAACAGCGTTTTTTTGGGACTTAGAAACATTTTCAATTGTTTTTTTTTTCAACCACCTATCTATTGTATTGCTCTAGCGTAAGTGCTAACGAACAGCAAAAAGTTGATCTTAGTGAATTTGCGTAATTACGATCCTTCGCCAGTGCGCAACTTCGCCTGGCCTAAGGGTGCGAAGTTGTGCAAGTCTATCTACTTCGCTAGCATAAATTCGCCAGAGTCGGTGTTCGTGAATTTGACGTCACGCTGGCTGTCCGTGGGGCACATGCGCAGTAGCGCAATCCCACGGTCACAGGGACTGGACGCAGAGACACTTGAACTTTATTATATAGGATTTGCGCCGTATGCAAATTAGGCTTTGCTAGCGAAATTGCGATATGCCTAGCGTAGCGCAGGCGAAAATTCAACTGGAAATGTGCGGCGAACGCTCGCGAAGCCTGCGCTAGCGATTTTTTGGATCTTAGTGAATGTCCCACTTGGAGTGCAGAGACTTCCGTTAGTGGTTTATAATCTGCTGCCTTCAATCTATGGAAAGACCGGCGCTACATAGCGGTGTGCCGCTCCTCTGCTCACCGCTACACCGCCAGCTGTACACATGCCCAAGCACCATGTGACAGAGGAGCAGCTCGAGCTGTGGGATGTGTGACCCAGGGAGTCCTCTGCGCAGTCAGTAAAGGTAAATGGGGGGTCGGGGTAGAGAGAGACTTCCACCAGCTCTTCACAGAGCGTCTTGCCTCTTTATTTATTGCCTAAAAGCCCTGCCATAACGGGAGAGCCGCAGCCAATCCCAGTGCGCTGCCCCGCCCCTCTTTGTTGTGCTGCCCAATGGCAGAGGGATAGAGGGTTGCTGGCCGGCGGGTGACAGAGGAGCAGCTACTGTCTGGCCTCCCATAGCTGTGAAAGTACCTCCCGCTCTCTGACTCACTCAACTCCGCCTACAGGACACCAAGGAAAAAATATGATTGGCGGAAAATTGGCATGCGCACGTGAAGCACGAGGGGCGGTGCCAACTGTTCCTATCTTTAATCTCACGTTATTAGAAGCGAGACCCACTCACTCAGCGCATGTCCCAGACGTTGCTACGGCAACAGGGATGCTGAGCTAACAAAGTCAGGCGGCTCTTTTTCTAAAAGTAACAAATTCTGTAGGACAAACATTTTTTTGTGGAAAAAAAACACTGGTGTGATCCATACCATAAACAAACATTGCCCAAACTCTTTAGGAAGCAGTAGTATTTTTAAAACTACTGAGAAGCACTCTAGGTGTCCACCATGGTTGTCCACTTTTTTGGAACAAGTCTGTTTTTATAAATGTTTGACTACATATGTTCTAGCGCCCATTAATTTAACGGGCATAATGTCTAGTTTTTAGATATTACGTGTCGGGCTTGAGGGGATACATGTGCAAGCCGGATAAGGATTGTGAACACAATTGACTTTGGGAGTCAATTTTGCTTTGGACTTATTACCCTATCCTGTGTCAGCCATTGACTTTATAGAGCTAATTAGATGTGCTCCTACCTAGCAACCCAGTAATGAGGTCCTCCTACTTCCTTGTGTCTGTGACTGGGTAGGTGTTGAGGTCACCATAGTTTCAGGCGGGGACAGGGTCTGGATAAACTGGGCTCACAATGGCTGGGGCCAACCAGGTTTTTTTCTGCTGTCCTCCAACGTTCTTCTTATATACAGATGGAGCCACTTTGGTTTGTGTGTTTGACACAGAATAACAACCCAGATATCCCATTTAACACAGAAAATGGTGTCACAGCATTCCATCTATTTATTCTAATTAATCTAATTAAAGTGTTCACCATTGTGAACAATAGTGCTTTGATATGCTAATGAAAAGGTAAAATGCATTAAATGAGTTAAGATGACTTTACATAACTTCAATTATGAAGTCATGATGCATTTAACACACAAATCCAGGTGGCTTCATCTGTAGATACTGTCATCCTGTGAACAATGCATTTAGTACAGATCACATACTGTGTATAAGTTCTTATAGCTGAAACAGAATTACAAAGTAAAAAGATTCTTACTGCTACTTCAACTCTCCTTGATCTTACCTGAAATTATGACAGGTTCTTAAAAGATGTTTTTGTTGGATTGTAAGATATTCTATTGGTTAAGCTTCTTTTCTACAGTACAGTGTAGTCAAAAATATGTAAACGAGAACAGCATCAGCATATTTGTCTGACATTGAAACATCAAAAGAAAATATGAAAAGAAGTTAAGAAGTAAGTCTAAAAAGATATGAGAAAAATATCAATATAAGAGACTGAACACAAACTACTTTATTACTTTTTACATCAATGACATTTACAACATTGATTTTCATTTTGGTTCTGCAGAAATGGAATTTGCCTGCAGTTAGACAAATTAACAGATAGCACAAGCTACTAACAACTTCAACATCTTGGGAAGTTCAAGAAAGTCAATAGGAGATGAAAGGCTACAGAAAATTACTTTTTATTGAATGATAAAGGTTATGATTTCCAGCCCTGGGTGGAGCTACTTATTTTATCCAAACTATGCAAATCTCAAAAGGTGTGGAAGTCTTGGATCTATATTTTTGGGCCACAGTGTAGCGCTGGATATAATTGTTAGGAAGATTCTAGTGTGGTTCATACTCAGACAGCTACAATCCGACAGTTTCTTTCTCATTCACTGTTTATCAATATCATAAACCTGTGGGCTAGATTTTAGAGGTATTGAACTGGGGACTTGGATTGCCAGCAGTTAGGCTTTATCAAAACGGTCCTGACTATTAAAAAATAAATCAGTTTTTAATGTATTGACATTAGGCCTGGATTTGTGGATAAGCCACAAAAGATTGGCCTAGGTCATCAAAGAGCTGGAGGCAGCATGTGCCCATCTGTTGCTGCATTTGAACATGACTACCAGCTGCCGCCACATCTGAGCCAGACCACCCAGCCGACGTGCCAGCAATAGGGAGCATTGTTACGGAGGTGGGACTTTGCGATGGGGAGGGAGGTTTGCAAGCTGGATGGATGGTGCATGGGGTGTTCAAGCGAGTCAAGGAAATCTGACAAAGAGGTCAGTTCATCTAGTTATGACTACTGAAGAAGACAAAAACATTAGTGGATATTTATTATATGTATTTTTAAGTGCAGTAGCGTTCCTGCACATTTTCCCCCAGTCTGTTGTGCGTAAAACCCCATTTACTAAGGGAACTAGTATCAAAAATGTGCCTTTGCACTTCCATAAAGCTGTCCACAGCACTGCTAAGCCCTTCCTGCCTCCAATTCAGAGTTGAGTGCAGTTGCACCAATTGATATCTAGGCACCTTGGTGCTACCATTACCTCCAGACCAGGAGTTCCAGGGTTTCCTCATCATCCTGCATAAGTATAAATTATCTAAAGAATCAGGCACACACATCTCTTTTGCCCAAAGACCAGATATAATGCCATATGTACTTGAAAAACTTTCAGTGCAATTGGATAAATTAATGGCAAGGTATGTGCATCCATTTTGATGCATATCCAGCAATTGCATCAGGTGCAATGCCTCATTGCAACTGCAACAGCATGCTGCATTATGGGAAAAAAAACATGACAATTGGGCTCAAAATTGCACTTTGCTCACTGCACTTGTAGTCATAAATGACCCCTATTAGTTTCCTATTGCTAATTGCTTAGTGCACTGCATAACAGTGCTAAGCACTAATACCCACTGAAATGTTTCCAGCATAGAAACTACATTTTTAAAACTTCAGCTACATTGTTTTAACATGTTCTTTTTTTTTTTACGTGTTACATGTTGTTACTGCTCATAAACAAATAAATCATCCCCTATGCAATGATTTTTTTTTTCCATAATACTAAGCACAATTAAACAAGATTATTTTAAAGTTAGAATGCCTTTAATTTGTGTTTGAATATTTAAAAAAAAGATCTTTTTTCTTTGGTATGCATGCATGCTATTTTGTTGTCCTTTTGTCATAAGAACAAATGTTTTTCCTCTAATTTGATTGACATGGAAAAAATTATGTTGTCTACTTTTGAAAAATGAATAAAGTAAAAACAAAATACATAACATCTACATAACAACATTTGTCCTCAATTACCTCCAACACTCTGCACAATTCTCTTGTTTTCAATAAAATGCTCTTTTTTTTCTTTCTGGCAATTTTCAGATAATACTTAGACATTGGACAATGGATTGCTACAATTATGTGGTGAAGCACTGTAAATGCTGATACTGCCGGAAAGCATCAATACTTTTTGTTAACAATGTTAGTGGTTGTAGTGTCTAAAGCATCAAACTGTCAAACCTTGTAAGGTTTATTTAGTGACTAGGCAGTGGGCCAGCAAGTGAAACATATAATAGACTTCCAGATAATATCACAATGATTGTTATCACAAGGTTGTTAAACATTTCCCCTGCAAAGCATAAAGCATGCCATTTTCATGGCATGCTCAGATGACATTTTCTGTCTAGGAAGCTAATTAGATTAAGTACATAACTAATATTTAAGTATCAGCTATGGTATGTAATGGTGCACAGTTTTGTGCTTCCTGTTGACATAAGTGGGAATATTCCCCAAAAAACAAGTTACAGCAATCAAAATCCTTATTGTACCATAGGTGTTAAGGTTCTATCAGGCAAGGGTTTTATAATGAATTTCTCTGCAGTGGCTTTTTCAAGCATTCCACTGCAAAGGAATGCATATGTCCATACTTTTCCACAAACAAGGGAAGTAACTGGATTCTGGGCTAGGCATGCTCTTCTGCATGTAACAGATACTTTTTGTGGATTGTTTGGTTTATGTCTGGGCCTTGGATACTCAGATGTCACTCCTTCTTGTTGCACAAGAATTCAGTAATGTCAACAGGGCGAAGCAAGGGGGCGAAACTAGAACCAGGTAAACAACCACAGAATCATTAGGCAAACTCACAAAAAATAACAGACTAACATCAAAACCCAGAAGATTAATAATGGGGAAAGAACCAAGGGCAGGGTACGAATCAGGAACTAAAAGAAATGTTTAAGGATTCAGAGCACCCAGGTACAAGCTGACTTGACTAAAGCCTCTTAAACACTGGTGGTTTTTAAAATTTGTGTCAAACCTGTGTCTCAAACATGTGTCTAATGCATAAAATAACATGTGTAAGAACCATTATAAAAGGTAGCAAATTTACTCAGTGCTGGGACTTATATACTGTGGAGGTAGCTTGTAAACTCAGAGCACTTGTGGCCATTTCAATAACAGTAGATCAGACTCAGCCTATCAGAAATTTAAAGGATAATAATGCATTGAATCGAGAGCTAAAGTGTTTGCTCCTATAGAGCAGAAGCAGTGTAGACTTTCTTATATATACTTCAAGACCCTGGCTCAGACTCATACAGAGTATTAATAGCTAGTCTAGGGTTTCTCCATGTAACTCAAATGGCTTGTTTTGCCTAAAAGAGTCTTCAAATAGCTGTTAAATAAGGAGGCTCACTAGCATATGCATGCTCAATACAAACCCAAATTACAGTATCTGGAAAAAAGTATTTTTGTAGGGTTACTGTAGTCGCAAATAAAAAAAAGCAGTATTATAAACAGCAATGGGGGTCATTTATAAAGTTCGTGCAGCGCATAATTGTTCGCAAATGGTAGTTTTGCCCATGCTTTTTCCTGAACGCTACAATATTGCACTACTGTGCCCGTCTTTCCGGTTTTTGCGAATTCGCATTGTGAATGAATTTTCGCAAACAACTCGCAAACAAGACCGGTCTTTGTGTGAGTGCAGGCACTTTGCAAGGTTGTTTTGCGTGAAAATATCGTTAACAGTAACTTAAATTCGCAATTTAACAGTTTTTAACAGTTTTGCAAATATTTTCTCCGCCTCCAAAGTTGTGGTGCAGTGTGATCGCAATTTGTGATCTTTGCCATATTTAAAAAGCTCCTATAGATATTCGCAATGTGAAAAACAAATTTGCAAATCTGTTTGCACACTCTTATTCAGCTTTATAAATATAAACAGGCGCAGGGCAAATATATTCACTCTGCGAACCAATCTGCCCTGTGCAAAGTTTATAAATGACCCCCATTGTGTTTTTTAATCTTAACCACTGTGCCCCTTACTTGTCTATAGAACCTGGCTAATACTTTATAACACATAGAAAACAAAACAAAAATGTAATCAAAGATACAAGAAAAACGGAAACTTTACTGCACTACTACTGTATATACTGCACTGCTGGTGGTGTATTGCTATATGGAGATGCTACTGTATATCACTAAGGTATCCAGAAATGGTATGCTTACTGTAAATTAATAAAAGCAGGTATCCATTCTGGACATGGGATTACTGTCTTTATACTAGCCCTAAAATAAATGAGAAGACTAAATCAGAAAATACAAAGCAGTTGCTTTATGAACTTATTTAATGTACAGTATGTGCAGCAGACTAAAAACTAAACTTTTTTTTTTTTTGATTACAACATTTTATTGGGTTTTCATAAACGTAACATATTATGATTTGCATATTAAATATGTCAAGATAAACATATTTATTTTTTATTTTGGAAGAATTGAACCAAACTTAAATATGCTCCAGTCACCCTACAACACACACTGGAATACCTGTTCATTTATTATTGCTGCCTTTTGATGTTTATCAATTCATAATAATTTAATTTTGCATGATACTATGTGAAACACTGAGAATGAACATGGATATGTATAGCTGCAGTCAAGAGATTAATGGTTTCTTCCCTTTTCTTTGTGTAACGCTTTTTTGGGCTATATGCAGCATAAAGAGTTAAGTGTCCAGCTAGTGGATGAGCATGGGTTATACTGCGACACTACACAGCAGGGCAGGGCCTTCGCTAAGTGGAAGCTATCCCTTTAAGAGGTAGTTTTACTACAATACCCAGGCAGACTGTAGAATAAATATGAATGGGCGCCAGGAGGTTCTTAAACAAAAGTGAACATTTATTATGCACGAGGCAAATATCCCCAGATTTAGGTATACTCACACAGGAGTTTGGATCATAGCAGATGTTACACAGGTAATCAGAGATGTCAGCAGATATTTATACATACATCACAGTAAAGAATGTCCTCAAAGGTAGGGTAGTCAAGGCTCATCAATTCTCATACAAAGGTCCTGTGGCTGTGACTTAATGGAATACCAGATGAGGCCGGGTAGCTGCTGCTAAGTGCCCTAATCCTCATTACAATGTTATCCCTGCACTAAAAGCATCACAGGGGAGCTTTGTAAGGAAGATTGCTTCCTGCTAACTCTCCTTGTTGGAACATAGAACTGTTCATACTAAATAACACTGACTATCTTTCTCTCTCTAGAGAGACTATTACAAAAGCTAACCTGTATCTTGCTAGTCCTCGTTCACGGGATGGCCTGGTTCCCGACTCAGGTCACTAACAGTTGGAGGTCCTGTTAGGGCATGTGGCTTACTGGGGCCTTGTTGATCCCAGGCTCAATGGAAACAATCAGCCTGTTCAGTACCAGCAGCCAAAGAGGCAGAGGCCCCTTCCTGCACACATTATAAAGCTTAGTGGCAGGGAGTGGTTATTGCACCCTTTGTCCAATAATAACTGGTATTGAATAGAAATGTTACAGGTAGTTACACCCAATAACAGAAAACATACTAAAGGCAGGGGATTAACTCCATAGGGTCCCTACATTTGCATTATTTCTTTTTTTAATTGTGTTTAAGAAATTATTTGGTTAATAATTTAATCATATGTATGTGATGAATTGTGAATTATATTTCAGAAAAAACAGGCAAATATATATATATAGATACATACAGTTGAAGTCAAGCAATGAATGTTTTCCGTGTTTTCATGATGAATCATGAATCACGTATAAGGTTGTATTGGTTTTTTTGTGTGTTTGAGAGATTTAGAATTTGGTATTTTTATATACTGTATAGAGCAACTGTTCAGTATTTATTGCTTCTTTTGTAAGGTTTTTGAATTATTTGCTCTCCTGTTCTGACTTTTTCAAGCCTGCAACTGAAAATGCTGGTTCTTGGGTGACAGTTAAAAAGCCTGGTGTGGGCAAGAGAAGAGGGTGACTGATCCTAAGTTTGTGTGCCCCTTTACAAGATTGTGTAAAGAAGATAGGCAAGGAAGGGCAAGTGATTTATATTATTATAGGAACCTAGAGTATCCAGGGACTTCGTAATAGGATAGACTCATGGGGGAAGAAGCAAAGGAGTCATATATTTTACTGGCCAAGGAGATCCAGCTATTGAACATGAACCTATCCAAGACTAACAATAGATTTAACTTCCTAAATTGATAATGATTATTATTATTAACATGTATTTCTATAGCGCCAACGTATTTTGTAGCGCTGTAAAGTAAATGTCATAATACAACTAAATCACATGAATTACATCCATAGACCATATGGAGATACATACCTCACAATAAATATGGAGTTACAAACATCACAATAAAAACCAGTACAGAAGATGACGAAGGCTCAGTGCAGAAAGAGCTTACCAACTAAAGGGAAGAGAATGATACACAAGGTATGGGAGTGGGCAAGATCAGAGTTAAGTGGGCGAGAGATGTGGTACTGTAAGTGGTATTGCATTGGGTAGATAAGATTGAGGGTAGGCTTCTCTAAATAAGTGGGTTTTAAGAGATTTCTTGAAAAGCTGAAAGGTTGGGAGAAAGTCAGGCAGACCGTGGGAGAGAATTCCAGAGGAGGGGTGCAGCCCTTGCAAAGTCTTGAATGCAAGCATGTGGGGAGGTAATGAGAGAAGAGGTGAGTAGCAGGTGCAGCGTGGCAGAGGAAGAGCGGTTGCTGAGGTGTATAAGCAAGCAGCAGTGTTCATTATGGACTGGAGAGGTGAAAGTCTCTGGTGGGGTAAGCCAATTAAAAGAGAGTTAAAATAGTCTAGGCATGATATGAGAGAGTGAATAAGAATTTTGGAAGCATCTTGGGTGATAAATGATCGTATTTTGGTGACTGGATGAGAGGAGTGGATGACAGGGCAGAATCTAGAATAACCCCAAGGCTAGGGGAGACGGGTGTTATTGGTGTTAGTTGGAGGAAAAAAAAACATTTCTGTTTTGGAGAGGTTTAATTTAAGGTAGTGTTGTGACATCCAAGTAGAGATAGCGGAGAGGCAGGAGGAGACACGAGTTAGGAGTTCTGGGTTGAGATCAGGAGAGGAGAGATAGATCTGAGTATCGTCAACGTAGAGGTGGTAGTGAATCCATACGAGCTGATTAATTTGCCGAGGGAGGAAGTATATAGAGAAAATAATAAGGATCCCAGGACAGAGCCTTCAGGAACCCCAACAGAGAGAGGTAGGGGGGAAGATGCTACTCCCTTGTAAGAGACACTGAAGGAACGTTTGGTGAGGTAAGAAGTGAACCAGAACAGGGCTGTGTCATGAAGGCCAAGTGAATGGAGGGACTGGAGGAGGAGAGGGTGATCTACAGTGTCAAATGCAGCTGAGAGATCAAGCAGTGTTAGTAGTGGGAAATTTTTGTAGGGGTCCAGCAAGTTATTGTCAGAGAGGAATGATGTTAGTGGATTGTAGACTAGGTGCTCAAGTAGTTTAGAGATGAAAGGTAGCAGAGAGATAGGTTGGAGGTTGTCAAGATTGGAGAGATCAAGAGAGGGTTTTTTCAGAATGGGGGTGATGAGCATGACAGAAATAGTCCAATTGAAAGTGAGAGATTAAATAGCTGAGTTAAGACTTTGATTAGACAAGGATTGGTATTGCGGAGAAGTTTTAAAGGAATAGGATCAAGCGGGCAGGTGGTAAGGTTAGACAAGGCTAAAAGTTTTGATACTTCTTCATCAGTCACAGGGGTGAAGGAGCACAGGAGAGACTGGGGAGTGTGGAGTGAAGGTGGTGGAAGCCTTGGGGGGTTGAGTAGTGTAATGTCTCTTCTAATTTTGTTTTGAAGTGCTCAGCAACATTAAACAGATATATCTGGCATTATATGACATTTAGCAAGGAACAAATCAAAGTAAAATTATTATGCCTTGGTAGAATGTTAGCATTAATTTTGGCAAAAACATGCATCTGAGACATTGCACAACATGTATTCAAATTAGGTGATTGTGCAAAAAAACAAGAAATACCAAATTTTTTAAAGAATACATAAATAGTATACCAATGAAACAAAAAGTTGTGGGAACCAAAAAATTTAAATAGTTTCGGAAAGCAAGAAAATGCTAAGATTTTAGACTGTTATAGTGATTATTTTTAATTATCTGAGAAACTCTTTAAAGGGGTTGTTCACCTTTAACTTTTTGTATAATGTAGAGAGTGATATTCTGAGGCAATTTGCAATTGGTTTAAATGTTTTCTTATTTGTGATTTTGTAGTTATTTAGCTTTTTATTCAGCAGCTCTTTAGTTTGCAGTGTCAGCAATATGGTTTCTAGGGTACATATTACCCTAGCAACCCTTTTTTTGTGCTTACCCAGGAAAACAATATATTGTTTTTTTGGGACAACCTGAGCTTTCATATGCTAGAATTTTGGGGTAATTTCACTTTTGTAAATAAAATAGGCTTCTAAGTGTCTAATGAATTGAAAAAAACATGTTTCACCAAGTACAATCACATCAGAAACATAATTTATTTTATGTAAGAGAACACAACAGATTTGGAAATTTCTATGTCTCCTGAACGTGTCAATACCAAATATATAGTTTTATGGAAATCTCACTTGTATACAGGCCCAGACTGGCAATCTGTGGGTTTGGGCAAATACCCGATGGGCTGCTTGCTTTCAAATGTTAACGGGCTGCTCACCTAAAAATGCAAATTAGGCCTGTCTTTAAATCACTTTAGAACACTATGATATGTAGCATCAATTGCATGAGACAGCCTAGTCTCTGAAGTATGCCACTTTGGCCCTGTGACACATGGAAATTAAAGTCCTCTTATCTGCCAGGGGGCATGGTCTAGCTGAGGGTACACAAAGGAAAATTTAGAATATTCTGTAAGTATAGGACCACTAATATATCTGAATATTTGTGATAGCAACTAGGGTGAAATATTTGTTGCAAGAACCAGTTCCAGCACATAGGGTGTATAATATTGCTTGGGATTATATGGTAATGGACTACAATATCTAATTAACATTAGTTCTAGTTAACTTTAGGGTTGGAAATAGTATCATACTTTGCATGAACCGGAATACATGGGCTGCTTTGATACTTTTGCCAGGGCTGCTTTTTCTTCCCAGTCTGACCTTGCTTGTATAGAGCAAAATCTCTAAGCAGTACACTACCAAATTTCCTAAGCACCGCTCCACAAAACGGCATTCCTCTGATTTCAAGGCCAAACATTCCACGAACAGTAGGTTTACCCTAGAAAAATATCCATTATTAGAAAGAACAGATTCTGGAGAATCAAACATGGGTAAATATATCACTGTACGCCAAACTAACAAGTTGCGATTCTATCATAAAGTTATAATGTTTTATAGAAATTGGTGAATTTTTTTGAAAAATAACCTGAAAGCTTCCAATCTACAGCACCGTATCTCCCACACATCATTAGGTACCAATGTGTAGCACATTCAATAAGACTGGAAGAAGTTCGCTGAACATTTTGATGCCCAACATGTATTAGTATTAGTATTACTTAAGTATGTGGCATATAGGGGCCCCAAAATTTAGACACCCCATGTGAGCTATCAGTTAAGTATTTCCAGGTACTGCAAAACCAATACATTTACATCATTTTGAGGGCGGCAAAGTTAGAAAAAAGTAAGTTCACCACCGAAAACTATATATTTTCGGAAAGTACACATTCCCCAGAATCCAAATTAGGTATGCATGTCTTTCTACTCCAAAGCACCTAGCCGCAAACCTTTACTAAATTTGGTGATTTTGGTGACATTTCTAAAAATCACCTCAGAATTTCCACACTGCAGCATTGTATTTCCACACGTACTTTTAGGTATCAAGATAGATCACCACAAATATGAATGCCTGGGGTCCTCTGAACAGTTATGTTCAATATGTATAGGTGTTATGGATAGGTGTACCCAAGCACGTGGCATAAAGGAGCCCCAAAATGAAGATCCCCCATGTGGTCTGTCATTTCAGGTACTGTAAAATCAACATATTTACATCATTTTCAGGGGGACAAAGTTAGAAAAAGTAAGTTAACCCCCAAAAACCATATATTGTCAGAAAGTACATGTTCCTCCATATCCAAATTGGTTATGCATGTCTTTCTACTCCAAAGCACCTAGCCTCAAACCTTTACTAAATTTGGTGATTTTGGTGACATTTCCAAAAATCGCCTTAAAATTTCTACACTTCAGAATTGTATTTCCACACATACTTTTAGGTATCAAGATAGATCACCCCATATATGAAATCCTGAGGTCCTCTGAACAGTTTTATGTTGAATACTTATAGGTGTACCCAAACACGTGGCATATGGGAGCCTCAAAACCAAGACCTCCCCTATATGGTCTGTCATTTCAGGTACTGCAAAATCAACACATTTAACATCATTTTGAGGGGACAAAGTTAAAAAAAAGTAAGTTCCCCCTAGAAAACTATATATTTTCGCAAAGTAAACATTCCCCTGGATCCAAATTGGGAAGCCATGTCTTCTCTAAAGCAGCTAGCCGCAAACCTTTCCTAAATTTGGTGATTTTTGGTGACGTTTCCAAAAATCACCTCAAAATTTCTACACTGCAGCATCGTATTTCCACACATACTTTTAGGTATCAAGATTGATCACCCCAAATATGAAAGCCTGGGGTCCTCTAAATGTTGTTGCAAAGCAAAACCTTTTTGGTTCAGTAGAAGTGTTGGTGTTGAGGTGGGTAAGAAAAGACGTGCTTTTAAGGCTATCAAGTTAGCTGGGACAGCCAAATCATTTATAAGGTACAAGGAGGCCAATCAATCATGCAAAAAAGTTATCAGGCAAGCTAAAATCGATAAGGAAAAGGATATAGCAGTAAGCAGTAAAAAGAATCCAAAATTATTTTTTAAATATATTAATAGTAAAAAAATAAAACAGGAAGGGGTAGGACCTTTATTATATGAGGGGGGGGTCAACTGGTTGATGAGATCAAGCAAAAAGCTAAGATTCTGAATGCATACTTTTCATCTGTCTACACAAATGAGGAACCAGCTAATGAAGGTTTCCTTATTAATAGTCCCAATTCTAATAATAAATCTAATGATGCATGGTTCACACATATCGAAATTCAAAAGAGACTAGAACATGTTAAGATAAACAAAGGTCCAGGGCCAGATGGGATTCATCCCAGGGTAATTAACGAGCTTAGCTCTGTGATTGCCAAACCTCTCTACTTAATTTTTCTGGATTCCTTGAGGTCTGGCATGGTGCCGAGAGACTGGCGAATTGCTAATGTGGCAGCGCTATTCAAAAAGGGATCCCATTCTCTGCCTCAAAACTATAGGCCAGTTAGTCTGACGTCAGTGGTAGGAAAGCTTTTCGAAGGATTAATAAAGGATAAGATACTGGACTTCATAGCAAATAACAATACTATGAGTTTGTGCCAGCATGGTTTTATGTGTAATAGATCTTGCCAGACTAACTTAATTTCATTTTATGAGAAGGTAAGCAGGGACCTCGATTCTGGGATGGCTGTGGATGTGATTTACTTAGACTTTGCTAAAGCATTTGATACAGTGCCACACAGAAGGTTACTGGTTAAATTAAGGAATGTTGGCCTGGAACATACAGATGCAGTCACTTTGGATTGTAAGTTTAATGCGTCATGACTTAACTCATCTATCTCATTTATCTCACTTAGCACAGAATATTGTGTCACAGCATCCCATCCAATTAAAGAGTTCACCATTGAAAACAATGGTGCTTTGGTATGCTAATGAAAAGGTTAAATGCATTAAATGAGTTAAGATAACTTTAGATAACACAGTTTCTTCAATTAGCCCTGAGTCATGACGCATTTAATTTACAAATCCAAGTGACTCTATCTGTAGTATTTGTAACTGGATAGAGAACTGGCTAAAAGATAGACTACAAAGAGTGGTGGTAGACCTTACCCTTTAAACTGGGCCCTCTAAACTGAGCACTTGCAGATGGAGGGAGGTCTCTATAGTTGGGAGGGTTGCTAAGGAAGTAGCATGGGAAAGGGGTTGGTTGACCTTACCTCTATGCTGGGCCCTCTGAGCTGGACACTTGTGGCTGGAGGTAGTCCACTACATAGTGGAGGGGATTTAAGGGAAGCAGCATGGCAAGGTGGTTTGCTGACTATACCCGCTGAGCTGGGCACATGCAGTTTAGGGCCTCCAGAACAGATGGGCCAGGTCGACCATCACTCCATTATTAATAAAAGAAAGTGCATTTGGTATCCAGGATGAAATAAAATTGGCAATGTAGCTATGTAACTATATATGGCTCTTAACCAATATTAATCCATCCTGTGGTACGGTTTGTTTGATACAGATGCAGTTACTTGGATTTGTAAGTTAAATGCGTCGTGACTCAGGGCTAATTGAAGAAACTGTGTTATCCAAAGTTATCTTAACTCATTTAATGCATTTAACCTTTTCATTAGCATACCAAAGCCCCATTGTTTTCAATGGTGAACTCTTTAATTGGATGGGATGCTGTGACACAATATTCTGTGCTAAGTGGGATAAATGAGATAGATGAGTTAAGTCACGACGCATTTAACTTACAAATCCAAGTGACTGCATCTGTACATCAACATTGTTTGTATGTTTTATGACTATTTGCATTTTTTATTCATTTTCGATGTTATTATCTAATGAGAAATTAATATTAAGGTTTGGTGGGGTGAGCCCAACTGAAGGTTTTAAGTTGTAGGTGGTAGGACCTTGCCAGAGTACTGCACAGATGTACTGCACAGAGTGACTACACTGTGGATTGATTGATACAGACGCTACTACTGCTTGTGCTAGGGGGCAGCCTGCTTGGATTTCCTATCATTGAGACACTGCAAATGCAGGTCCTGCAACAGTGCTGCTGAACTTCTCTCGTGTTCACGGCACAGTATAGTAGCAATCTCTTTTTAAATTCTGGCTTTAGAATATTGCCTTGGGTTAAGCTGGTAAGGTCCTATTTATTTGATAGTGTGAGTAAATGCTGTGGCCATTTTACACCCATCTCTCTCTCCTGTTTTCATTAAGGTATTAAGCTATTTAATAATTAGGTTCAGTGGAAAAGCTCAAGGTGAAGGGTGAAAGTGAGGAGTCCCCTTGTCATGTTAAGAATAACAGACATGTTTTGAAGAAATTGGCGACATGGGAGTCTTTTTCTATTGAAAAAGCAGTTAATAGCATAGTGAATATGAGGTTCTCTAACAATGTAGGGCATGTGTGTAGCAGTATACTGAGCAAAAAATGCATGGGATTTTGACTTCCCAATTTTTATTGGTGGCCCCAAAGCAGAAGCAAGGTGCCACAAAAACTGGCCATAGACTCTAATGTAGTTTTCTGCAGAAATGATGAATAAAAAACTATTATATTAGCAACACAAAAACATTGTGAATGTTTCCTTCTGGTTAAGCGAAACAGGATAGATTTGCTCATCATTAATCTGGATTGCCACTTTATCAATGAATAGACATAAATTATTACATATTTGTTGCAAATGTTGTTCTTGATACATTTTTGTTTTCTTTTTGTGTTGTTCTATTTTAAATTCTTTGTATTTACCCTTTAAAAAAAATTTTTTTGATTGCCTAGTTCGCCAGAATGAACCTACCGAATTGCTGTATAACCCTATGGGAAGCTCCCATAGGGTTATTTCAGCATTTTAAAATCGAATAAAAAAAATTGTTTGATTCGAATGATTGAATTTTTAATATTCAATTGTTCATCCGTTCGAATTTTGACCAAAATTTGATGGCCACATTTGAGGGTTAATTAACCCTTGAATTCGATATAGTAAATCTGCCCCATAGTGTACTGTGCAATCTGGCCAAATGTAAAATAAGAGAAATGTATTATGCATTATACATTGGTTGAATCACAAAATCTCAGTTTAAAAGGAAGAAAAATTTATTAATCAGTGTGTATAAAATTGAGGTTTCACTGTTAAGTTCTTTAAAAGATTATCAGTAGAATAACTAAAATTTTATAGGTATTATTTGTTTCGTCTTATTAAAGGATTCAGGATTTCCATTAAAAATGGTCACAGCACTTAATCAAGGAGATTGTGCCCTGATTTACCAAATGTCATCAAATTAATGACTTTCTGCACTGTAATGGGTGCATAGAGTCTAAAGTGACCCTGAGATAATACTTAGAAATATATATCAGTGCTAAAGCATGAAAAGAAAAATCAATAGGATAGCTTAAAGGCCATACACTATTGATGTTCACATTCTCTTAAGTTTATGATACAGTAATATCAGTTGTCTCCTGAGATTTTGAAAAAAAAGTCTTTAGTTTTATTTTTCTATTTTCATGAATGTGTTAATGTTTATATCTTACCTTTAATACAAGCAGAGTTTTAGCATCAAATTCATAGTTAATACAATTACAAAGTGTTAATTTTAAATGCCCTACAGCAGTTTGCCTGACATCTCCTTTTATAAGCAAACTTTAATCATTGTTTTGAATCTTTGCTTTGAAGAATGGCTTGCATATGCATATTTCAATCAAAGCTCCTGGGGTTTGAGAGAAAGTGCATATTAAACATCAGCCAAGGTAAACCAAATTAAATAGGCCAATATAGAACAATTATTAATGGAAAATAGAATACAGTATAACCCCGAATTTACGTCCCCGGATTTTACGTTTTCCCGCAATTTACGTCCTTTTTCTGTGGTCCCCCCAGCCTTAATGCATTTCTATGGGCGCTTTTCCCGTTTTTAACGTTTTGCTTTCCCTGATTTTAAGTCGCATTTTAGGGCTTGCTCCTACCCAACCGCTAGTTTTTTAGATAAAAAAGCCCTTACCCCCGTGATTTACGGCTCCTCAAACTTGGTAATCTTCCCTGCATGCCTCTCCTGAGATCGCGTTAGGAGAAGTGGGCGGGTAGCTGTGCCGGGAAAGGAAACCGTGACCCTGCAAGCAAAAGTTAGCAGCTCTCCACAGTGAGACTGGAGGAGGAGGGGCTGACAAAGCTGACTCTGCAGGCAGAAATGAGCTGTGCTGGGGCTGAAGGAACGTGATCCGTGCTGCAAGGAGAGGACTGTACACAAAGAATTGAAGAGCTATGCTGGGAGACTGCACAGAAGCCTAAAAAGCAGTCGGAAGTGGTAAACTGCGTTGAAGGGGGACATACATGTGAGCTGTGCTTATATACATGTGTTTAATATGTTTCCCTTATTTTACATCTTCCCGGATTTTAAGTCTTTTTTCCCTGGTCCCCTGAAGGACGTAAATTCGGGGTTCTACTGTATAAGAAAAACATTACTATAGCATTACTTCATACTTTTCTAAATAGCTTTCTGAAACCTTGTAAAAAAACTTCTGTAAAAAGTCATGAGAAAGCCAAAGGTAAAGCCCAGTGATTACAGTTGGAGAAAGACAGTAAGGGGCAACTTTATCATTATTCCCTAATTCAAGGGCTTTTAGCCCTCGAATTCGGCCGAATTCGTTAAGCATTCGACTATCAGATGCTTATCGAATAGTTTTAGGCTATTTTTACTTCGATATTCGATTTCTCGATACAATTGTATGGTCGAATACCGATCGTTCGATTTCACGAAAAAAATCGTGAAATTTCCTCCGATCGCTCAAAAAATTAGTACGATTTGAACAATCGAGGCGTTCGATCTTACGAATGGTATTCGAGCAGGTGATGAAAAAAAAAACCTATGGGGGGCTTCCCATAGGCTTATATTTAAAGGATTCAAAGATAAGACAGAAACACAGACAAGATGACTGCTTGAGGCTAAATGATCTGTAAACATCCGGATGCTGAATTAATAGTATATACTGTACATTTATGAAAGTATTTTGATTATTATTTTAATTTTTATTTGACAATTTTTTTTATAAATTTTAAAATGTTAATGTGATATCCTCACATCTTATAAAAATGGTGGAAAGTAGTAACGTGTGTAAATGAGGGCTTAATTTAATGACTGACTTTATTGCTCTACAGGATGATGAGGAGATTGGTTTGGTACAGTGTGACTGTAGCTTAAGTCTCATAACATTGCTGACTAGGAACACCATGGAACAAGTGTGTCTAAGCTGCTACTTTGGAGTTTTAATTTCCAGTAATGGCATTACCAGAGACTGAAGGTGGTGTACTCTATTTCTTTGCAATGTATCCTGCCAGAATGCTGTCAGCATGGCAGCAATATATTTTGTTTTATATTTAACGATGTATTATTGGACATAATGACAAGTAAATGTGGTATGAAAAAACCACAGAAAATTTAAAAGAAGCATTAGTAAAAAGCAGGTGCAAAGGGAATAAAAGTTACTCAAAGATAACTATTACTACTTTGTTGGTGAACTGAAATATTTTTTTCAGTTCCTTGTGCTTGCTGTTAGCAAAAGTCATACTGAATACCCTGAGCCAAGGTGCGCCAATTAGATTTAGCTTCTACTGCTTATCCACAAAGTTTAGGGCAGGGACACTCTTAAAGAGGCATTCCATGCTGTGTGCCAAAAGATTCAAACAACACAATGAGAAATTAAAAGTGTAGTTACAAGTTTGCATAATGTAAGTTTATAGGGTGATTAGAGGGAGCAAACTTTTTTCTCTCTCTTAATTTGTCTTTGGCAGTTTTTGAAAGTAAAGAGAGAACAAACTAGTATGCAAGACAGATGTTTAGAAAATCATACAATTACTATGTGTAGGTGAACCCTGGCTTTTAAGCAGGTATACAGATATAGCAGTTAGCATATTATCTTTTTGAAAAAAAAGTCCATATTTGTAGAATTTTGGGAAGTACATTGCTTTCGTGATTCGGTTTTCATCAACAATGAGGGACACATTTACTAAGGTAATTTTCCCAATTTGAATTTCGAAATTAATTTTGAGCTACTTTGACTGTCGAATAGCCCAAAATTAGATTTGAATTAAAAAAAATTGAATTTTGAAGTACTGGCCCTTTAAAACAATTTGAATATTCGCCACCTTAAAGTTGCCAAATTGCCATTGTAGCCTATGGGGGACCTCCTGGAAGCTTTCCTGAAAAATTTTCTAAGTCCTGGAAAATGTAATTATTTTTTGGAAAATCATTTAATTTGAACGGATCGAAAATGGACCTATTTGATCGAAATAGACCTCCCTAAAAAAAAAATTTGATGGTCGAATTTCTAATTTTTTTTTATTCTAAATTTGACCAATTGTAAATCTGTCCCTAAATGTATAGATTTAAAAAACTAATAACATTTTAAACACCATTTGAAAACACATATCTCAAAACTGAAAATGTAATAGGTATGGGATCCAATATCTAGAAAGCTCCACTTTCTGAGAAGATCCTCTCCCACAGACTCAATTTTAATCAAATAATTCAAATTAATCCCTAGTAACATATAATGAATTTTTATTGTAAAAAAACTCTATTAGGTTTAATGTTTACAAGGTTTTTAGTAGACTTAGGGGCAAATTTACTATTATTCCCCATAATTACCTCGACCCAATTCGCAATTCGATAAGCATTCGACCATCAAATGCTTATCGAATTTTTTAGGCTATCATTTTGCTCGCAATACGATTTCTCAATGAATTTGTACGATTGGATACGATTGTTCGATTTCACAAAAAAATTTGTATGATTGAACGCTACGATCGTACGAATGGTATTCGAGCAGGACTTACACGTAAACAGACATAATGTATAAATAAAGTCTTATTTGTTTTCTTTTCCTGTGTCGCTATTGTTTGTTGTGTCTTGTTGCTCTCTGAAACTGCTATGAAGCCTGTTATTAAGTACCTTTCAGAACAACACTCATAAGGCTGATTATGCAAATTTAAAGTGAATAAAGATACTTTGCTTCTTATTGATTGACTGCATGTTGTACTTTTTTGGAGTGTAAGCCCATGTAAATGTAAATCCTGTAAATACAGGATTTAAAAAAAAAACTTCAGTTCCATGCCCTGGACCCGTTATCCACAAGGTACAGGTTTCCTGATATCTTTATACTTTAAGGTATTGATTGGGTATCTGGGGAGATTACTCAGTGGGGCTCTAAATGAAAGGGACTCTGTATTCCTTAGTGGCAACTACCTCCGTAGAGGGTTTACCGGCAGCCTATGCAGAATATTCCAATGTTTTTTTCCAAAAAAGCAGCAGAAACCTTACCCCCACACAGACAGGATGACTGTCCGATTGATCTTGTCCCTGGTTCTTCTCCCCCTCGTGGTTGAAGCCCAGGCAATGAGAGAATATATCCAAGAAAATCTCGAGACAGGCTTCATTAGGCCTTCTAGTTCTCCTGCCGGTGCAGGGATTTTCTTTGTGGGCAAAAGTGGTCTTCGCCCTTGCATTGACTATAGGGGTCTAAATAAGATCACCATTAAAAACCGCAATCCCCTTCCTCTAATTTCTGAGCTTTTCGACCAGGTTAAGGTGCTAATATATATTCCAAGCTTGATCTTAGAGGTGCTTACAATAATATTCGTATTAGAGAAGGAGACGAGTGGAAAACAGCATTTAACACCAGGGATGGCCACTATGAATATTTAGTAATGCCTCTCGGGCTAAGTAATGCCACGGCAGTTTTTCAAGAGTTGGTCAACGACATTGTTTGAAATCTGCTGGGGGTATTCATAGTGGTCTATCTTGATGATATTTTAATTTTCTCTTCAAATCTGTGTGAACATAGAACGCATGTTCGGGAAGTCCTGCGTAGATTGAGAGAAAATAATCTGTATGCAAAACTGGAAAAATGTATCTTTGAAGTCACCTCTGTTCATTTTTTGGGGTTTTATATTTCCAGCCAGGGTCTAGAAATGGATCCAGGGAAGGTGCGAGCAGTACTGGATTGGATCCAACCCCTTTCTTTACGTGCAATTCAAATATTCCTAGGTTTTGCAAATTATTATCGCCAGTTTATCAAAAGCTTTTCCTTGATTGTTGCCCCTATTACTAACTTAACTAAGAAGGGTGCTGATCCTAGCATTTGGCCTCTTGAGGTTATACAAGCCTTTGAATTTCTCAAAAAAGAATTTAGTTCAGCCCCTATTCTTCGCCATCCAGACACTGCTCTTCCTTTTATTGTGGAGGTAGATACCTCTGATGTAGGATCTGGGGCAGTCCTTTCTCAAAGGCATCCAATAACCAACAAGATTCATCCCTGTGCCTTCTTCTCCAGGAAATTTTCGCCTGCTGAGGCAAATTATGATATTGGTAACAGGGAGTTGTTTGAGGAATATTGACACCTTTTAGAAGGTGCAAAACATATGGTTATGGTTTATACAGACCATAAAAATCTTATTTATATAGAGTCCACTAAGAGATTAAATTCAAGACAGGCCAGATAGGCATTATTTTTCACTAGGTTTATTTTTTCTTTGAGGTATAGGCCTGGCTCCAAGAACACCAAGGCTGACGCTCTTTCTAAGAGTTTTGAACCAGTTTCCTCTGATTCTAATGAGTTTACTCCCATTATTCCTAGTGAATTAATTCTAACCACTCTGGAGACTGTCCTCTTTGTTAACTCCTGTTCAATTTACTGCTCCTGTTGAAACTCCTTCTGGGAGGTTTTACTACGAGAGGAGTTTAGGGAACATGTTTTAAAAGAGGTTCATGACTCTAAAATGGCAGGTCATCCTGGTATTGCTAAAACGATATTCCTGTTATCCCATCATGTTTAGTGGCCTTCCTATAAACAAGATGCTAAGGTCTTCGTAAATTCCTGTCCTATCTGTCAGAGATCTAAGGCCTCTCGTAATTTGTCTCAAGGTTTGTTAATGCCCCTGTCAATTCCTGAAAGACCCTGGTCTCATCTTTCCATTGATTTTATTGGAGATCTGGGGAATACTGTATTTTGGGTGGTGGTTGATAGATTCAGAAAAAATGGGTCACTTTCTGTTCATTAGTTGGGATTGAGCTTTCTTTTTCTACTGCCTATCATCCCCAGACCAATGGTCAGACGGAGAGGGTGAATCAATGCCTTGAGCAATTTCTTAGGTGTTTTGTTTCTGATAACCAGTCCTTATGGGCTGAGTTAGTACCCTGGGCAGGGTTTCTTTGTGTAGAAAAAATCACATTGGCAAACAAGGAATGTAGTTGCAGGGAAACCCTTGCAAAAACTTTTTACTGCAGAAGTGCAACGTTTTGGAGGACACGCCCCCTTTTTTCAAGCATGTCCAGAGCGTGTCCAATGTTTCTTTGTGGGCAGACTTTCTTTGTGGTTTATGGTTTGCATCCAAAAGCACTTTCTTTCTCAGGTTCTGATTCCCCTGTTCCCTCCACTAACTCTTCTTGAACATTTTTCAAAAATTTGGTCTCGGGTACACAACTCTCTCTCTGCAGCCTCCTCTACTAAGAAGAAGGCTGCTGATAAATCCCGGAGAGAGGTTCCTCAATACAAGTAGGGGACTCCGTTTGGCTTTCTACTAAGTTAAAGGTTCCCTCACTCAAACTGGACCCAAGATTCATTTGTCCATATCCCATCTCCGAAATCATTAATCCATCTTCTGTCTGTCTTAAATTACCTGTTAAAGGAGAAGGAAAGGCAAAACATTAATGCCTTTCTATTGTAAGTCTGAAGTACTGTTGTTATGTGACAGCATGAGCGCTCTGTGCAGACTGCTGTCTGTGACTCGGGTGACGTCACTGATTTTGCAGGCACCTTCGTAACTGCTGTCAGAGGCAGCCTTGATGCACAATTTCGGTTCTTTGCGCATGTCTTTCTACGCCTGTTGATGACGCGAATGCAAATTCTACTATGTCTCGATGCTAAAGAGACGCCAAAGCAAAATCTTTTATAGTGTACTGAAGACTGTATTCAAGTGGTGCGCTGCGAGGGGACAATATATATAATCTATCTGCGGGCGCTGCTTACTAATGAGTGCTACTTCAATAGTGACGCGCTCCTGGGATAAAGTATTCTTTTTAGCACATGTGCAATAAGAGAAAAGAGGAAAAGGAAGCATTCACAACTTCACCAAGATGGCATCTGCGTGTCTGAAAATGCGAGCCGAACAAGAGTGTTATTCTATGCGATAGGATTGGCATATGTGAGTTGAAAATATAGACATTTAGGATGTCTTGGGGAGTACATTACAGGGAGATAGGTAATGAATTTTTCTTTTCCTTCTCCTTTAACTTGAAAATTTCTGATTAATTCCATGTTTTCCTTCTGGAACCTGCTACTAATGTTTGTCATTTGCCTCTTTCTCCCCCAGTGTTAGTTGAAGGTCAGCCTGAATATGATATCCAAGAGCTCCTCGATTCTCGCCTTGTACGAGGTAAACTGAAATATCTTATTAAGTGGAAGGGCTATGGCCCTGAGGAGAACTCTTGGGTCTCAGTTGATGACATCAAGGCTGACCGTTTCAGGAGACATTTTAATTCTAAATTTCCTGGAAAGCCTGGGGGTCTGGTGGCCCCCCTAGAGGAGGGGGTAAAGTAACGAATTTTCACCCTGGTGGTCTAGTGGTATGGGGAGGGGACTTTCTTTAATATGCGATACGCACACTTTCGCATTTAAAGGCGCATGTGCGCTGGTGTTATTATGTCAGTGCACAATGGCACCAAATTCAAATATTTAAAGGGGAATTTGAGTAATTATGTTTGTCCATGATAGGAAGGGTGTTTCTTGGTGCCTTTGACCTGAGCTGTTTAGCGTCCTGTCTGTCCTGATACCTGTGTTTGACCCTGCCTGGCTTATTGACTACTCTAATCTCTGAAACCTGACCCGTGCCTGTTATCTGACTTCTGATTTTGCCTCAGCCTTATCTGATTGATTAGCCGGTTTGACCCTTGCCTGCCTGACGTTCCTAGCTACCTGCCTAATCCTGCCTGTACTGTGACCTTCGGCCTTAAGATTTTCTATACAGTCGTGCCCCATTGCTGGCCAGAACTCTTGCCTTGTACCTTTCGTTTAAGTACAGGTGGCTCCTCCCAAAACCAAAGGCAGTCACACTACTGGTGAAGCACGAGCCTAGACCAGGGTGCTTGGCATTGGTTCTGGTATTCGGTGCCGACTGTGACACACATAACAGGATGGTCGGCTTTACACACATAGCCCTTTCACATAATCAAGGAGGACCGCACAGTAGCGTAGTGTAAGGTACCAACTGGCACTTAGTAGTTGGCTTATTGCATATAGCCATTTCACATATGTTGAGGAAGGGCCAGGCACAGACCGTCTTATTTTCTCATAAAAAGGGAACAAAAGAAAAATGGGCACAAGGTTACATTGTAATTCCCTAATAATCTATGTAGCATACACCATATGTCTCACAACAATAAATGGCTACTTTGTTACTAAACTTAAAGGGATCTTGTCATGGGAAAAAAAAAAATTTCAAAATGCATCAGTTAATATTGCTGTTCCAGAAGAATTCTGCATTGAAATCGATTTCTCAAAAGAGCAAACATATTTTTTTATATTTCGTTTTGAAATCTGAATTGGGGCTAGACATATTGTCAATTTCCCAGCTGCCTCTGGTCATGTGACTTGTGCTCTGATAAACTTCAATCACTCTTTACTGCTGTACTGCAAGTTGGAGTGATATCACCCCCTCCCTTTCCCCCACCCAGCAGCCTAATAAAAGAACAATGGGAAGGTAAGCAGATAACAGCTCCCTAACACAAGATAACAGCTGCCTGGTAGATCTAAGAACAGCATTCAATAATAAAACCCATGTCCCACTGCGTACTATTCAGTTACATTGAGAAGGAAAAACAACAGCCTGCCAGAAAGCAGTTCCCTCCTGAAGTGCTGGAACAAGTTACATGACTGGGGCAGCTGGGAAATTGACAAAATGGCTATCCCCATGTCAGATTTCAAAACTGCTCTTTTGAGAAATGGATTTCAATGCAGAAGTTTACTGGAGCAGCACTATTAACTGATGCATTTAAAAAAAAACATATTTTCCCATGACAGTTTCCCTTTAATCTTTATTGTGATGAGTAGAAATTACACTATTAAGCTAAATTAGCCACAAAATAATACTGATACATGTTATCAACTACTATGGAAACTTATTTCCTGTGTATAAAAATGAAAATCAAACATTTGCCATTAATCATGTACCAGATCATAATACATTCCTTAATAAAAAGGTGACATTGGGAGTGTCTCATTGAGTCCTTTAGGGGCAAGAGTGTCCAGTTTGAAAATCCACATAGATTCTTTGCATAAAAGTAATAGTTCTCTATTCCCTTCTCTCCTTGGAGTTGGTACATGATCAATTAGCATATGTCTGAATTGTGGTAGGGTATGTTTAAAAGTAAGCCAATGTTTTGCAACTGGCTGATCAGCTTTCCCAGTGGCTAGTGCTATCCGGGTGGCACTTCGATGATTGTTCATACATTCTCTGTAAATAACCTGACAATTCCGGCAGATTGCTTATTGGTTATGATGGATATCTCGAGTCTTTTATCCCTCATGAGAGTGGAGTATTGGCCTGCAGAAAAGCAGACCATGCCCCCCACTGAATGTTTGATTTCATTATTATATCTAATTATTTCACATAATTATTTCACCTTCAAGGATGCCTTCTTCCTACAAACAGCAGGGACCGACATAAGTGCCACTTCGTTTTGACAGTACTTCACTTTGAAACAACATGGGATATCCCATGAAACTGATAGACGAACCAGAAACAAAGCACTTACTGATAGATGAGAAATCCAGGGGAGGGGAGGGAAGGCCAGGGGAGGGAAGGCGTGGGACCAAAGGGGGGGGCCTGGACGTCCGGCTGGCCGGCTCACACAGCTGAAGCAGGCATGGCTAAAAGCCCTCGAATTCGTGAATAATGATAAATTTGCCCCCTTATGTGTCCAGGGCCTTTGTACTGGTGTAGCATTACTGGAGGATTCTCCAGTAATGCTACACCAGTACAAAGGCCCTGGCCACATAGAACTCTTGGAAACCCCACACTCAAGCCAAACACAGGGGAATATATACATATATATATACATACACAATATATAGATAGATATAGAGGGAGTTTAATAGCTGTAGTAAGATAAAAGTAGAACAAATACCAGACCCAACATAGCATAGAATCTAAAAAGTAGTATTGTTAATGCCTCCTACAGTGTACCACAGTTGGTTGCAGCTTTCATTTAAATAAAAAAGAAGTGTAATTATTTTTGTAATTGGAGTGACAGAGAGGGTCACAGTGAGCTTCCACAGTCATGTATCTAAAGTATGTTTCATCTAAAGCTGAATTTTAAGTACATTTTTCAAAATATATTAGACTTGTTATTTATACTGCTCCCCACAATGCATTGAAAGAGTAATGGTATTCTTAATAGAAACGGGCTCTCAGGGTAAATATGTTCATCAATGTCCCACAAAGCAAGTCAGGGAATGTCAATAATAGGTTTGATTTAATAAATAGATATCCTGGTTCTAAATCATGAAGTAGCATCAATAGCGGGGTGCAACCTCCTTACAAAGTTGGTCAGACTTGCAGAGCACTAAACAAAAAAGAGGGGTGCACTCACATAGTGAAATATCAGTAGAGTATTGTATTCATATAAAAGTAATGCACTCACATCAAGCATATACAGTAGTTTTATGGATAGATGCTGAAAGTCTTTGTGACTTGATGTAAGTGCATTACTTTTATATAAATAAACTACTTTACTGATTTTACACTATAAGTGCTTGACCCTCTTTTTACATTTAATAGAAAAAGTAATACCTAATAACACCATATAATATCTTCTTCAATTTTGCCCAATATTCTTACCAAATGTAATACTAACATTTAATGCATTCATTAATCAATTAGTCATGTGTCAACTCAAGAAAAATGGACCATGATGGCAAAAATTTTTATTTTCATAATAGTCAGATACATTGAGACATGTTTCTCCAAATTACAAAGCATGGTTATAAACTTTTAGAGTGCTATGGCCTTTACCAGCAATCCAGAGACAGTTAAATAATACAGCATGTTGTCAGTGATCTTAAGTCTGTCCAGGATACGTCTACAATTAACTTAGATTTGTTTTAAGATGATCTAAACCATTTGTAATATTTAGTAGGGAGAATCCTATTTCCCACCACTAGGTCAGTCATCTTGCTGTTATACAGGTGAGATATGTAAACAGTTCAATTTTACGTGCTAAATGCATTATTTATGCTTAAAGGAGATGTCAACCCTTTTCAAAAAAATGTAATCAATGAAGAGCATCTTTGAAATCTTTAGATAACTGCCACTCTGGTTGTTAAAAGGTTAACAGTAAGGCTGCAGTATGCTTTAATCAGCTACAAATCCTTCTACTACACTAAACCACTCTGCCCCCTCCCTCAGGAATTTCCTTTGTCTCTTGGCTCAGTGAGCATGCTCAGTTCCTCTCAGCTCAGATTACATAACACACCCTCCAGACTAACAGCCAATGAAGAGAGAGCATCGCTGGTTCCCATAGAAACTGTCTGATCCTATTTTTTTATCCTAACCACCTCTCCTGAGCTCAGCGTAATAATTACAGTGCTGAAACCCAGCAGAACTTTTTTCATCGAAGTATGTTGTGCCTATTAAAACCTGCATTCAGCATTACATGGACTTTACAGCATACATGTCTTATTTCAGATGATAATGTATCAGAGGGAAAATGGCCTCCAGGTGAAAGCTACTATTTGTTTTAGGAAAATGTGATGGTGCTGGCAAACAGAGGGGGTATATGCAGTACAAATGATGCAGTTTGGGTGCGGAAGATATGCCCAACTTATATAAAGGGTAGGAAAATGTAGGCTTTACATGTCCTTTAAGGGTAGTAAGCTGGCTGATGAGAACAGAGAAAAAGCCGAGATTCTGAGCTATTTTTCTGCTTTCACAAATAAGGAACAAACTAATGAATTCTTCAACCTCGACTTTGGGATTGCAATGGATGTAATCTACTTAGACATTGATTTTATTGAGGCATTTGATACAATACCACAAAGAAGGTTACTGGTTAAATTAGAGAAAATTGGCCTGGAATATAGTATTTGTACTTGGATTACAAAGAGTGCTGGTAAGTGGAACATTTTCTTACCCTTACAGAGTGCTACCTCTTTGCAAAGTTATTTGAGAAATGAGGTTCAATGTCAATAACTGCAAGGTTATGGTAGAAATAAATGTGAGTTATAGACTTAATGGCAGTGGATCTGGGGATTTCTGATAGATAACAAAATCAAATAAAGTCTGTCTGGAAAAAAGACACTTACACTCTTTACAAGTACATTAGAGGGCATTATAGGTAAATATCAGGGGACTCCTTTCCTATAAAGAGGCCATCCCTTTAGACTAGAGGAAAAGAACTTTCATTTGAGGCAGCATAGGTGGTTCTTCACAGTAAGGACAGTGAAGGTGTGGAATGCACTGCTGGGTGATATTGTGATTAGGGATGGCGCGAACTGTTAGCCGGCGAACTTGTTCGCGCGAACATCGGGTGTTTGCGCTCGCCGGAAGTTCGCGAACGTCGCGCGACGTTCGCCAATTTGGGTTCGCCTTAGTTGGCGCTTTTATTTTGCCATTTCTCCCCCAGACCAGCAGATACATGGCAGCCAATCAGTAAGCTCTCCCTCCTGGACCACCCCCACACCCCCTGGACCACTCCCCTTCCCTATAAAAACCGAAGCCCTGCAGCGTTTTTTCACTCTGCCTGTGTGTGCTGAAGAGATAGTGTAGGGAGAGAACTGCCTGTTAGTGATTTCAGGGACAGTGGATAGTAAGTTTGCTGGCTAGTAATCTACTGTACTTCAAACAACTGCCATCTAGCTGTGTGAGCTTGTTCACATTCTGTCTAAATATCCATAATATTACCCTCTCCAGAAAAAGCACCTGAGTGACTTTTTTCAAGCAGCCATAATATATTTTACGTAATCCGTATCCACCGCTGTAGTAGTGTATACGTTGACCTTGTAGGCATTATTTGCCCTGTAGCCATTTTTTGCCCAGTGTGTTCTTCAAACAACTGCCATCTAGCTGTGTGAGCTTGTTCACATTCTGTCTAAATATCAATAATATTACAGTGTCCACAATCACCTGAGTGACTTTTTTCCCTTTACAGCACAAAACGCAGCGCTGTGTCAACAATGGATTTTTCAGATACATTTTTGCCCTTGATCCCCCTCTGGCATGCCACTGTCCAGGTCGTTGCACCCTTTAAACAACTTTAAAATCATTTTTCTGGCGAGAAATATCTTTTTTAGCTGTTAAAGTTCGCCTTCCCATTGAAGTCTATGGGGTTCGCGAACCGTTCGCGAACCGTTCGCGAACCGTTCGAAAATTTCCGGAAGTTCGCGAACATGTTCGCGAACTTTTTTTCGGCGGTTCGCGCCATCCCTAATTGTGATGGATGATTTTGTTAATGCTATCAAGAGGTGCTTGGTAGTGATGGTCAAAACGCGGAAATTCGCCATGAATTTATGACTGGCGAATAAATTTGTGAAACTGCTGCAAAAATTTGCTGGTAACTAAAAATATTTGTTTCACTGGCAAATTTCTCGTGCAAATTTTTGCAGCAGTTTCGCAAATGTCAGCTGCAAAAAAGCGTCAATTTTGAGAAAATTTTGACACCAAAGATAATTTACTGTTTGCCCAGCTTTAAGGTGTCAAAGTGCCAAATTTTTTTTTTTTTAAAGAGACAGTACTTCAAAATTAAAATTTTCAAATTTTTTCTTTTTAAATCGAATTTTGGGCTATTTGAAATTTGAATTTAATTCAAATTTTCACTTCGACTCTTAGTAAAAGTGCCCCTTAGTTTTCCTTTAAAGGGGGCTTGTCACTCTGACATGAAATCTGTATAATAAAAGTTATTTTCAAATCAAACCCAAATTATTTTCTTGTGAAAATATCCTTACCTGTTATAAACTCATTTAAAAATCTCAGCTGTCAGTGCAATTATTTGCACTTCCTTTCTGCACTTCCAAGATGTCACTGCACTCCTCACATTCCCCTTCCCTTCTAACTTTCTAAATGTGTAGGCAGAGCATGGGCATGGGCATCAGTCCTCCATTCTGGCACATAAACAAAATTATTATATGATGCTAAGCCTGCCTTAATAGCCTTAATATGCCTGCTCACAAAACAGCTGCTTGCATTCTTGCTGTGATTATGAATAATAAAACTTCTTACTGAAAAAGTAATGTTTGCTCCAAAAGCATTTAAAAGTGTGCAATGCACAATTAAAATGCAGTCTACATGTCTAATGACGAATATTACATTTTGAAATGCAAATTTATATTCTAAATTCTGAAAATTGTTTTTTCTCTTTTTCACTTTTATTACATTCCCCCCTTAATATAAACCTCCCTTATCTGGAAAATCACAGGTCCTGAGCATTTGGGATAACAGGCCCCATGCCAGTACCAGTACTACTTTAATAATTTCTGCTGGAACCCATTAAAAATAAAATTCATTACATAGCAGCATTTAATATGATCTATGCTATCCCTATTGTAAATATTATGTAAAATCCTGTTAGTAACATAACACATCATTACAAAAATATATTCTCCTGTTGAACAATTTACAACATTAAGTTAAGAATAGGTTGCCCTTTAGGCTTTCTGTACCTTGTAGTCTCATAAATAATTTGCTTTCTAAAGCTATAATGTTTCTGTCCATATGCAAATAGTTGTAAATTTACGTTTATGTAATATTTTAGCTTGTTCTTGAAAGGACATGACAATATTAGCCGGTTTATCCTCTGGCAATGTATAATAGAAAAACACATTTATATGCTAAGATTTTTGTAACAGTAAATTTAACAAAAAGTACAGAGACTAAGATACATAAAATGGCTGATTTATAAAGTTACACAAAGCTGTTTGAATGTGGGACATAACCACGTAAAATGTTGCATTTCTAAAAAGCTTTGAAAAGTTTGAAGACTTTTGTGGACACTTGAAAACTCTGTGTAATTAAAGAGTGTAGGCATCACTTCTTTTTACACTTCAGTATTTTTACAAAGGTCCTTTTGCCTAGAATTTGCTGATTACTGTGTTAAGCCAGGTTGCAGGTAGGATTAAACTAACTACATACATGAATGTGTTTGGAGGACTTATTAAAATAAATACACACCCTTTATAAATGCAACCTGTTTTTAAGGAATATGATGCAAGCATGGGTGCTCATCAATGTGTGTCTCTATGCACACCATTGCACTGTGAAGTCAATTTGGCCCCAAATTTTAATTTAAAAGGACTCTATGCTTATAATAATTGGGCATACTGTCTGTGTTTCTTCAGGCCTTCTTGAACCTTTGTTCCTGTTTGCTTCCCTGGTTATCAACTTTGTGCAGCGTGCAACTTTATGACAGAGAAAACTGTTCCTGACAGGGCTCTCCTGCTCAAAAAAGGGTGCATTCTCTCAAGCAGTGCCAGGGTTCCAGCCTCACAGGACTTGACACATGGTCTTGAGTAAAGAGAAATACACAGATTTTATAAATATGTCAAATTGATTATACAGTTTATGCAATATATGAATACACAAACAAAGATAGTTCTATCAAAAAATCTGTATCATTCCTAACAGCGAAAGACCAAATGGACACAAAGTCCCAATAGGTTTTTAACCAATGGATTCAGCAGTGAAGTGGCCTAAATCAGGGTGCAGAACTTTTTAATGACTCTGCTGGACCCGACCTTGGTCTGATCACTAGACTCTGTTTTTGCCTACTGACATACAGGTATATATAAGCTCCCAAATGATTGCTTCAATTCAGTGTCTGATCACTACATGCATTTGCCATCTTGGAGTCAGGAATCAATTTTCCCTCCTCTGAGGCAAATTAGGGAACTTCAGAAGGGTTTCCTTCCTGTGGATCAACTAGCAGTTAGGCAAGTTTTAGATAAACATATACTTTTCTATAGAC
Source organism: Xenopus borealis (assembly GCA_024363595.1). Classification (NCBI taxonomy): domain Eukaryota; kingdom Metazoa; phylum Chordata; class Amphibia; order Anura; family Pipidae; genus Xenopus; species Xenopus borealis. The sequence continues at coordinate 77,744,956 of CM044441.1, forward strand.
TTTGGGCTTTGGGCTCCAGACCTCTTCTTGGCTACAAGCTAGAGTCTTGTTTGCCCCTTTTCTCTGTCTGGGTGGTTTAAACAGCAAGAAGAAAGTTTCTCCTTTTTTACAATCTTCCCACAAATCCTTTCTTCCAGCAGATCATCCACCCTTTTAATTTCCTGCCAAGACCAACAATTATTTTGAGTGCAATCATCTCTGCAGTGGTTCTTACTATACAGAATGTATGCCCTCAAGAAGGATCTCTGTGGAGTGCCACTGGGTTCGCAGCAGCAATTGACCTGACTACTAAGATGATGTTTTCAAAAACATTAACCAGTTCTGCATCTCTTTGGAATGCATGTCTGTCATACTGGAAGAAGCTAATTCATCACTCACATTGGCACTGCCTATATTGAATGGTGAAATCTCCCAACTTTTCAAAAGCTTCAGCACTGTGGCCTCCAAAAACTGGTGTTTCACCACTGTAATCTACAATAATCAACTTCTCACCAAATGTGCTAGTCCATATGAGGCAGCGATCATTTGCAGCTCAGTGCATACCTGAACAGAGGTTCAATGGATGTTCAGGGAAGAAACACAAAATCAAAACCCACAGCGCTTTACAGTTTGCCTAGCTTTACTAGGCTAACAATGCTATCCTTGCCTTGGCCAGTCACAGCAAAGTTGTTTATTTCCCTCAATATCAACCAATCCACAATGCAGTAGTGTTGCTAGCTTCTATATTGTTCACAACATTCCACAACATGGCAACAGTAATGCATACGTCCAGGCCCGTCCTGGAGATTTTGTCCCTCACTTAATGTGCCTAGTATCAATCCACCGTTTCAGCCCATTTCATTAAAATCTTCAAGCTTCCCCAAGAGGCCAGAATGAATAAATACAACATATTTGCATTTAATGAATTATATTCCCACTCTTCTGCCTTTAGCAGTCACCTCTGGCTTCGGGTGGAGTCCTCAGCTACTCAGATGCAGCCAGGTCTTATTGTGGGAGAAGAAGTTCTGAGTAAGCAAGGGAACCAAGCGTGAAGGTTAAGAAAGCAGAGCAAGGAACGTATTCAAAAGCCAGGCCAGGAACAATCAGTTAATAAAAATACTGTACAGGAGATGTGGGGTTCACAGGCCAGGTCAAATTAATATTGCTGTACCAGGGAGAATTCAGAAGAGTAGTCATAAACAGGAAAAAATCATGACATGACTGCTGGGATCTATGGTGGGTTGTCACTTGAGGAAGGGCAGTTGTTGTCCCGAAACGTCTGAACATGACTCACGTGTCTGGAGCACTACAATAAAACTGGGAACACCCCAGTATTGAGGTATTGGCTTTTTTTCTTTCCTTTTGGCATTTATACTGGCGGAGGGAGAGGCCAGCACCAATACCTTTCCCCATTTTTTGCATTTGTTTTTTAGCGGACACGACAAAACCAGGAACAGGAAGGATCAATAACAACTTGAAACACAGACGATAGCACCCAGGCACTTGAAAAGTTCTTTTTACATTGGGCAATAGACAACTGGACATGAGTCCTAAAATTTCAAACCATGAGGGTACAGAGCTGGATCAAATACCCGCATAAGAGCCACAACCGACCCTCTTGGATATCATCACAGAGATTTAATCCACCAGAGAAGCCTGGACAAGCTGGATAAATTCAAAGACTGATGTTTTCCCGAGTTTATTAACCTGCGGTAAATTTAAATTTGCTAATTTTCTTGAGCAAGAATATGTGTTGGCCAGTTATCGCATCTGCTGAAAATAATGCTACGTACACATTAACGCCTGGTTTACTAAACAGCGAAATGTGTGAAAGACAAAATTAATGCCAGAATATTCGCAACATTTTACCGCCATCTATAGAGTGGCGTTAACTTGTTTTTTGGCCGAAAATTCTCAATGGGAGTTTAATTTTCATTAAACTGTGCATTTAAATGATACAAATAGATAACTGGTATGATTTCTTGTTCATAGGATTCTATTGGCAGAAGGGTGTGTGACTGGATGGATGAAGTATGGGTTTATATGATGCATACATGTTTGATTGGTGATACTCTGTAATGCTGTTAGATGGTATAATCATCAGTCAATAAAGTTTGAGTTTCGCCAGAAAATTTGCAACTCGCTAAAATTACCGCTAATGTAAGATGGTTCACTAATGTAGTTACCGCAAGTGATTGCAATAACTTCTGAGCACATAGCTGTTTAGTAGACTTAGTCGCTGCGAATATTCTGGCGGAAAAATATTCTCAGCGATAACATGCGGAAACTTATAGTCAAATTTACCGCACTTTAGTAAACGGACCCCACTATCCTTAGATTGCCCTGGGAAAAGAACACACTCCAGTTCCAAGCCAGAAGTGTCCATTAGTGATGGGTGAAACAATCCTGTTTTGCCTAGCCGAAAAATGAGCGAATTTCCAGCGAAATTCGTGAATTGGCGAAAAATTTCGACGCTTTTGACGCGTGTCACGTCATTTTTTACACGCCATGTCGCTGGCAAATTTTTGCTGGCATTTCGCGAACTTATTTGCCGGCGGCGAATCGCAGGAATTTGCCGCAAATTCGCCCATCACTGGTGTCCATCTATGCATATTTTCTCATCCGAAGTACAAAAGCTAAGGGGTAGTGATGGGCGAATCTACCCCATTTCGCTTTTTTGAAAAATTTGCGAATTTCCAGCGAAATTCGTGAATTGGCAAAAACATTTGCGAAATGAGCCGTGGCACATTTTTGACGCGTGCCGCGTCGACTTTGTGTCGTCGTTTTCGGCAAAAACAACGCGCAACTCGCTTTTTTTTTCCTTTTACGCCAGCGAATTTATTTATTCGCCGGCGGAGAATTGCGGGAATTCGCCGCAAATTCTCCCCTGGGGAATAAATTTGCCCATCACTACTAAGGGGCCAAGTTCCAGGATGCCAAGTGGAAACTGCGGGCAGAAAACCTACAATACGCCATTTCTCCAAAGTCAAGGTGTTTGAGCATGGGGAGAAAGCAGTCAAACTGCTTCATACCTAGTTAAGAACCAAGGTGGCCCAGACCCCATAACATCCCTAAAAGATGATACAGGGAAGATACAAACTGACCCATTAGTAATAGAAAACATACTCCTGTCCTTCTATAAAGGGCTTTACACCTCAAAATTAACAGCCAGCCAGTTAGAAAGCCAACAGTTCTTAAAGGACCAGTAACTTCAAAAAATAAACTATTTGTTTATATAAATAAGCTGTTGTGTAGCGTAGGGAGCAGCCATTCAAAGGAGAAAAGACTCAAGTTACACAGCAGATAGCAGATAAGCTCTGTAGAACATAATGTTATCTGTTATCCATTACTTATCCTGTGCCATATAGCCATTTTTCAATTACCGCCATTGCTACTTAGCGGCTTGTTTATATGAACTATAGTAGTCTTTCTGAAGCAAACAGATCAGTTTTAACACCGTAGGGCAACACTACATAATATTTTCTTTACTTTAAAACACTTTAATTTTTGTTACTGTTCCTTTTAAGCTCCCCATAGACACAACGATCTTTCCCTGCCGAACGACCGATCTTAGGGAAGTCCGACCAATCTGTCAAATTATCGTACGATTTTTTGTCCGACATTGGTCTGAGGATTGATCGGCCAGGTTAGAAAATCTTTATCGGTCCCCATGCAATCTACCTATGTTTGCAGGGCAAAGCAGGCTAAAATCCTTCAGTTTTGCTGGCAATATCGCCTGAAATGGTCTTTTTAGTTGATGGAAACATCAGGCATTTAAACGATCGTTTTGAGACAATCGTGGTCTCACGATAACAATTGGACCTTTCAAAAATCTTAACATCTATGGCCAGCTTAATCCACGTAGGGCTGCCCAAACTGGCGGGGGAGTACAATAGATACCTAGAAGCAGTGATAACTACAGAGGAGATTACCGATGCATAGACTCATTTCCCCTGGGCAAAGCAGCTGGAGAAGATGACCTGCCCATAGCGCTTTATAAGAGGCACACTAAGCTAATAGCCCCTCTTTTGAAGAAAGTCTACCCAGAAACTCCTGCACAGGGAACACTGCCTCCGTCAATGTACAAAGCAGCCACATAATAATGAAACCGGGTAAGGACCCTCAAAGGTGCAAATCCTACTACCCAATTTCCCCCCTAACAGCCAATTTAAAAATCTTGGCAAAAGTCCTAGCAAATCGCCTAGCCAAAGTGATAACCAGCTTGGTGAGGCAAGACCAAACTGGATTCTTCCAGGGTAAAACAATGGCCATAAACAGTGCAGTGGTGGTACTTGACATTGACAAAGCCTTCAACACTGCTGAGTGGCCATATTTGTGGGAGGTAATGTCTGCTGCTGGGTTTAGTACAACATTCACTATGTATTTTAAGTTACTGTGCAATAACTTTAAGGTTTTCCAAAGGGTAACCACAACTTCTACAGCTACTTTTAACATAGCAAGGGGCACCAGACAGGGCTGTCCCCTCTCTTATTTGCCCTGATAATAGAGCCTTTTGCCCAGGCGGTGAGGCTGCATCCAGGGACAGTGGGCCTGGAGATGGTGGGCAGACCAGAGAAAATTAAACTATATGTGGATGATACCTAAATATACCTAGGGTACAGGGGTCCCTCACTAACTAACATAACTGTCCTCACAGCCCAGTTTGGGAGACTATCGGGACTGTGTGTTAGCCCTACTAAGTCAGTACTGATCCTGCTAGATTCACTCACAGCCACAGAAAGTCTAGTCAACTTCCCTTTGCAGTTAGTAAACAAACCTGGGAGTGCAGGTGACTCTGCCCATGGAACAATACTACAAAAATAATGTTGAACCCTTGCTTACCTGGACAAAAAACAAAACAAAATATGGGCCAAGCTGCTGCTGGGACCAATGGGCCGGATCTAGCTGATAAAAATGATCATCACACCCAAAGTACAATACTCACTCTGGCACTCTCCAATTTGGGTCACTAAGAAATTCTTTAAGCTCCTCAACAGTATCCTAAAATGCTTTCAAGGAATCTTTCTGATGTCTCTCCCTATGTCTATGGTGTATCTGAATAGCCATCAACTGAAGCTGCACGGTCTGGATCATCATAGAGGATTACAATATCCTTAAAGAAGGCATCTAGACAGAGACAGGCTGAATCTAGGCAGGATCTAGGCCAAAAGCCAAAATCTGAGGATCCCCTTGGAGCAGGCTGATCACACAATTGGCCCTAGATGTGTCAGTGGGAAAGGAATAGGTTAGGAAGCCTAGGTGTGGAGACTTTCCACAGTCTCCAGTGAATCAGAAAATGGAAGCTTTGACTAGGGTTATAGTCTGTGGTGAAGAAAACAGCGTGTCTGTAGAAGTTGAAGCTGGTGTGGAAGCATGCTGTAACATGTCTAAATTCTCCGAAAGACTCTGGAGGCAATGGACTTATTGGACCTGCGGGGACTCTTGTTCCCCAAGAAGCTTTAGAAAGGTTGCCAGGACAGTATCCGTAATGACTGGGGAAGTGCATCTATGTCTGGCCCAGTGTACTGTAACGCAGGGTATCCCAAACTCATTTTGTAAGGACTCACCCTGGTGAGTGACCCCTGCCTGATTCTGACTACTCCTGTGATCCTGACCTTGGCTTGTGACCCGACTATTCTGCCATCTGTAATCCAACTTTGCCTGCCTGACCATTCTGATCTGATTTCCCGGTTTGACCATTGCCTGTTACCTGACTCCGATCCTGCCTGATGCTTCTGCTAGTCTTCCTGGTTTTGACCTTGGCCTGTCTGACTCCGTCTGTGTTCCGCCTGTCCTGATTTAACTACGTTATCTGCCTCCATCCTGTCCAGGGACCTTCTGCCCAAAAACTTTGCTATATATAGTCGTGCCCCATTGCTGGCCAGAACTTCCGCCTTGTACCTCTCGTTAAGTCCAGGTGGCATCTGAGTAGCTGAGGGCTCCTCCAGAGGCCAAAGGCGGTCACACTACTGGTGAAGCACGACCTGAGACCAGGGTTCTTGGCATCTGTTCTGGTTTGTGTGCCGACCGTAACACATTTCTGGTCTCAGACCAGTCTTCTTCTGGGCAATAATCAGGATCAACAAGATGAAAACCAGGAACAGGCAGGATCAACAACAATGAAACACAGAAGATAGAATCCAGTAACTTAGAAAAGACCTTTTTACATTCAGCAATAAACAACCAGACATGAGCCCTTTACATTTTTGAATTTTGTGACGTCATGGAATCGGCACCTCTGCAGAATTCAGAAGACACGCACCTGTCAACAGATCTGGATATGCATGGCATGCATCCCCGCTACACCGCCATTGGACCACCAGGTACATTTCTCACTATATAAAAGGCTTAATGGTTTATTACTGTCTACTAAAAATTGTAGAAATTGTTACTCATTTGCATCAAAGCACAAATAATATTGCCTGCATTTTGACACATTGGACACAATTTCAGGTGTATTTCCCCAACTCAACTGCAATGACATTTTATGGGAAGAAATGCTGCACTGTGGGTAAAAACATTGTGATTTAAATTCAAAATTGCACACTCTCCAAGTGACTTAATGCCACTCCAATCTATTCCCAAAATATATTGATTGGGCTCATTTCTGTCATTACACTAAGCAGGTACTGCTGAAAACAATGCTGTCATCTGCAAAATTCCCTGGGAATATGTGCACAAAAAAAACAAAACATCAAAGTATACTTTTATTATTAAACACGTTGATTGTTGTTTGAAGAATACTTATGTATATATTCATAACTTTTGTTTGCATTCTAAAGTTGTCATTTTTTTCATTCTATTTTGAAAAATTTTTGTTTTTTTCCTAAAGTCTATATTAGGTGATGAGTAAGGTCAAAATCAAAAGCTTTACTGACAGCTAAATTGTCCTTACATTTTAAAATGCCTAAAACCTTTAGGTGCTATATTTTAAATGAAACTGCACATTATGGTTGGAAGATGAAAACACAAAACATAATTTGAAAGTATTCAGATATTTGAAAGAAAAATGCATGCCATGATGTCAGTTCCCTTTTAAATGTCTGTTTCATAATTCATTCTACTAATAAAAACTAGTCATGCATTTCAGAATTTTTTCCATTTGCAATATATGTATTCAGTACATAAGTGGATTATCATAATCTAGCCCAATTGATCTAGTGTTGGTAAATGAGCCCCACTGTAGATTCTGTAGAAGTTGAAGAGAAAATAAAAAAATTTCTAACTCAATGAGCTTTATTTTACTGTAAGACACAGCACACCATTTTGTATTCTGTTCAATCCAAAGTGGAAAGTCAACCTTTGAAGGAAAAGTTGACTTTTCACTCTTCTGCACATGTGAACCTGTCATGTTGCCATATACAATAGAGCAAGGAGGGTAGTACCCAGATCATAATCACTGTCCGTGCATCCCTAGTGATTATATATTTCCTTCACCCAATACAACAGTCAATAGAAAAGTATTATATTGTTTGATGACTGCTTTGCATATAAATTAACTTGTTTCACTCATGCCATGTTCCTCATTAGATTAGTATTTTTCATGTGTGACCACTTCTGTGACTATACATATGATGATCAGATATTCCACACTACGCTGAAGAGCCCCTGGAACAGCAAAACTGTTCTGGAGATGATACCTGAACAGCAATTAGTTTTAGTTAGTGTTCAAAAACCAAAGCTACAGCATTTATATATTGTAGCATTTATTGTTATAGATATGTATATGTAAGTGAGCTGTTGAGTGCATATGTAAGTGCTGTTGAGCCTTCTGCATGTTTAATATAATTATCTATTTATATTTATAACTTAAACCATTAAAGTTCATGATAATAAACAGGAGTGTTAGAAGAGATAATTCATTTTAATTTTCAAAGAGGAATGTGTTACATTTCCTGGAATAACATCTGACTATGATGCTGACTGGATTCTAGGCAGCATCTTTCCAAACGGTCCTAGCAATTTTCTTGGCCTCCCTTAACATGTATATCTGACCTTGTCAGAGTGAATCATTTTTCTCCTGAACAATTCTGTGTATCAGCTCAGACCATATTCTGTCATGGCAATCACCAGCTATGAATAGTAAGTCATTACCCCTATTATGGAACATAAACTAATTTCACAGAAAACCATATTAACAAACTAAGATATATAACTTTATGAAAAGACTTACATTATCTACCTTTAAAAACATCATACCACTTCAAAGACTACACTGTTATTCATTCATGCAAAAGTTATATGTACAGTAGTTCTTAATTCAGGTTAAAGTCAATAGTCTAACAAGTATCATTACCTTTCAGGCCACAACTTAATCTATACTTATATACCTAAAAACATTAAAGCAACTGTCTCTCTCACATCTAAATCAGAACAAAAACATGTACATGCTTACAGAAAAATCATAATATTCCTTCAGATGCACAGCATGTTCAAAGAGTATCATTCCATCAGACAGATTTCAAGTGTATTTACATGTACTGTAAATGGATGTTGAGTTCAAAGTCAATATACCTTTACTAAAATCAAGTACGGAATGTCAAAACTGAAATACTACATGGAGTTCATGATTTTAGCAAGGAAGCAATATAAATGTAGCCTTTGAATAAAATGCAGCTTCTTTTCTAAAGTTCCTTCTGTGTTGCATACAAATATGGGGCTTGAGTCTGCTCTCCTCAATGTCTTTATACAGATATACATCTCTGTATATTACCCTTATAAATATGGTAAGTAAAAGTAAGTAAAGCAAAACATTTAAAGGGAAAATTACTTACCTCTGATGTAGCAACAGTGTTGCCTTCGCCGAACTTCGGCGCACTTCGCCAGGCGTAGTTGCGCCAGTCCACCGCTAATTTACTAAAATCTGAAGTTGCACTCAGGAGATGAAAGGTAGCGAAGTAGCACTAGCGTCAATTCGTCATGCTAAGCAAAGTTGCGCTAGCGAAGGCTAATTTGCAGACAACACCAAATTTAAATGGACGTGTATGCTGCAGCACATACAGAACACTACACAAGTCCAGGGAAACTTAATAAAAGTTTATATAGGTGTTCTAATGCCCTACACACGTGCCCACACTTTATTTAAGGTGCCATATGTTAACAAATGTAGGGGGGAAGTAGGTCACCCTAAAAAATTTTTTTGCTCTTTTTCAGCCTATCACCTGTTGATTTATTTCTACCTTTATGACCTCGTATGTAAAGCAAAACCAAAAGATAAGGCACTTACAAATACAATAAGGTCGTTTATTGAGTCCAAATATAGACAATAGGTTTTGCCTGGGTAAGCTGTCACAGCACCACGGAGCATGACTTCTCAGATGGTACGCGAGGGCTCACCAAAGTTCTCTCCCAGGACACAAGTTTATGTACCCCTTTTTATGTCATACATGGAGTGATAACAAAGAGTTATACATTCTACCATATATAGTCAGACTCCTTCTTGTACGCCTATGTCTAGAATATTTGCTTATCATTATATTTTGCAGAATGAATTGCAACATAAATCTCCTCTTTCCAACAGTCCGTAACAGTCATCTGTTGGCTATACATAGCCACTGGTGGCAAAGTAAGTTATTGAGCAACATTCCTACACAGGGCCCCCGGAGACATGCTGACACAATGGTTTTATAGTTATGGAGTGAACTGTTTAGCACTATGGCCTTCAATCATTCCTATGGATAACCACTGTCAAACAGATGACCATATGCCTTATAGTCTATCCTGTCTTAGGCCTTTGGCATTGTGGCGCCAGAGCGTATGGGGGACTCAGATGAGAGATATAAATCCTATATTGTTATGATATTTTGATTACACTCTGAGACTAGCCATTCGCCCGTCAAAGCATATAGACCGTTCCCATAGAAATATCAACACACCCAAAAAAACGCCAGAAAATTTTAAAAATTTTTTAAAATAACTCCTATCTACTCTATTGAACTTCACCTCCTCTGACCTGGTGAAGTAAACTCTGGCGAAGGAGGTTAAGTTCAGGAAAAAAAAAACTTAGTAAATTTGTGTAGTTTGCCAGAGTGCAACTTCGCCAGAGTTAGGGTGCGAAGTTGCGCTAGTTTAGCTACATCGCTAGCGAATTTTCGCCGTTAGCCACTTTGCACTTTAATGAATTTGTCCCATAGGGTTTATCACTGAGACAATAAGATAATGACACTGAGATAATTATTTCAATGAGGAATTCAAGTAAGCTGGGTTAGCTGCAACCTTTACTATGTACCCATAGGCCACATACACATGCAAAACAATATGTAAGTAAAAATTAAAAACAATGGCTGAGAAACCAGATAGTAAAGGTTTGGATATTAAGGGAGCTAAGTGAAGTATAGGTGATTGGTTGACAGAGGATAACATTGATGTAAAACTAGAGCAATGTAAAAGTAAACAAGTTCCTGGACCTAATTTTAGTCACCACAAGTTACAGATTTTTCTGATAATAAAAATACTATGGAAAAAGTATAGGTTGTTCAACATTAATAAATGCAAGCTTATGCAGTTAGGTAAAAATTACATGAGTACTAGGTATGCAATAAAATAGAAGAGTGCTGGGGTATGTAAATAACATACTTTGTAATGCTAGGCAGTTTCAGGCTGTGACTTCAACTACCTTGCATAAAAATAAGAATTTCCTTATCTGATGAAAGCATAATTTTCTCTCTTTAAAGATACCTGGATATTATATTTTGGTTGTCTACTATAGGCATTGTACCAGCAATTTTGAAGGGCAAGGAAAATCTAAAATAGAATAAGGCTAGAAATGGCATATTTTGTATACTAAACATAAACATGAACTTACTGCACCACAAGCTTAATCAAACAAATGATTTATGCTTTCAAAGTTGGCCACAGAGGGCTGTCATCTTGTAACTTTGTTATACATCTTTGCAAGACTAGACTACATACACATGCTCAGTGTGGTCTGGGCTTCTTAGGGATCGTCATAAATGATCAAAAAACAAAGCTGCTTTTTTTCTGCATGGCTGGTAAGTAAGGCAGGGGCTGCCCCTGCTGTTCATAAGTATGATTGTTTCCCTGCCAGAAGTTGGAGACCGTCTGACAATTCCTATCCGCAGCACTAAATGAAGGGAGAATTTCACTGCATACAGTCAGGTTTCTTATAAAAATGGTACACATTTTTTAATTAAAATATATTGGAGATTTCTTTTTTATTAAAGAAAGTAAAAATGGGATTTTATTTCTTTGCCTTTGCTTGTCCTTTAATCACTGAACTAGAAGGCAAAGGTCTTTTAACCTCCCTTTACTATTTACTATTTGATACGATGAATTCCTGCAGCCTAATTATGATAAAAGAAAAAAAACATAAAACACTTTATTTTTGGAATTTAAAACACTTTACTCTTTGGAATTCTCTCAAGGGAATCATTTGCATGTTGCAGTGCTGGGGTCACCAGTCTGTTGATACTCTTGACATTGAAGATTATCTAGAACTTTCTAGTAACCTGCCAGAGAGAGAACACATGCAAAATGTGATGTAAAGGTGATTAATAGAATATTATGAATGCTCATATTATTATGTTTACTACCTAGTCACCTGGGCCTTAGTTAGCCTTAGTCTCCATCCTAGACTCTAGTTTTTGTGTCAGCTTGTTTGAGTCAGCTCCTGTACTGAATTTTCTAGCTCCAGCTCTTGAGTTGATCTTCTGATTTAATGCTGCCTGCTAAGTCTTTGTTTGCTCAAACACCAGCTCTTCAGTCTTCATGTGTCCCTATGTCATCTGTCTAATCTGCCGTTCAAGCAGATGTTCTATTGCCTTGAATGGTCTTGCCTCTGAACCTGAGAATTTGAAGAGTATACTGTATATATATATATCAGCAAAGTGAATAAAAAGTAAGTTAAAGTTCTTCAACTTGGAACAACATGTGTCAGTTATAGTTCTCCAACTCGGGCAAATTGCCATTTTGGTGATTAAGCAAGGTGAAAACAATAAAAGTTGTAGTCCTCCAACTTGAAGATATGTATGGTGTGAGTTATAGTTTTCCAATAAAAGTATACATTGACTATCCCAGTGGTTTCACAGGCTATTGTTGTGAGATGAGAATAAAAAAGCTTTTTTTCCAAGGGGATATTCTAGCGCATCCCCCACACTCCATCTCCTTCCAACTGAACAAGCACCCAACCAAATAAGATTGATCTCACCAGATCATGCGTTCTGGTCTCTCCTCAAGTGCACAGCTGGGCACAAACTTTCCGTGATAAATCACTCAGCGTTGTCTCTCATTGCTTGTTCACAATGTAACCACTCTGGACGTACTTTTTCATGTGTCCAGAAGAAAAGCCCCCCACCTGTAAAGAATTGTGTGTGTGCAGATCCGTTAATAAATCCTCCCCTTAACACATCACACTTGTAAACTGAATCAGGTGCCATTAATTAAAATCCCTGACAAAGTTAGTTGATTGAAGTAAACTACAGGTACCAAGATGCATAGAAAATTTATTGTAGCCAGACTGCAAATAGTTAAAAACGTCTACTTATACATATCCCCTTTAAAAGAATATTAGAAGTATCTTTGTATCAAATTGAAAATAGAACATACCCACAAGCCAGCCTTCCGGCATTTCTCCTCGGGTGAAGAGGCCACAGAGAGCTGACTGACGCAGGATAGTAGCATCATGGACACTTCCAGGAAAGCCAGATCTCACACTCATGATGCGCATGTGGGAATCACACACCACCTGCACATTGATGGAATGGGAGCGCTTGCGATTTTACAAATTCATTTATCGAACTTGACTATTACCATAGTCGAAGTATTGTTCGAAAATTCGAATTGAAGGTCGAATTCAAAGTCAAAATTCACCTGAGGCTTAGTAAATTTGCCCCAGGTGTGTACAATCATGTGAGTCATTTATCAACACATAAAAGACCAAAAATGAATTAGTGTATTACACCATATCAAATATTACATCACACTCACCTATGCAGCAAGGTGCAAAAGAACTACATAAAAAAATACTATAGCAGGTGCAAAAGAACTATATCAGAATTAATGTGCCACGTGCATACTAGAACCTATCCTCCATGTATTCTGTTTATCACCATAGAATCCTGTGTCATATGCATTGTATTCTTAGTGCATAAAATAAAGCTAAGATATCAAATATAAAATCTGCATGGTGTGCAACAATCTATCAATGAAGTGACATGTGCAACATCTTAACAATTCATCCATTAAATACAATATGTCAATAAAGTGTCGTGTGCACCATATTAACACTCATATAAATCCATGTCCCCGGAATCGATCGGGCATATTCGCCACCACCCGTTAGCCACACCCTTTCTTCTTTGATAATCAGCAGAGGCTGTAATTACTTTTTGTTTCTTAAATTCATGTAGCTCTGTTGTGTACTGGGAAAGCTGATGTTGAAGCTTGTCGATTCTAAACAGGTTCGCACGCACACTTTTGTTTGTCTTTCATTGGATCCTGGGTGGTTCTTGCTTCTTTCGTTTGGGTCAACTAATATTTTCTGTTACATTTTTAAGGGCTAGGCCAGACGGGGAGATTCGGGGGCATTTTGTCGCCTGGCGACTT
>CM044441.1:77761933-77783322 GCA_024363595.1 Xenopus borealis
GAGGTTTGGCAATCACAGAGCTAAGTTCACTAAGTACCCTGGGGTGAATCCCATCTGGGCAATGCAACATTACAAAGTATGGTAAATATATATTAGTACATAATATTAGCAGCCGCACTGAAGGGTCACTTTGAGAACACCACATTTTATCCATTTTAAATGGCATACTGTACCAATATTAGGATTTAGCCATACAACATTAAATATGTGTGATAAAAATATTTGAACTGTCAACATGAGCTTGATTGACAAGGATAAAAGAAGTTTTTATTTTATCGTTCAATCAAATTTTTCCTGTTGTTTCTGAACTAAGGGGCACAGAAAGTGGAATATTGTACAGTATATTACATACAAAATGTGTCACAATATATATTCATTCTATACATAGCAAGTAACATCAAAGGTATAATTCAATCCTAAGGGTAAGCTCGTTTGTAAGTGAAAGATCCAGTAAACCTCTCGTTTGTGTAGCAAATTAAGGAAATTCCCCCCCTCTTGTTCCTAACTTGACTTTTTCTATTGCCTGCACTGAGAAATGTCTAATATCACTATTACTGCACTCTTTAAAGTGCCTTGTAACATTGGTTTTACAGATAAATTTGGGATTGTTAATTTGGCTTATGTGTTCCCTGATCCTCTCTTTCAAAGGGCGCTTAGTGCAGCCAACATATTGTTTATTGCACTTCTTACAGGTAACTAAATAAATTACTCCTGAACTGTTACAATTGATATAGCTTTTAATCATATAGGATCTGCCGGTGATCGTAGACTTAAACTCTTGTGGTATTTGAATGTGGCTGCACGTAATGCATCTCCTATTACCACATTTGTAACATCCACTAAACTTTATGAATTGGGCATTATCTAATGGTTTCTCCCTGAAATGGCTGGATGTCAATGAGTCACCCAGTGTGTGGGCTCTTCTAGCTACATTGTGTATCCCCTGCTCCAGAATGTGAACCAAATCTGGATCAGCATTTAGAATCGGAAGGAACTTTTTTACAACCTGTACTTATTGTATTGTTTACTGTACCTTGTAATAAAGCAAATCTTATCTTTAAATTTTTCGTTTTGTTTACATTTTTTTGGGACCAATAATGTTTCCTTTTCTGTTTGTTCTGCCTTCTTATATGCCCTATCTATGTTGGCCCCAGAATAACCCCTCTCCTGAAATCTATATTTCATATCTCTGGCCAATCTGTGAAACTCTTTATCGGTGGAGCAGTTCCTTCTCAAACGAAGAAACTAGCCCACCGGTATCCCTCCTATTAACTTCCTAGGATGACAGGACTGGGCATGTAGAATAGTATTGCCACTACAGGGTTTCCGATATATGGTAGAGGTTATAATATGGCCATCACTTGACAACAAAACATCTAAGAATTCCATCTGTTCCCCAGAGAATTTGCTTGTAAATTTTAAGTTCAAGTCATTATGATTAATTTCCCTAAGGAACAGATCGAACTGATCTTCAGTGCCCTTCCAAATACAAAGCAAATCGTCTATATAGCAAATGTATCTAACTAGACATTTCTTCCAATCTGCAGATATGTGGGTCTCCTCCCACCAACCCATATAAAGGTTGGCGAAAGATGGAGCAAATTTAGCTCCCATTGCTGTCCCACACCTTTGCAGGTAGAAGCATGTGTCAAATGTGAAATAGTTATGCTGTAGGAGATATTCAGTTGTCACAATTAGAAAGTCTTTAAGTTCCTCTGTATAATTACTATATCTTTCCAAATGATATTTGATTGATATTAGTCCCCTATCATGTGGAATAGAGGAATAGAGCGAGGCCACATCCATAGTGGCCCAGCTGTATTCCCCACTCCAATTCACATCTCTGAGTTTCAATAGGACTTCTGCTGTATCTCTGGCATAGCTTTCAAGTCTCAAAACCAAGGGCTGTAAGTGCTGTTTTTTTATTTTAACCTATAAAAAGATTCATTGGCTAATGTAGTCTGTATTTAAGGAACAGGTCTTTTCCTGTTTCCTAATGGCCTATGATTAAGTGCTGAGAAGCACGAAACGCGTCAGGCTCCTCTGTGGGGTAACTGGAATATATTTTTTATGTATTAATCAATAAATTAGTATTTTTATAGCATGGTGTTGCAGAGAATATTCATTGATTTTGTAAACCCTGGGATTACCACAAGTAAGGCAGGCAGAACGCATCACAACAAAAATGTAGCGTGAATTTCTGAAAATCATTAAAAATGTGTGTACTGTAACTTTTACACCATTTTCTAGGGGAGAAATATGCACTGACCAATTTTCGCTAGCGAAGTAGATAGACTTGCGCAACTTCGCACCCTTATGTGCACTGACGAAGGATGGTAACTTCGCAAATTCACTAAGATGAACATTTTCCTCAACATTAGCACTTACGCTAGACGTTACTTTGCCTGGTCAGACCAGGCGAAGTTCAATACAATAGATAGGAGGTTGAAAAAAAAATTTCAAATTTTTTTCTAAGTTCAAAAAAAACGCTGGCGTATTTTAGCATAGGAGGGTGATAGTCTGAAAAAGATCGATAATTTTTTTGGGAGGTTACCCTCCTTCCCCCCTACATTCCCCCCTCCATGTGTGCGTCCCCTCCCTCCAGTTTCCTCCCTCCCTGTTCCCCTCCTAGCGTCTTCCTCAGGGTGCGCGTCTCCTCCCTCGGTCTCCCTCCTGGCATCTCTCCCCTGGTCACCCAGCACAGTGGGCCCCCTGGGACAGTGGGCCCTGGGCAGGTGCCCCACCATTTGCAGTATTAAAGTGGCCCTGGTTGGCGGGATGAAAACAAATATAGGTTTCCTACCAATTTAATTTTCTTTATATACAAACAAGCATTCAATTTAAATAAATGTGTTCAGTGCCAAAGAAAATAAACCAGTGATATTCACCACACACATTAATTACATTTCAAAATTGCTGATACCACAAAACAAAAACAAAAACAAATCAAAGACAAATAAAAATCCTTAGTGGGGTCTTGCAGGGTTTTGTATTTGGTCCACTTTGATATAACATTAATTAATAACTTAAGTGAGGGCATGCTAATAAATGTATCAGTGTTTCAAGATGGCACAAAATGATGCACCCCAATTAATTAATTTTCAGATAATGGATTGCATACCTGTACAACCAAGCAGGGAGGTCTCAGACCAAGTCATTTACAACTGTGCCATTATGTTTTTTTTTTTTTTTTAATAAAATGTATTTAGTTTTTCAAACAAATATATTAGCATACAAACATAGAAATTTGTGAATCTGTACATCAAGATAATTATATAAGTCTTGCACCAGTGTGATACAACATACATTATTATTATTGGTAAAATTCAGATATCATCCAGTTTTAAGACAGCAATTTGTACATCATAGTTTTTCTTTTGCATTATATAAGATTCGTTATTAATAACTTCTCATACTTAGTATCTGATTTATATAGTGGATCCTGGGGGGATAGCTTGAGTTCTGCACCTGTGAATGAGAGATACTTTGGATGTATTGTTCTGTCTCTTGAACACTAGTGTTATTTTGTATTATTTCTGTTTCGTACCACAAATTATGTCTGAATGCATATATTGTGAGGTGTCTGATGTGTATCGGTAATGAGTTTATATAGCTCATCCATGCTGAGAAGAATCTGTCATCCATGTTGAGAAGAATCTGTCTATTTGTTGTGGAATCCACCCAATCCATATGAAATATATGGTGGAGTTTTTGTTTGACCATAATTAGTGTGGGTGTTGCTGTTGAAAGCCAGTGATGTAAAATGGTCTTCCTAGTTGCTGCCATTAGTCTTTCCGCTAAGTGTCTTTCAGGGCATGTAAGTTTTAATTGTGGGGGGGGGGGGGTGCCAAATATTGCCCAAGTTAGTGTAAAGGCATTTGTTTGTTGAGTAAGACATTTCCCTTATTATTGAACTTCCCCCATAATTGTTGTATACTAGGGCATAGCCAAAGACAGTGTGTGAGGTCAGCTCTGGGTTGATGACATCTCAGACAATTATCCGAATTTAAAGTACCCAGGTGATGTCTTCTGAGTAGGGTGAGGTAAGAATTGTGTAGTATCTGTAAAGTCATTTCTTGGTATTTGCTAACATAAATGTTTCGCATTGTTTTAGTGTGGTATTGGAGTATTTGTGAAGCATCAGACTGTGGGATTGCCGAGGTCCAGTTAAGTAGAAAGGAGTTTGAAGATTCGATTGATAGTGGGGTCCTAATTTTTCGGTAAATGTGAGATGTGGTTTTATCGGTATTGTGGTTTGGCCAGATTGTGTTTATCAAATTATCTTTATCTGTCTGAAAAAGGAGACATATCGTCTTTGTGGCAAAATGGATAATTTTACTCAACAACATATGATCATTAGCCACAAATGGGAATTTTTGAATACATTTTTCCTTGGGTAAAATGGTGCGAGTGTCGCTAGTGATATCTTTGATTAATCTCAGATTTTGGTTATGCCAGTCCAATAAGGTCTTGTTATTTTTCCCCATGGTGAATGTTGGGTTACCAAACCAGGATAGATAGATGGAAGAACTAGGTGTCAATTTAAACCCGTGTCTCACTGAGTTCCATGTTCTATAAGTATCGATAAACAGGGGGTGTTCAATCATATCTCAAGGAATATCTTTAAGTGAGGAGTGGAGGGTAAAATTAAGGGGTACTCCTTCAGTCAAGAGCTGATCTGTTTCTGTTGAGGTGTAAAAGTTTCTGTTGTATATCCAGTCTCCTGCAAAGTGTAGTAGTGTTGCTTCATTGTATTCCCTGGGGTTGGTTTACAAATAACAAAATATCATCTGCAAAGGCTGTTATCTTATGTCTTGTGTGTCGAAGCGGTATACCTATGAATGTTTTATTTAGAAGTAAATGTTTTATTAGAGGGTATCGAATAATAAGGGTGAAAGGGGGCAGCCCTTTCTAGTCCCTTGTTGAGTTTCAAATGATTCTGAGTTATACCCATTTACTGTGAGAAAGGATTGAGGGGAGTTGTATAAGGCTTTAAATAGACTGAGCATGTGAATTCCTAAGTTTTGGAATTTTAAGAGTTTTCTTATATGTGCATGTGAGATTCTACCAAACGTCTTGTCTGCTTCTAGGTTTATCTGTAAACCTTGTCTTCTTTTTTCCAGGTTGCAGTGGTAAATTGTGGCTATAGCTGTTCTGATAGCTTGGACTGAGTGTCTATCCCTGAGTAACCCCATCTGATTTGAGGTAAGTATAGATGGGAGAATTTTTTGAAATCTATTGGCCATTATTTTCGTCATAATTTTAAGGTTTTGATTTAGTAATGATATCAGTTAATATGATGACGGGTCAGCAGGATCTTTGCCTTCTTAGAATTACTCTAGCTTCAGCCGCTTTATCTACCTTGTAGTATGTCATCGAACATTGTTGTGAGCAGTGGTGTTGTTTCTGGCAAATTTTGTAAAATTCCACCCCTAATGGTCATTTGTACTTCTTTTTCAGTTACAGGTGCGTCTAGAATTTCCCTATCTTGGACTGTAAGTTTTTCTAAGTGGGCTTCCTGAAGAAATTGAAGACTGGTTTCTGGGGAATCAGGAACTTGTCGATAGAGTGTTCTGAAGTGTTTTGTCATCAGTGTGGCAATGTCTGATGTATCGCAAGCCCACCCTGTGGGAGTTTTAAGTTTTTGAATAAACGTGTTTTCTTGTTGTCTCTTAACTATGTTTGCCAACAATTTTGTTGATTTGTTTCCCCAGTGATAGTATCTATTTGCCGTATCACTCAATTTATGTTGCATTTGTTCTGTCAATAAGAGCCTTTGCTTCCGTGTATTTTTACTTTGCTGTAAGAGAGTTAGTAAGTTTAAAAGTTTTGTAGGAGTGGGTGAGTAACCACAAGTTTTTGAAGATCCAACATTGGACTACATACAAACTGGTGAGATTCGCCTATCACTTATGATTTGGTGAACTCCAATTTAAGAGTGCTGTTCTTTCAGTTTGAGCTAGTATAAGTATTGGCTTTGTAGTGTCCCTTTTAAATAGTGATGGGCGAATTTATTCCGCGATTCGCCGCTGGCGAATAAATTCGCGAATCGCCAGCAAAATTTCGCTTAGTGCCGAAAAGGACGCGACGTGCGCCGAAAAGGACGCGACGCGCCAAAGTTGATTGAGGGGGGAAATCAGCCATTATCACAGAAATTGGAGTCAAAATAACAAACGTATGGGGTACGTGCATATAGTAAGGGGGAGGTAATAGGAAGGGAATACGATATGGGACTTGGAGGAGGGGTGAACATGGGTGTCAGCCTAGGGGTGTATAAATCCCGGCCTGGGCAAATTTAAGACTTTTTTTTATTATTTAATTCAGTAAATCTTTTATTGTCTGCTGTTAGATATCATATAACTATTTCTAAGCAAATAATTTATGACCCTAGGTAAAATAATAAATGACCCATAATGCTCTTTTTTTATGTCATTTGATCCAATAATTAACCAACCTTCACCACATGCAGTCTTGCCAATAAAGGACACAAAAAAATCACTAACCTGATATGATCTATAATCCAAGAGTAATTAATACCGACAAAAGTTTTCAAAAGGGGCTTGTTTCTGGGAGCTAAACCATGATTTTTAACTGGCCTAGCTGCAACTGTTTAACGATTTGTTGATTGCAGTTTGGTTATTTTTCTCTATTATTAAATATGATAATATGGACTGAATATTTAATCTTTTGGTTAGGTCAGATATAAGTGGTACTTAGCTTCCTAGTCTACTTTAACAAGTTATAATAACCAGAACAGTCAAACTTGAAACACGTGATGTGGGGAAACATGTCACAAAGTCAGCAGTGGAACCGATATGTAAAAATGTCACTTCATGAGAAGCCTTGGCGCCCCCTGCGGGAAAGATACTTATATAACCAACACCAATAAAGGAATTTAAACACCATATTAAAAGGTCACAAACACATGCGTGTTAAGCCCCAGTGGTCTTAATAGGGAATGGGAACTCAATTGTTTTATTGATTAGATTTTGGATACCTTAATTATTCCCTTAGTATTAGGGCTTTCATATATTTATAGTGAGAAAGTTCCTTGATAATGACGATTTACTTACTGGTTTTGTTTATGCATATCATATAAAGCTGTTTTAATATCATATTACTACTCTTTTCATAGGCTATTTTTTCATAGGCTATTTGTCAAATTGTAATTGTTTTCTTTGAATAACGTTTCTTTTTACTCTGTATCAATTTTGTATCAATTGTATCAATTTGTATCAGCTCTGTACCAATTTAAGATTTTATTGCTACTCCAATCCCCTGATTTGCTTTGCTTTGCTTAAACATAAAAATTACTCAAGAGTTTTGGCTTATCACGCATGTGTTTGTGACCTTTTAATATGGTGTTTAAATTCCTTTATTGGTGTTGGTTATATAAGTATCTTTCCCGCAGGGGACCCCCAGGCTTCTGATGAAGTGATGTTTTTGGTCATGAAACGCGTCAAGTTGCGTCTCCCTGCCCACACATTTTCTTGTTTTTAACATGGATCAATAAAGATATAAATTTTTACTTATCGGTTCCACTGCTGATTTTGTGCCGTGTTTCCCCACACCACGTGTTTCAAGTTTGATTGTTTGTTGCCAGAGCCAGAACGGCATTGTGGGGACTTACCAGCCAAGCGGACTCAAGAAGCTCATTCCTCCACAATCGACGTTTCTCTGCTGTTCTTTATAACCAGAACAGGGCCTTGCTACATATAAATAATAAATAATGGTCTCCATGTGGTATTCTTTCATAAATGATTCATGTTTTATTAATGAAAATTCAATTTGGGAATGGGGTACTCACCACCACTGAAATTACTTTTAGGCTGATTATTCATAAATGCCTTCTGGATATACTATATATACATTTGCTAGTGCTCATATTTATGTATATATACAGATATATATTTTATTTCTTGTTTTTTTCTTGTCCATTTATAATTAGCACATTATTCATAGAGGATATATAAAGAACAGATAAATATGGAAGATTTCTACAAAATGGGTATACTATATATTTATTAAAGCAGTGTAGCAGGATATTATTTGTTAAACTGAAGCACATTTTTGCATAGGTATTTTATTCTTTTAAACAAAGCACTGTTATTTATAAATGTAAATTACTACATAATAATTATTAATCGAATTTGAGACTTCCAAACTGACAGCTATAGCATTAGTAGTTGGAACTTAAGGAAGTCTATAAATTCTATGATTAAGCTCCAAAGGTCCCTTAATAGCCTACTTTAATCAGTTGGAGGCACCAAACTGTCGAGAGATTGAATATATATGCCACAAACACACCATAATTTTCAAGCAGCGTAGTTCTTATTTTCAAGTAAATTACATTTTGCAGCTTACAATGTGCAAACAGAAATCAATGGAGGCGAGCCATCAATAAAAATGTAAGTTGCTGCTTTACATTTTTATTTTGGGACATGAATGGTTTATGAAAAATTGATCTTTGTGTAGTTTTAACACAATCATTAGTATCCATGAGAAAATGAATGCCAGCATCAACATGGATGTTTACAACCTTTCAGAGCACCCTTAGAAAATTGCAAGAAGAATGGAACAACCGTTATTTATTTTAACTTAAAAATGGCACTTCAGCCACCTGGATGACAGTTCTTTTCATCTTAAAATAACTGCAGGCAACAGCTCAATGTTTATTATTCTATGTGACTATACTATTTGTAATATATATTATTTGTGGTAGTGTAGGGGGTCATCCTTGGAATGAATTTTTAGCCCATCTTACCATATGGTTATTCACAAAAAAAAAAAGAATCCAAGGTGCAAAATGGAAAAAAATCAGAACACCCTTTTTTGGTCACAATTCACATTTCTCATACATCTTCACTATTCTGTAAATGGTACCACATTTTCTAGAATGGTATATTCTGGATATGGACCTGCTGTCAGTTGCAAATCACTGAACTAATTCTGGAAGCAAGTTCACTAGAAATGTTAATGTGTATCTGCTGTGTAAAGAGCAGAAAGTGGGTGATCTATAGATGCAAGCAATTTAGGAGAAGCACACCACACGCTTCCCAGATGGTCCCCGGTGCTCAGCAAGAGAGCAATCGGCAACCTCACTGTCACGTAGAAGAAGATCACCGGCACACAGGGATTATAGCAGCAGGGCGAACCCTTGCAATTTTTTACTGCAGTGTAAACTTTACACTGCATTAACAAATTGCAAGGGTTTGCCCTGCTGCTATAATCCCTGTGTGCTGGTGATCTTCTTCTTCTACTTGATCTATAGATGCACACATCTACTTCCTTCAACTGAGTATCATTCCTGAGGCAAAATGGACACTGCGAGCCATGGACACTATGCACTACAGTTTCATTACACTGGGTTGCCCAAATAGTTTTTCTCCCTACTATAGTTTTAATACTGAAACACTGCACTAAGGCAAACTCAGCAATAAAGCTTTTAGTCTTACTGGTGGTACATACAAAAAATTTGGCCAATTCATTACATTTGCAGAGTTTCAACTATAAAGGACTTAATTCGTTTTAAATGTAAACAAACTAAACAAAGAGAACTGTTGAAACATGGTAACATAGTAACATAGTAAGTTAAGCTGACCGTAGACGTTAAGATTTTTGAAAGATCCAATGGTTATTGTGAGACCACGATTGTCTCAAAACGATCGTTTAAATGTCCGATGTGTCCATCAACTAAAAAGACCATTTCA
The DNA here is from genome assembly GCA_024363595.1 of Xenopus borealis. NCBI lineage: Eukaryota > Metazoa > Chordata > Amphibia > Anura > Pipidae > Xenopus > Xenopus borealis. The sequence goes on from CM044441.1 coordinate 77,771,644, forward strand.
GGTGATATTGCCAGCAAAACTGAAGGGTCGCTACTTGCTTGGCCCTGCAAACATAGGTAGATTGCATGGTGGGGACCGATAAAGATTTTCTTACCTGGATAATCAATCTTCAGACCGATGTCGGACGAAAAATCGCAAGACGTACGATCGTTCAAATCTCACTAAATGCACAATAATTTGGCAGACTGGTCGGACTTCGCTAAGATCGGTCATTCGGCAGAGAAAGATTTTTGCGTCTATGGGGACCACTAGGCTTTTTTTTTAAACTGCCAGTTGATCCAGAGGAAGCCAAAAAACCCCATCTGAAGCCTCTCCAATTTGCCTCAGAGGGGGAAAAAATTCCAAAATGGCAATCAGACTAGTACCTGGATCAACCTGTACTATGAGCTATCTTCCATAACCCTGTATTCCCTCACTTGCTAAAAAGTCAGCCAACTCCTTCTTAAAGCTATCTAATGTATCAGCCTGTAGAACCGATTCAGGGAGAGAATTTCACATCTTCACTGCTCTCACTGTAAAAATCTGAATATTTAGGTAGAACCTCTTTTCTTCTAATCAGAATGGGTGACTTTGTGTCAGCTGGAAAGACCTACTGTGATTAAAGCATTAGAGAGATTATTATATGATTTTTATATATTTATACACAGTTATATATATTTGTACACAGTTATCATATAGTTATCATATACTCTATAAAGTGGAAGAATGACCCCCCCTCCTCCCATGACTCTATGCCCCTTTTAATACAGCTCAAGACCTTATTTACTCTTGATGCTGCTGACTGTCATTGCTTGCTACAGCCAAGTTTATCATCTACAAGGACTCCAAGGTCCTTTTCCATAATGGATTTTCCTAGTGCAGTCCCATTAAGGGTATAAGTTGCTTGAATATTTTTACATCCCAGACTCTATTGTATACACTAAAGAAAAGAACTGATTTAGCACATTTGCCTTTTCTGTATCTGTTACAACCATACTGGCACCATTATTTAAAGGAGCAACACTCTCAACCTGCATCTTTTTACTATTAATATATCTAAAAAACTTTTTAGGGTTACTTTTCGCCTGCACTGCAATTAACTCTTCATTTCCTTTCTTTGCCTTCTGGAATGCTGACTTAAAACATTTATTACAGTCTTTATATTCATTAAATGCAGCTTATGTCCCAACAGATTTATAGTTTTTAAATGCCTTTCTCTTCTTTCCTATTAACTTCTTTACATCTGTATTAAGCCACATAGGATGATTCTTAAAGCTTCTACATTTACTCCTTAAAGGGCACTTATGGGCAGAAAAAAAATCCCCAAACCGAAGGTGCGGGCTGATAGAGCCCGTATTCCGGTTTGGGGTTGTAGTAGTTTTAAAAAAAAATTGCCCCCTGCAGGCGCTGGTTTACTCGCACCAGGAGGGAGCTCCCAGTACGAGCCACCATGACAGTCCATGCGCATGTGCAGAATGAAAATCTGCCTGAAATTTTGGCAGCTTTTCATTCGGCTTATGCGCATGACGTCACATGTGCAAACTGCGCATGGACTGTCATGGCGGCTCGCACCGGGAGCTCCCTCCCGGTGCGAGTAAGCCAGCGCATGCAGGGGGCAATTTTTTTTTTTTTAAAAACTACTACAACCCCAAACCGGAATGTGGGCTCTATCAGCCCGCACCTTCGGTTTGGGGAATTTTTTTCTGCCCATATTGAATCTATTTATAAATGGTGCTTGTGCACAAACATGCTCCTTGCACTTATAATTGCACCATATAATTTCACTGAGTGGCATTGTGTCCATTCTATCTCTTATGATGAAAAGTACCTGTAAGCATCAGGGAAACCCTGGAGCTACTGCCACCCTGGAATTACTTCTACATACAAACTTTCACATGTTCGACATTTTTTTTTGTGTGTTTGACACATTTGAGTCACGTTTGAACACATTAGCTAATTGATTTCTTTATTTTTTGCCCAGTGGTAATTCAGTTACATTTTTTTACATTCATTTTACATTCATTTTACATTCTGCATTTTTTGCACTTGACACACATTCAGAAAATAGTAGAAAAGAGGGATGTGTTTTAAACTAACTAAAAAAAAAATCATGTAAAAGCAATATATGTATTTTTACTTGTTCCGTGTGTATTACTAAATGCATAAAAATATGGTGGTGTGCAGGAAGACGATTCTATTTGCATTATAACTTATGCTTGCTGCAATAAGGTGTGATTCATACATGCTGTCATTCATGTCATGCTGTGCTGACAGCCCGAAATCTGCCGGAAATAGAGCTAGCTACCAGGCTAGGTCCGGTAGGGTTTGGGTTTCAAGGGATTAAGTTAGGATCAGGTGCAGGTCATATTTTTGTTCACTAAAACATCACTAATTCCTACCTTAGTAACTCTTATTTCCATAGTTGCTATTTCTACTATAGTTACTAATGTTTCAACTGTTACCATTGTTACCATAGTTGTTACTCCCTTTGTAGATTAAGATTAATTTTAGCCTAACTATATTGAAAAGATTTTTTTTATTTTGCACAGTCTATTTAGCCACTTTTTATTTTCATACTGAACAATTCCTTTAAGTTTGGATGATTTCTTGGACAAGTGTAATATCAGGCTGTGGTGATACTATAATCTAGAATTAGTGTAGATATTGGTGAGTCACGAACACTGCAGGGCCTTGTAGGTTAGGAACCCGGTGAGCCCCTATTGTCCAGTCCGACCCTGAGTATATATATATATATATACATGTAAAAAACTTTAATCATTTATTGAATCATATCATGTTCCTGGTATATACAGATGCAGTCACTTGGATTTGTAAGCTAAATGCGTCGTGACTCAGGGCTAATTGAAGAAACTGTTATCTCAAGTTATCTTAACTCATTTAATGCATTTAACCTTTTCATTAGCATCCCAAAGCACCATTGTTTTCAATGGTGAACTCTTTAATTGGATGGGATGCTGTGACACAATATTCTGTGCTAACTGGGATAAATGGGTTAGATGAGTTAAGTCACGACGCATTTAACTTACAAATCCAAGTGACTGCATCTGTATATTTGGATTCTGATATATATATATATTTATAATCTGAGTATATATATATATATATATATATATATATATATATATATATAAAACAAAAAAAATATATATATATATTCAGGTATGAGATCTGTTATCCGGAAACCCCATATCCAGAAAGTTACGAATTACAACTTACAATTTTTCCTGTACCTTGCACTTGGTCCAACTAAGATATAATTAATCCTTATAGGAAGCAAAACCAGCCTATTGGGTTTATTTAATGTTTAATTAATGATCCTGGATAATTGGTCCCATACCTATAGTTTATATGAGTGCATATAGTGATTATAGTGATTGGTATGAACATACAGAATATATGCATGTGCACTAAGCTCATTTGGAGGGATTGAACTTGATGGCATTTTTTTACCATCCTATTGTTTCAATCATTACCATTGTTACCATAGTTAGGGTTATTTCCATAGCTGCAATTGCTATCAATTATTCATGATCCCATAGTTACTTTTGTTTCCACTACTACTATAGTATTGTTTCCACAGTTACCACTGCTATATTAATAACTATTGTTTCCATAGTTACCATTGCCACCGTAGTCATTTTTGTTTCCATTGTTACCATTGCTACCATAGCTACTATTGTTTCCAAAGGGTGCCATTGCTATTGGTCACTATTGCTACCATAGTTACTACTGTTTTCATTGCTACCAGAGGTATTATTGTTTTAATTGTTACCTTTGGCACTATAGTTACTATTGTTTCCATACTGTATGTGCATTGCTATCAGTTACCATTGCTACCATAGTTATTAGTGTTTCCATAATTACCATTATTTACCCTTAGTTATAATGGTTTCTATAGTTCCTATTGTGTGCATAGCTGTCTTCAAATATAATATTATTAGCATTGTCCCCATTGCTACCATAGTTACTATTATTTCCATTTCTATAATTACCATAGGTCATATTGTTTCCATGGTTACCATTTCTACCATAGTTACTATTGTTTCCATTGCTACCTTTGCTATCATAGTTATTTACATTTACCATTACCATACAAGAACCAATGCTTTCATAGCTTCATAGTTACCATAGCTACCATAGTTATTATTCCTACTATTTTTCCATTTCTACCATAGTTCCTATAATTTCCATACTGTTTCCACAGTTACCATTGCAATTCTGGTTACTATTCTAAAGTTCCTATTATTTAAATATAACTATGAAGATTCCATATTATTCATATTATTTTTATTCATATTATTTAAATAGTTACCATTTCTACCTTAGTTACTACTACTACCTCGATTCTGGGATGGCTGTGGATGTGATTTACTTAGACTTTGCAAAAGCATTCGATACAGTGCCACACAGAAGGTTACTGGTTAAATTAAGGAATGTTGGCCTTGAACATAGCATTTGCACCTGGATAGAGAACTGGCTAAAAGACAGACTACAAAGAGTGGTAGTAAATGGAACATTTTCTAATTGGACCAGTGTTGTTAGTGGGGTACCGCAGGGCTCTATACTGGGTCCCTTGCTTTTCACCTTGTTTATTAATGACCTGGATGTGGGCATTGAAAGTACAGTTTCTATTTTTGCAGATGATACTAAATTGTGCAGAGCTATAGGTTCCTTGCAGGATGCTGCCACTTTGCAGAGTGATTTGTCTAAGTTGGGAAACTGGGCAGCAAACTGGAAAATGAGGTTTAATGTTGATAAATGCAAGGTTATGCACTTTGGCAAAAATAATATAAATGCAAGTTATACACTAAATGGCAGTGTGTTGGGAGTTTCCTTAAGTGAGAAGGATCTTGGGGTTTTTATAGATAACAAGTTGTCTAATTCTGGGCAGTGTCATTCTGTAGCTACTAAAGCAAATAAAGTTCTGTCTTGCATAAAAAAGGGCATAAACTCAAGGGATGAAAACATAATTATACCTCTTTATAGATCCCTAGTAAGGCCTCATCTGGAGTATGCAGTGCAGTTTTGGACTCCAGTCCTTAGGAGGGATGTAAATGAGCTGGAGAGAGTGCAGAGACGTGCAACTAAACTGGTTAGGGGGATGGAAGACTTAAATTATGAGGAGAGACTGTCCAGGTTGGGGTTGTTTTCTCTGGAAAAGGCGCTTGCGAGGGGACATGATTACACTTTACAAATATATTCGAGGACATTATAGACCAATATCAGGGGACCTTTTTACCCATAAAGAGGATCACCGCACCAGAGGCCACCCCTTCAGACTAGAAGAAAAGGACTTTCATTTGAAGCAGCGTAGGTGGTTCTTCACAGTGAGGACAGTGAGGTTGTGGAATGCACTGCCGGGTGATGTTGTGATGGCTCATTCTGTTGATGCTTTTAAGAGGGGTTTGGATGTTTTTTTGGACAGACATAATATCAAAGGCTATTTTGATACTAAAATCTACAGTTAGTATAGCTATGGGCATACAGGTATATGGTTTGTGTTTGAAAGAGTGGAGATGTTTGTGTGTGTTGTGTGTGTGTGTGTGTGTGTATGCTGGGTTTTTAATTTGGAGGGGTTGAACTTGATGGACTCGGTCTTTTTTCAACCCAATTTAACTATGTAACTATGTAACTACCAGTATTGTTTCCATTGCTACCATAGCTACTATTTTTTTACATAGTTAGCACTGCTACCATAGTTTATATTACCCCTATTGTTAATGTTCCCATTATATTTACTATTGTGTTGTTCCTAAATGTTCCATAGTTGCCACTGTTACCATAATACTGTTGTTAAGATACTTCCTGCTGTTTCCATTGCTGCTCTAGTTGCTCTTTTTTTTTACCATTCCTACCATAATTACAATTATTTCCATAGTTACCATTGCTGTCACAGATATGGGTATGGGACCTGTTATCTTGGGGTTTTCTGGGTAACGGATCTTTCCGTAATTTGGATCTTCATATCTTAGGACTACTAGAAAATCATGTAAACATTAAATAAACCCATTTAGCTGGATTCACGATATCTTTGTTTGAATCAAGTACATGGTACTGTTTTATTATTACAGAGGAAAGGGAAATCATTTTTTTTTAAAATGGATTATTTGGATAAAAAAGTCTATGGGAGGCTGTCTTTATGTACTTCAGAACTTTTTGTATAACAGGTTTCAGGAGAAAAGATCCCATACCTGCACTATTACTTCCATAGTTTCCATTGCTATCATGGTTAGTATTATTTCCATAGTAACCTTTGCTATCATAGGTAATATTGTTTTCTTACTATCAACTCCCTAGTTACCATTGCTGCTATCAGTGTCTGACTGGGCTGGCAGGACACTGTGAAATAATCCGATTGGACCTGGCCCTCATGGGCCCCTGCCAGTGCAGACCTGCTCCCCCTAAACAATACTTGCACCACTGTGCCTCAGCACAGGCAAGTGTCACATCGGTGTTTTCACGGGCGCACATAGCACTGGCAGGCACACAGGTTAAAGTGACCAGATTTTTGTAGAGAAATCTGGGGGAGAGGCTCACGTAGTGCGCCACAACAATTTTTAGGCCACACCCACTTTTAAAACCACACCCCCATAAACCACTCCCATGTGCACACACCCTAAATTATTGCATGCTTCAGCACAAGAAATAAAAATGTCTTACCTGTCACCGGGTCATCCATAATAGGTCTGTAAGTTTCAGAATGGCTAACTGAAAATTTCTGTATAAGCTGTTTTCTTTTCTTTTACCACAAATGGGATAAAATTCTTATCTCTTCGTGCAGTTATCTTTCGAACTAATTCACTTACAATCAATGAAGACTCAACAGCAGTTCCTTCTTGTGTTTCAACCTTCTTAATAGTATCATGAAAAAGAGGTAGGGTTGCATTAGAAAACTGTACCCAAACCCCAGAGCAAGGATCAGAGAACCATATCTTCAAGACAATTGGACATTTGTCTTCAGATAAGAAAAATGATTTTAAAGCTGGGTAAAGGTCAAGAATTATTCTTAAGGCTGGTAACAAAGATAACCACCTGACATTGCTAGAGCTTCCACTCTTGCCCAACAAAATTCTTTGAGGCGTTCAACTCTAACTGTGAAGATATGAAAATATAAAAAAAAACTTTGAAACTACACCATGAATATCTAGAGGGATCACACCAAAACTGTCGTGTGCAGAGTTATGCACAATGTGTGCCACACAGCCTAATGCCACAACATTTCTGTTAAGCGATTCTCTAACTTTAGTAATAACATTATTGCCCCTTTTTCTTTTCAATCCACCAAAATTAGTGTTATCAGCAGATATGCCAATTACATTGTTTTCTATATGCAACCTACTAATAACCTGGAGGGTTTTCTTCAACAAAATTTCAGCAGTTTCTCCTTCAAGCTCAAAAAAGTCAACCAATTTAGTGTGTATCTTCACTTGACCACCACCCTGTGACTCATTACCAACAAGGAAATATCTCAACAGTATAGGAAAACTTTTATATGGCTATGGTTTGAAGCATTAATCAGTAAGGTAACAAATAACGTTCTCTCTAAATCTTGAGTAACAATTTCAGTTGCCCACCTAGTCATCACATTAGTTACAATTAGTTCACATTTTGTTCTAGAACAACTAAATTTGCTCTCATAGAATTTCTTAAGTAAATGTGAAGAACAGTCCATTGACCTAAAACTATGATGATGCTTAATTGTATGGAATGCATATATTTCTTCTTGAAGTGCCAAGTGTAGCTCACTTTTATCAGGTAACAATTTTTTTTAAAAAAAATCCAGCAACGATATCCTGTAAATAAAGGGACACATTAGTACTACTTCATCAACACTCTGGCAGGTCAGACTCCTAACACTACTTTAGAGACTTACCTGTTTATACTGGCTTGTAAATATCCAACATGGTAAGAAGAAAGGATGACTAGCCTTGAATGCTTGAAGGAGTCTGACTTTCAAGAAATCCAACTGCGGAGAAATACAGCAAAGATATCCTGTAAATAAAGAGACACATTAGTACTAAATCAGCAACACTCTGGCAGGTCAGACTCCTAACACTACTTTAGGGACTTACCTGTTTATACTGGCTTGTAAATATCTAACACAAAGAAAGGATGGCCAGCCTTGAATACTTGAAGGAGTCTGACTTTGAAGAAATCCAACTGTGAAGAAATCCAGCAAAGATATCCTGTAAATAAAGAGACGTGTTAGTACTACATCAGCAACACTCTGGAAGGTTAGACTCCTAACACTGCTTTAGAGACTTACCTGTTTATACTAGCTTGTAAATATCCAACATGGAAAGAAGACCAGCATTGAATGCTTGAAGGAGTCTGACTTTGAAGAAATCCAACTGAAGAAATCCAGCAAAGATATCCTGTAAATAAAGAGACGTGTTAGTACTACATCAGCAACACTCTGGAAGGTTAGACTCCTAACACTACTTTAGAGACTTACCTGTTTATACTAGCTTGTAAATATCCAACATGGAAAGAAGACCAGCATTGAATGCTTGAAGGAGTCTGACTTTGAAGAAATCCAACTGAAGAAATCCAGCAAAGATATCCTGGAAATATTTTCATGGGTTAATAAATACACACCATAGTGTATTAAATATCTGGATGTACACTTTTAAATGCATAATATATCCTATATATCATTAAATTGTTGTCATATGTATTCCCCTTAGGAAATAATATTAACCCTTTATTTATACACACCTATGCCTAAGTAAAACTCTAATGCACTGCAGCTGCAGCAGCTCGACATACACGCAGGTTTAGATCATCACTGGCTCTATTAAAGGAGTTGTTTGTTACCCTTTAAATGAACTGTTAGTGTGATGTAGAGAGATAGGGATATTTGGAGACAATATGCAATTGGTTCCTATTTTTATTATTTGTGGTTCTTGAGTTATTTAGCTTTTTACACAGCATCTCTCCAGGTTGCAATTTCAGCCATTTGGTTGCTAGGATCCAAATTACACTAGGAATCATGAACTGATTTGAATAAGAGACCACTGGAATATGAATAGGAGAGGCCTGAAAAGATGAGTAATAAAAATTAGCAATAACAATACATTTGTCACCTTACAGAACATTTGCTTTTTAGGTGGGGTCAGTGACCCTGTTTGAAAGCTGGAAAGAGTCAGAATAATGCAAATAAAAAATCATAAAAAACAATGAAGACCAATTGAAAGGTTGCCAAGCAACTTTTCAATTGGTCTTAATTTTTTATAGTTTTTTTTTTATTTGCTTACAATTAGCCATACTAAAACTAAAACATAACTAAACTGACATACCATGCTCTAACTAGCATAATTGGAAAGAGCATGGTATGTCAGTTTATTTAGTTATGTTTTAGTATGGCTAATACTATGACCGCGGCTGTTAGCTGCAGCTGCACAAAATAACCAGGTTCAGTATTGTGCAGTTTTTGCCCTGTCCTCGGCTATCCCTCTCCTCTCAGGGCTCAGGCACATTGAGTCAGACCAGTGAAGTAAAGCAGGTCAGGTGCAGATATGCCCCGTGCAGACAGCTGCACACCTGCACTGCTGCAGTGCCAGGCAGAGGCAGAATAGGTATTCCAGGTCAGGACCCAGTTCCACTCCCGACCCAACCCAGGACGGTGCACCGGCATGCACACACACACACATAGGGGCCTGCCAATGCCACAGGCAGCTGCTGCTCTTCTTAGTCCTGCTCGGCCTAGCTAGCCCTATCCTATATATAATCGTTGTTGTTATAATCAAAAAGGCAGATAGGATAAGGCTACCTTGGCCGAGCAGGAACAGACCACACCACTGGGGTGCCCGCAGGCAGAACATGGTGCAGAGCAGGCTGTCACTAGAGAGGGAAAAGAAGCTGGAATAACCGTAGTAGTCGTCGGACTCATTACCATGCTCGCCTATGTTGCCACACACAGTCACCTCCTGTCACCACCACTGTTCTCCTGACTCCCTAGCTCTGCTGTGCATGACGCAGACGCACGTCCTCTCTGGTCCACTCTCCATACATCAACTGCGCAGTTTTGGCAGGACAAGACAACTATATACAATATCTCCCGGCCCAGCCCCTATTCTCCTCGGTGCCAAAATTTAGCCAATGGGATAACATAAAACAAACATTAATGATGTTTTATGTGCCCAATGAGGTTCCTTTTTACACGGGGATGTTGGCAGCAGTACACAGGATTTTTAAAGTTATAGCCAAATTACGGGAACACTTCACAGGGCATTTTTCACCGGGGCACAGGTTCTGGAAACGGGGCCTGTCCCCAAGAAATAGGGACGAATGGTAACCTTAATACAGGTGTGCAGAGGAAAGTCGGGAAGGGGCCCCCGGTGACTGCCTGGAGGGCCCTTCATGTGGCAGTCCCGATGAGCCCCCATTGCTCCAGTCTGACCCTGGCTGCCATTGTTACTATGACTGCCATTACAACCAAAGTTGCTATTATAGAAGCTATAGCAGTTGCCATTGCAACTATTGATTCCATTGCTACCATTGCTATTATTGTCTTCACAGTTACCATTACTATCCTAGTTTCTACTGTTTCCTCTAGTTCCTTTTATTACCATAGTTACCATTACTTTAAAAGTTGCTGCTGCTACTATTGTTTCCAACCATAGTTGCTATTTTTTATACAGTTACCTTTGCTTCCATATTTACTATTGTGTCGAATTCTACCTTTGTTACCATAGTTACTATTGTTTCCACAGGTACCATTGCTATAATTTACTTATGCTACCGTAGTTACTATTGTTTCCATTGCTACCATAGTTACTATTGTTTCCATAGATACCATTGCTACCATAGTAACTATTGTTTCCTTAGTTACAAAGGTTTCTATAGTTCCTATTGTGTCCATAAATGCCACGTTAAGGGGCAAATTTACATAAATTTAGTCGAATGCTTATCGAATTTCGAATAGATTCGTAGGATTTTTGGTGAATAATAGTAAATTTGCCCCTAAATATTGTTGGCACTGACTCAGGATATGATTTATAAAGCTTTAATAAAAATTAATGTAAACAAGGCGCCAGGGCATGATGGTATACATCCATGGGTTCTAAGAGAGCTTAGTTCAGTTTCAGACCATCCCCTATTTCTGATTTTCTCAGATTCACTTTTATCTGGTATGGTGCCTATGGATTGGAGGAAAGCTGATGTCATCCCAATATTTAAAATGGGATTACGATCTCAGCCTGGAAATTACAGGCCATTAAGTTTGACATCTGTGGTGGGCAAATTATTTGAAGGCTTGTTAAGGGATCACATTCAAAATTTTGTCCTAGTGAATGGCATTATGAGCAGCAATCAGCATGGTTTTATGAAGGATAGGTCATGCCAGACAAATTTGATTGCTTTTTATGATGAGGTAAGTAAGATGCTGGACAGTGGGGGGGCAGTAGATGTGATATATTTGGATTTTGCCAAAACGTTTGATAACGTGCCCCACAAACGACTGCTTTCTAAACTAAGTAGTGATGGGCGAATCTCCCGAAATTCGCTTCGCCGAAAAATTCGGCGAAAAATTCGCGAAACGAGTCGCGGGACGATTTTGACACGCGTCGCGTCAAATTGCGTCGCGTCAAATTGCGTCGCGTCAAATCGCGTCGCATCGCGTCAAAAACGACGCATCGCGTCAAAAAACGTTGCGCGACTCGTTTTTTCGGCGAATTT
>CM044441.1:77804292-77842034 GCA_024363595.1 Xenopus borealis
AGCCCCATGTCAGATTTCAAAATGAAATATAAAAAAATTCTGTTTGCTCTTTTGAGAAATCGATTTTAATGCAGAATTCTTCTGGAGCGGCACTATTAACTGATGCATTTTGAAAAAAATGTGTTTTCCCATAACAGGATCCCTTTAAATCTTAATTCACATTCAACACTCGCTTAGCAGCTCCCACACTTGCTTATCAGTCTCAGAGATAAAGGTTTAAACCACAGAACGCAAAGCCTGATCAAAATTTTACTTGATTAACTCCTCCTCCTTAATTAATAGACAGAGAGAAAGAGAGAAAAAAAAGTGTTGTCTGCTACAAGCAGTAAAACAACCCCTTAACTTTTTTTTAATGTTCCTCTTAGAAACTCTCAGGCTAAAACACAAAAAGAAAAAATAAATGCATTAAATGTATCTAATTGTTTACCCCAAACAGAGAAAAGAAAAAGCTGTTTGTCTCAGTCGGAAACTCTCAGAACACACAGCTTAGTTATTTGCACTTACTCCCTCTTTGCACCCAGCACTCCCAGCATGCACAGCAAACACCAACGCCTTAACGTAAACGCTGCGTAAATCTTAAGTCACATGCTACACTTACATCACTTGCAACACTCGCTTAGCAGCTCTCACACTCACCTATGAGTCTCAGAGATAAAGTTCGAAAATCCTGCAGTTCATTTTAAAATGTCAAATCAAATCCTTCAATTGCTATGTAAAGGGGTGGATTTGTGTGTAATGTGTAAAGTTGATTGGGCCTGACTGTGATATAGTTAAGAATGTATGTAAGAAAGCTGTGTGAGAATAAATATATGTATATGAACAGCATGTGTAAATGGAAAATAGGTTGTATAAGGTTGGCCTCTAGATGGCAGGGTTTGATAATTGTAGTTATGAGTTTGGTTGTTAAGTGCAGTGCATTCCACGACCACCAGGGGGATAAAATGGTGGATAAAAAGGCAACAGTGGGCGCAGAATTTTTTTTCGAGAAGGGCGTATAGAGCTAACTTCAGCCTGCAGGGAGAATGAAGTCTCAGCCCTGGCATTAGATCTAATAGGCTTAGCCAGGATAAGGGTAACTAAGGGGCAGATTTACTAAATTCACATGAAGGATTCAAAATAAAAATTTTAGAATGTTTTTGAAGACCACTTCGACCAGTGAATTTTGTAAATTCGATTGAATCGAATGATTCAAATAAAATTTAATTTGAATATTCGACCATTCGACTGTCAAAGTACTTCCCCTTTAAATTTTTATTTGACCACCTAGTTCGCCAGATCAAAGCTATCGAATTGGGTTCACTTATTTTTGATCGATTTTTAATATTCGATCATTCGACCAGTCGAATTGAGGTAAATTCCTTTGAATTCGATATTCGAATTTGAAGGATTTTACTTCACTTCCTATTCAGATGGTCGAATTTCAATTTTTTTTCAATTCGAAATTCGACCTATGATAAATCTGCCCCTGAGATAGATAGGGTGAAGTTTGTATGGGCTTGTTGAGTTGTTCTTCTTCAGTTGTTGGAAGGTACATTTATTTGTAGAGTAATATAAAATAAATAAAATAAAATAAAATCAGAACAAAAACAGAAAATAATATTTTTGCTAACTATTCACAGAAGGCAATGTTCCAACTCCATATAAAATAAAAAATAGGGTACTACCTATTTTCAGGCAGCCATCCCTCACTCAGTGTTACAATTGGTGTGCCAACCCAGAACAAACCCCAAGGTCTCAGTCACAGCTCAGTCTTCTGCCTGTAACAGCCAGCTTTCACTTTGGGAGGAGCCCAGGGCTGGATTTACATAGTGGGTGCACCTAGGCTCGCTGACATTTGTCGTCCCTGTCCCCTCCCTTTTATTTGCTCAAATGGGGATTGGCGCACAGAAAATTAAAATTTCTGAACCAATGTGTGTGTGATTGGGCAGCATACCACCCCAGGTGACCTCTCCACAAATCAGGGCCTGGAGGAGCACTCTGCTTATCGGGTGCTGCCAGGTCTTAGTGTGAGAGGACCAAGGGAAGAATTCTGGGCTAGCTAGGGAACTGCTCATGATACAGGAACAGAGAACAAGGATCGTGGTGAGGGACAGGCTGGGTCGATTTCCAAATGAGAGCATGCGGTACAAAATCAGGAGATGTTAGAGTAGTCAAGGTCACAGGCCGACTCAAACACACCAATTGCAAGGTACAAAGCGAAATCCAGAAGAGTAGTCGAAATTCAGGCAAGGCTCAGGTCAGGCAGCAAACTTGGGTAATATCAGGAACAGGCAGGGTCAAAACAAATCAGAAACACACCCAGTAACTACTAATAGACCTTTACAGTGGGCAAGGAATAATTTTACAGTGGGCAAGGAATAATTGGCGCCTGTGTCTTTAAATATTTAAAGTTTGCACCAAATGTGATGATGTCACCCGCGCTAAACCAGGAAGCAAGCAGTGCGGCAATTCTTTTAGAACTTTCCGAGGAGGACGCTGCAGCCGTCCCTGCCATAGGTGGGCCGGATGTCGCACCCCTGCTAATCCACCAGAGTACGGTCTTACACTCAGTCTGCTGGCACTGAGATCAGGAGTTCTAATGAACAGCATTTGTATTTTACTTAAAGGAGAACTGAACCCTCTAAAATGGCTAAAAAGGCATTTTTTATATACTCAACTTATTTCACCACCATAAAGCTACAGCTTCTCAATATAAGCAATGTTGAGAAGCTGAGCTTAGGGGGTCATTGCAAAGTATCAAGCAGAAAATGAGGCTGCAAAGTCCACAAGTCTGCAGCACGCTGACAAGTAAAATCAGTTTTGCTATGTGACTTTTACTGTAGTCAGACACCTCACTCACAGTGTTAAATAGTGGTTAGTGAGGGTAGTGAAAGGGCAAACACTGCAGTTTTACCAGTGCAGGGCAACACTGCATTATATTTTTATTACTTTAAAACAATTACATTTTTTTATGTTACTGATCTTTTAAGTTTCATGCAGACTTCCATCTGTTATACGTGATCGTAAGTTGGTCTTAATGTGCTTTAGATGTGAGATGTGGGTCAGACTCACACAAGACAATATGTGTTTCTAACAGACCACAGCAATGTTGCTGGTGATACAAGGGGAATTTTAAGGTAATGTTGCAGTCTGTGGTTGATGTGAAATAAAGTTCCCTGCACCCATGGATAATAGGATAATCATGCATTGGACAATATCTGTGGTCTGTGTGCTGCCTCAGAGATCACCTGACCAGAAATATTTCAACTCTAACTGTAACAGGAAGAAGTGCGGAAGCAAAAGACACAACTCTGTCTGTTAATTGGCTCATGTGACCTAACTTTATCGTTTGGTTGGTATGTTTGTGTGCACCTTTGAATCATACAATCTCAGGAGGCTGTCCTTATTTTTTAAAATGGCAATTTTCTATTTAGGATGACCCAATGGCACATGGTGCTAAAAAAGTATATTATTATGAAAATGGTTTATTTACATGAAGCAAGGTTTTACATATGAGTTGTTTTATGCAATATCTTTTTATAGAGACCTATATTGTTCGGGGGTATAGTTTTCCTTTAAAGATTTGGCAGAGAGCCAGATGTAGAAATCAAAAGAGCCACATCTGGCTCCCGAGCCATAGGTTCCCTACCCCTGATGTATAACAAATGTATACAATGTATACAATTGTTAGAAATTCTTTCATTTCATTTAAAAAGTGTCTTTTATTAGTGTCTTGTTTACCATAATCCATCTGGTTTGATACATTTGTCCATAAAAATGTTATGTGTACAAAGGTGTTATTATATACAAACAAATCAATCTATGTGAAGTTAATTGGTGAATAAACAAGAAAAGAAGACAATGCTTAAGTGAAATAC
Source organism: Xenopus borealis (assembly GCA_024363595.1). Lineage (NCBI taxonomy): Eukaryota > Metazoa > Chordata > Amphibia > Anura > Pipidae > Xenopus > Xenopus borealis. The sequence goes on from CM044441.1 coordinate 77,808,150, forward strand.
ACCATCAGAAAATTTACTTTTGAAAATGAGAAAATTAAAAAATTAAGATAATCCCAAAAAAGGGGAATCTGAGAGGCTTGTCTTACCTTTTCTTGCAAGCTAGTCCATATTTGACCTTTAGTTTCCCAGTCTATGCAGAAGGCAATGTCAGCACTCAGAATTATCCAATTCCCAGACCATATTCAATAACCCGAAATTCAAAGTAATTTTTTGGATACTTTGATCATCGAATAGGTTACTACGACTTCGACTTCTACTTTGATTCGAAGTAAAATCGTTTGAATATTCGACCATTCGATAATCGAAATACAGTCTCTTTAATAGTATTGAGATGTAGTACCGTGTTAGCCATTCAAAAAAATTTATAAAATGTAAAGTTTGGTGATACCTTTTATTGGCTAACTGAATAAGTAACAATTGCAAGGGCCTCAAAGCTTGCAATTGTTACTTATTCAGTTAGACAATAAAAGGTATCACCAAACTTTATATTTTACACATAGTCACTTTAAAAACACTTTGACTTCAATACTTCACCAAATTAAACCTGCCGAAGTCCTATGTTAGCCTATGGGGACCTTCTAGAGCTTTTTTTAGTCGAAGTACAATCGTTCGATCGTATGCCAAAATCGTTTGAATCAATCAATTTCATCGTTTGATTGAACGAATTTACTTGGACCGCAGGATAGCCAAATTTTTTGAAAAAAAACCTCAACTTCGATATTCAAAGTATTTCAATTTGATGCCCATGGGGCAGATTTACTAAGGGTTGAATTTTAGAAGTAAAAAACTTTTGGCCTGCAATATAAGCTGATTCTACAGGGCTGATTATTAAATTTGGATGTAAGTTGCACTGGTTTCTGGTTCTGTGCTGCCATGTAGTAGTTTTCTGTATTAATAACCAATCAGTAGTGATGGGCAATCTCACCCGTTTTGCTTCGCTGAAAAATTTGCTAATTTCCAGTTAAATTCGCGAATTGGCGAAAAAATTTGCGAAACGAGTCACACATCGTTTTTGACACGCGTCGCGTCAATCGCGGGGCGTCGCGTCGTTTAGTCACGTCATTTTCACCGCGCGGCGCGTCGTTTTCGACGTGTCGCGTCAAAAACGAAGCGCGACTCGTTTTTTTTTTGGCAAATTTTCATTTGCGAATTTTTGTTGGTGTTTCGCGAATTTATTCGCCAGCAGCAAATCGCGGGAATTCGCCGTGAATTCGCCCCTGGCGAATAAATTCACCCATCACTACCAATCAGCTTTGTGACATTTAGGGGCAGATTTATCAAGGGTCGAAGTGAAAAAAAAATAATTTCGAGCTATTTTTATGTGCTTCGACTATTGAATAGGCCAAAATTTGATTTGAATTTGAAAAATGTCAAAATTTAAAACTTCAACTTTCACCATTCACCATCTAAACCCTGCTGAATTGCTGTTTTAGCCTATGGGCAACCTCCTAGAACCTATTTGGAGTTATTTGGTGAACTTTGTAAAATCAAAGTTTTTTTTTTTTTTTAAACTTCGAATACAGCCTATTCACCCGCAGAAAAAAACTATTTTAATATATTTCGGTTGGTAATTTTTTCTTCGAATTCCAATGTTACGGGAGTTGAAAAAACTCAACTCATTAACTCAAACCATTACTTCAAAATTAGGCCCTTGATACATTTGCCCCTTATATTCTATGTGTTCTGTATATTTAGAGTCAGTCCCTAAACTTAGTAGCACAGAGCTGCTTTTTTTAACAAAAAATACATTTGAATAAATACACATTTTGGTTTCTATCTCCATATAAAAGGAGATTCCAATCATCAGCATATAAGAAAAACACTTTTTGTTTGAACTTGACCTACTGCAGGTTTTAACCATTGCTTATGAAGCTCAGTGTATGTGCAGTATCATGCCAACACTGAGTATTAAGACTTAGTTCACATTATATCAGATTTATCAAGGGTCAAATTGAAAATTTTAGGGTACTACACAGAGGATTCAGATCCGTTTTCGGCGGATCTGACGATGGGCGACAGGACAGATGCAACAAGTCGGATGTGTCGGGAACAAGGTAAGTGATAGGAAGTCAGATGGTGTTGCAGGGTTGATCTGATATAACAAGACTGTCGGATGGAGACGCACCTTGCAGCATTTGCATCTGACAGTCGTGTCGGGTCGGATCAACCCTGTGACATCATCTGACTTCATATTACTTACCTTATTCTTGTCGCATCTGACTTGTTACATTCGTCTTGTCGCACAGCATCAGATCCACCGAAAACGGACCTGAATCGTCCGTGTAATTCTACCCTTAATTTGAAATTTGAATTTTCTAGTTTTTTTTATGGCTAAAACTGCAAATTTAACTAGGGAATTGTTAAAATTGTATTCAAGTTTTTAAAAAAAAATTCTAATTAGAGTTTCGAGATTTATCATACTCTGGCTCTTTAATAACTCAAATCTGACCACCACCTAAAACCTGATTTAATTGCTGTTTTAGTCAAATGGAGACATCCTGGGATCAATTTGGATTTGTTTGTACCTTACATGACATTCAAGGTTTTTTGGAATCAATTTGAGTTTTCAGGTAGTCCCTATTCACCCATGTTTTACAAATACTATTTTCCGGCATTGGAACTGGGAGATCAACAGGGGCTATGCCCCCCCCCCCCCAGAATTTTCCTCCTCCGATTTGGTAATTAGTAATTTTTTTTGCAAAATTTTTATTTGAAGATTTTTTTTTTCGTTTTTTTTGTGTGTGCTGGTATCCCACCTGCCGGAAGAGGTGGCAGGCGGGCTGGCAGCGTAACAACTGTGGAGCAGGGGGAGAAGTTGCTCCAGGGCTTGCTCCCCTACTTCCCCCACAGCCAAACGGAGACCGTGCCACAGGTAGTCTAGAGGCAAAGTGGGGCAGTGCACATCCTGGTCCTGAATCAGACCCGCTATTCACAGAGTGCGCTATGAAAATTCAACTCCCCCGCCTGACATGAACAGGCACTCACTGTTGGTGGAGGATGCCAGGGGATGCAGAGCAGGATTTACGCCTGGGAAATGGGGAGAGGGCCTTGATCACCAGCACACAGCCTGCCTGCACTCCAGACCTCCACCATCCCATATGATTGAAGACATGACGAGCATGTGATGGTAAGATAAGGCGGCGGGGGGGGGGGGCTGGGCGAGCACAGCAGAGCAGAGCAGGATTTGCAGCTCAGCAGGGGGCCCCTAATGCCCCTATCCTTTGTGAAGTTTGAAGGCCAGTGATGGATGACAAGCTACCCCCTAACCTCTCCCAGCAACTGGTCAACGCCAGAGCTCAATCCCCCAAGCCAAAAGGCCATGGTTTATACAGCAGAAAAGTGAAACAGACAGACGGCTACCCTGTAACAAATGTGGTATTGGGGGGCAGATTTTACAGGTGACGTTAAGAGCCCAGTCAATTTACTCCGGAAGCTGCAAGGCAGCAGTACAGGTAGAAATTAGTGAAGATATAAACATGTTCCACATATATCCCGTTTAAAGGGATACAACTGTAAACATAATATGCTTTTGTGCAGGGGGAAATTGCCCAAAATGAATAAGTGATATTTCTAACTTTGATTTTGTCTATGATGTAAGAGCTGGTGGGGGAATGTTATTGATATGGATAAAATGAAGCATGGCTTGGGGTGATGTTTGCCGGTTGTGTGCTGATGGGGGCTATTTACAGTTGCAAACAGGCGTGTAAAAAAAAGTGCTATTGGTGTGATGGTGATGTAGATAGGGATATACTGAAACAATTTGCAATTTGGTTTTCATTTATTATTATTTGTGGTTTTTGAATTATTTAGCTTTCAGCTGCTTTCCTGTTAGCATCCATCTGAATAAGAGACTGGAATAAGAATAGAAGGGGGCCAGAATAGAAATATGAGTAATAAAAAGTATCTATAACAATAGATTTGTAGCCTTAAAGATCATTTATACATGGCATTGCCACTGTGCCATCTTGATATAAGTTCTGGGGGTATTTATACATCAAATTGCCATACTGCTATGATTTCTTGGGGTGTTTATACATTGAATTGCTACTGTGCCATCCTGCTTTCTGGGCTGGGGGTATATAGAAAATACAAGGCTAAAGATCTTAGTACAAAATGAATCCAGAAAATGGTCCAATTGCATCTTGGAGTCAGGAAGAAAATTTTTTAAGCAAATTGCCGAAGCTTTAGCAGGGGTTGTTCCTTCCTTTGTATCAGCTAGAAGTTAAACAGATTTTACTTAGGTCAAAAGGATAGATGAGTCTTTTTTCAAACAAATCACTGTTTATATATAGTTATTATGCTGATGCAGTAGGATTGGAGCAACTGTCCCATTACAATATAACATTGCTGTCTAACTAGCATAAAAGGGATCCATGTAGGGAGAGATATTTGAATTTTTCACATTACTAATGCAGCTCCTCATACCTTGCATTTTGGCAGAGTAACAGAGTAATACTGTACATGGGAAGGTGCTAGAACAGGGATGCCCAACTTTTTCTACCTGTTGAATTCTAAAAAAAAGTCAAAGAGCAACACAAGCATAAAAAAGTATGTAAACTGGCAGCCCATAGAAGGCTCTGGCAATTCAACTTGTTGTTATGCCTCCAAAACTTGCCTCCAAGCCAGGAGATCAAAAAATAAGCCCCTGCTTTAAGGTCACTGGGAGCAAGATCCAAGGGGTTTGAGAGTAACATGTTGCTCACGAGCCACTGGTTGGGGACCACTGTGCTAGAATTTATTGGCTTGGAGTGCCTGTGCTCACTGATTCTTACTATGTAATGCATTCTTGTACTTATACCTAGTGATGGGCGAATTTATTCGGCAGGCGCAAATTCCCGCAATTTGCGAAACGCCTCGAAAATTCACTGGCGCAAAAAAAAAAACTAGTCGCGCACCGAAAATGACGCGACGCACTTCGTAAATGATGCGACGCATCGCACCACGTAAACTAAACGACACGCGGCAAAAACCTGCTGCCACTCGTTTCGCAAATTTTTTTCGATTTTCGCTGGAAATTCGCTAAGCAAAACGGGATAGATTCGCCCATCACTACTTATACCCACTTTGTTTTATTGTGTATTGTGCTTGGCCTGCCAGTATTCTCTGTATCTTACTGATCATGGTGATATAGTCTATTGCTGCCTATGTATGTATTTGGTCTGTCAGTTCCCTTTGCTTCTTACTATATAATGTTCTTTATAGTGCTTGTGGTACATTATTTTTATGTTCTTGGGAGTTCAGTACCTACTGTTCCTTTGTATGTCTTTTGAGTACCTCACAGTCTCTGCATATAATGTACTTTAAGTTACAAAATATTTTTCCCCCTTTTCCCCCATAATGTGCTTGTAGTGCAGCATTCATAGCTCTCAGTTAAAACTGTACATGTGGTGTTAATACCCCTTTCTGCAGTGTTAAAGGAAAACTATACCCCGAAAATGAATTTTTGAGCAACAGATAGTTTATATCAAATCAAGTGACATATTAAAGAATCTTACCTACCTGGTATATATATTTAAGTAAATATTGCCCTTTTACATCTCTTGCCTTGAACCACCATTTCATGATGGTCTGTGTGCTGCCTCAGAGATCACCTGACCAGAAATATTTCAACTCTAACTGTAAAGGGAAGAAGTGTTGAAGCAAAAGACAGAACTCTGTCTGTTAATTGGCTTGTGTGACCTAACTTTATAGTTTGTTTGGGATGTTTGTGTGCACCGTTGGATCCTAGGATCCCAGGAGGCTGTCCTTATTTTTTAAAATGGCAATTTTCTATTTATGATTACCCAATGGCACATGCTACTAGAAAAGTGTATTATTATGAAAATGGTTTATTTACATGAAGCAGGGTTTTACATATGAGTTGTTTTATGCAATATCTGTTTATAGAGACCTACATTGTTCGGGGGGTATAGTTTTCCTTTAAGCAAATTCTGCCCCAATTCTGTGGTTTAATTTTCCTGCAAAATTCAATGAAAGATAACAGGAAAGTGGGTCCAAAGGGTGTGGCCAAAAATTAGCAGTGGCAAGTAGTGGAACAAAAACTGTTGGAATTTAAAAGAGGGCTATCTGTGTAGTTATTTATTGAAAAGTCTTTTTTTTTTTTTACATACAGTAAAACCGTCTCCTAATGTCTGGTACAATAAAAATATAAACTACACAATAATCTTTGTATGTGTATAGTATAACCAGGATATTGATAGCATTTTTATAGGTGAATTCCCTTTCATCTGTAATTATGGGGCAGATTTGCAAGGGGTTGAAGTGAAAATTCGAATAAAATTTTGATTTTAAAAACTCGAATTTCAAAGTAATTCTGGGCTACTTCGACTGTTGAATAGCCCAAAATTCCATTCAAATTTTCATTGTAGCCTATGGGGGACCTCCTGGAAGCTTTCCTGAAAATTTTTCTAAGGGGCACATTTACTAAGGGTCGAAGTGAACATTTGAATAAAATTTGAATTTAGAAAATTCTAATTTCTAAGTAGTTTGGGTTACATCGTCTACTGAATAGGGCAAAATTCGATTTGAATAGAAAAAAATTTAAAAATTTGACATGTCGAATTTTCGAAGTACTGGCCCTTTAAAGTCCTTTGAATTGGACACCACCACCTTAAAGCTGCAGAATTGCCATTGTAGCCTATGGGGATCTCCTAGGGGGAGGGGGACCTGTCCTGAATTTTTTTTTTGCGCAAAATTGTTTAAATCGTTCGATTCGAATGATGCAATAAAATGATTCAAACAATTTGTATTTGAATTTGATCAAATTTGATCAAAAACTGACCTATTCAACATCAAATTTTTTTTTCATTTGAAATTCGACCTTTAGTAAATCAGCTCCTAAGTATTTGTGCAGTTTTATTTTTTGTACAACTGAAATATTTTAAAATATAAATATAGAAGAAGGTAAACCTGCATTACAAACATTCTACAATTTCACAATTCTTATTGTGTTCAGATTTTACATTCCATCACACCAGGTGGGAATTTTATATTTCTGGTGTTTCATACACATAATATGCTTTCATTGAGCATACACTCTACCCTGGGGTATTGTGATGTATAAACTACATATCATGGGCCATTAACTAAATCTCAACTAGACTTAATGGGTGGTATCAGGAGACATTTTCTGTTGCAGTTTTTACTCTTTTATGGTGCTTGTATCTGTGAAGATTTATTGCTTTATTACCCCACAGCAATCTGAAGCTAACATGTCATTTATTTGATTAACTATACACACTGATTTTCATTCAGGAAAATTAATAAAAAATAAAAACTCACAGAGCCTAACATAATAAATTTTCTGATTTGCAGAATTATATATACCTAGTGTCATATGCTACAGTTCAAAATAAGTTGCAATAATCTAAATTTTAAATTAAATGAAATCTACAGCATCCTGCAGTATAATATAATGTTAGCTAGTCTTTCAAGCAACAGCAACAAAAAGATTTCAAAAGCAATGATTTTTTTTGATATATTGATATATTATAAACAGGCATTTATAACTGGCAAAGGACTATTAAGATTATATTTAAATTTGTAATGGACATCTCACACTTATTTATAAAAGGTTGAGTTTGTGAGGTTCAAATAAACCCACAACTTGTATGTTTGCCTTTTTACGAAAAATCTTGAATGTAAAAAACTCGATTGAATGCTATTGAGGGGAAAAACTGCTAATACCTTGAACTGATTGAGTTTTCAAGTGCAAACCAATGGAAAAAAACAAAAATCTTGAAGGCTAAAAACATATTGAAATGGTTCAAGCGACATTTGCTATTGACTTCTACATGACTTTGATAGGTTTTAGCTGGAGTATTTTTGGCTTCAGGCTTTTTTCTGCTTCCGGGCATAACAATTCATGAAAATTTGATTTCTTTTATACCAAACAATTTGAGGTTTTACTGAAACTACCAACAAAAAAAATTATTTTTTTGGGGAAAAACAGAACCCAGCCTTTAATAAATAACCCCCTAAGTGATTTAAAATATATATCTGCCACTGTGTAATTCTGTAAACTCTTTATGGGTAAACATTAAAAAAAAATCTCATTATGGGTAAACTGGTAAAGTGTCATAACAAACACCTAAGAAAGTCACTGAAGTTGTTTTTTCAATCCACTTAATGCATTTATGATAAATAAACTACATTCAAATAAAAGAACTACAAATATATAGTCAATTTGTTTACAGAGCTGCAATAATGTGTTTACATCCAAAGAATGTTTTATATTCACCTTCAGAATATTTTAGCAACATTAAACAAGGTTACCCAGCTGGCTGGATGACAACTCTTAGTTTGTTCTTCAGAAACTCCCAAGTGAGCATCCGTCTACTATTTTTTTCTCAGTTTGCTTTGTCAGGTTTTATCGCACTATTTTAATTTTTATTTATTTTACAATAGCTTAAGCATTCCAAAATATAGATGAGTCATAAGCCAGTTTTCATTGTGTCTCCAATGGGGCATGGGAAAAAAGGTTATTTATAGTGTCAGTTTATCATACATCCTTGTTTTCATAAGAACAAATTAATTTTGAAAAAATATTTTCATTAGTATTGGACCCATTTATTTGATACTGTTTATAGAAGCAATTTTTCGGGAAAAAAAAGGTACTACTTCCTGTACTGATTATGTCATTCAACAAAAAAGTAATATCCGCAACATAAAATACATATATTTACTATGTACCACTAGGCCAGGTTGTGGTTTAGAATTCAGCAAAAAAGGAATCACAGTGTCACAAATGGCACCCTAAATCCAGAACCCAAGCTAAGCTCCCTAGTATTGGCTCTCACTTCTGCCTATAACTGTCACCTTTCACGTCGGGAGGAGCCCTTAGCTAATTGGATGCCGCCAGGTCTAAATTGAGAGAGGAGAAAAGCTAAAAGGTTCTGGACGGGTAAAGGGACACGATCATCTCACCAAGGATACTGGATTGAATAACACCACCAGACATGACAGAGTGGAAGAGGCAGGCCAGACCAGCACAAGCAGAGCAGAATTGTCAGACAGGCCGGGATCAGGATTGAAGAGAGCAGAATAGTCACAGACAGGCAAGGGTCAGGAATGGAGAGATTCAGAATAATCAAGCAGGCAGGCAAGGGTCAGGATTGGAGATGCCAGAGTAGATCAGGCAGGAATCATAAGGATTTAACACCCAGGAACTTTCTAAACTTTCTAACCTAACAACAGGCAAAGTGCAGAAGACTGAATTCCCCTTTTATACTATTTGAATTTCGCGCCATGCATGTCATAACATCATAATATTTGATTACAAGGGGAACAGTTTTCCTGAATCACTGTAACAGCAAATATCAACGAGCATTGACAATTATATAAAATAATATTGCATACTTATACATATGTTAAATATATAATGGTCAAATTCATTGAATGCATATAACATATGACAATGTAAGTTACTATTGACAAATCAATAAAAAATATATTGAGAAAATTTACCTAAAGGAGAACGATCATTAAGAATCATGAAGTCACTGTAACTTTATCTTCTATAACTGCAAATGATTCTGACAATCGCATTTACAGGTGAGGAACTAACAATATATTATTAACTTATTATTATTATTAATAATAATAATAATAATAATAATAATACAAGTAATGTAGAATAATAATATATTATTAACTTACTGTATATTATTATTGTACAGTACTATTAAAGTGGACCCGTCACCCCAAAAAATATTCAAAATCATATTTTATCACATTAGTCAAGCAAAATGAACATTAATTACACTATATAAATTATTTTAATCTTGTTTTCTTCAGTCATGGGATTCATAATTATAGCAATGTCTATCCCTATGTCCTGGCTAAACAATTAAATGGTTAAGAGAACTGGGGGAATGTGTGGGGAGCAGTGGCATCTAGGAAGTGCTGAATGGAAAGTGAAAGTAATGATCTGCGCTGCCTCTATGTCTAAGGCATAGAGGATTGGCAGACAATATTTGATTGACAGCTGAGATTTTTAAATGAGCTTAAAACAGCTATGAATGCTTTAATAAAAATTTGAAATTAGATGTCATGTTTAATTTGAAAAGGACTTTTATTATACAGATTTTTGTGTCTGGGTGACGGGTCCACTTTAAACTATTGGTATTAAAGTAAAATATAATTGAAAATAATGAGCCATCAGAAATTGCCCATAGTCTTTAATGATAATTACTTTACATTAAAGAAACCTACTTTTGTCACATTTAGGGAATATAAAAAGCAGATGTAACATTTTTGTTACATAAGTACATGTGTTTTTATTTGTCAAAAGCTAATATTGAAAACAAAGCTGGATATAACCAAATAAGATCATTTGAATATAATTTCAAAGTTTTTCAAAACTTGTAAAATGTTTTTCTTTTCTTGAAATGGAATATGTTTATCAGCAGGGTACTTCTAAGCAATTGATTAATTTAATTTTCTAATTTGATACACCACAGGTAACCTTCCTAGAGTAATTTGCAATAATTAGAATAAATGACTGAAAACTTGATTATTTCTAATAATAATATAAACAGTCACATTTTAGTGTTATTGTGCATATAATTTGAGTTGTTGCTACTTTTTTTAAGTATATTTTAATATATTTTTTTTTAATTTTTAAAAGATTAAATATGACAATAATGATTATTTTGACAAATTAGAAAATGTGTCACAATTCAGTTGATGAAATGGTCTGACTATTTTCAGCACTAGACAAACACAAGGAATTTGTGCAGACTTATTAACAATGTTGTGTCTATACTAGTGTTTTCCAAATGGAATCACAAACCCCATATGTGAGGTTTGCTTGAATCCTTTGAGGTCTCAGTAACTTTTAGGTCCTATTTCGTGGCGGAAGCTTTTTATAGAGACATGCTATCAGTTAGATCTAAGGGCAGATTTATCTATTTCAAACATTTGTAGGTGATTGGTAAATTAGTATCCCAGTACTATTTAGCAGGCAGTCCTATAGATGGTATAGATGCCTAACTGGGTCCTAAAATACAGTTACAAAGGGGACCTGTTTCCTTATCCTGCTTAATGTTATGTCCCTTGGTGTTTAGACAGTGACCTGTACATGGCACTGTGCTAAAGTATAATGGTCTAGAACAGGTCAGGTCTAGTAAGGATAGGCTACTAACCTTAAGAGGTCACTCTAGGGGGCAGATTTATCAAGGGTCAAAGTGAGTTGTTTATTCCTAACATCAATAATAATAAATGCATTGAAATGTTTGAATATATGGTTAAACAGGATCTGACTAAATTCACGTCTCAAAAAATGGGTAAAGGCAAAGCTAACATGACTATAGTTGAACAGGAGGCACTAAAACAGTTCCTATGCCGATATTATTGTCCAGCCGGCTGATAAAGGTGCCACCAGAAATACATTCAGGAAGCATTGCGTCAGTGTGACAATCAGTCGCGGTATAGGAGGCTTACCTTTAATCCCACAGAATTGATTACTTCTTGGAAGGGGCACTTATGGAAGACATTATTACACAAGAATTATGTACTGCACTCACTGTCAAGTGGCCCAAAATTCCATATATATATTTTTTTTTTTCTACCGAAAATACATAAAGATTTAAAAAAAAAAAAAAAAAAAACCATAGTCTCAGGACGAGGGTCTGTAATACAGCCACTTGCAGTGTATGTAGATGTAGTGTGTCAACCGATTTTTAATTCATTGACCACCTGTCTAAGGGACACAACTGATTTTTTGAACAAGTTATTGGAGGTAAAATTACCAAACAGAAAAGTGTTATTATGTTCCCTAGATGTATGTGACAAAATTGGGACTTAAAACACATGAAATTAATTTTGCCTGTGGAGCCCTGGAATTTGTATTGAATAAAAATTATTTTTTTATACAGTCCATGGGCTGTGCAATTGGAGCTAACATGGCACCTATATATGCAAATGTGTTCATGTTTGAATTTGAAAACAAGTATATTCTAAATAATAAAAGCTGGAATTCTGCATTATTGGTGCTATGTGGACATCATTTTTCTTATTTGGGATGGCACAGGCGAACAGTTTGAATTAATAAAATGCCCATATGGTTTACCGTAAATAGGACAGACCTCAAGAAGCATAAAGGTTTGTTTAAACGAACATAAAAGTAATATTCGGAACTACAATCCAGAAAAAGAAGACAGTGAGAAAAGGGATAAAGAAAATAAAAAATATACACCAGAATTATCGGTAGCTAAACATTTTTACTATGCTAAACATGCAGTGTCCCAAGTAAGATATTTTAGATATATTAGAGCAAGTGAAACCTGAGAGAAGTGGTAACCTTAGTCAGCAGTTATTTAAAAAGGATTAAACAAATGGATTCCCTTTCCCCAGAAGGATTAAATGAAAGTTTTAGCTTAAAATGTTTCTTGTAACTTATAACTTTTTCTACTACTATATTTTTAGAGTCTTGCATGATACTTTGTATAGATTGGTTTTAACAATGTAATTTATTTATTTTTTGTTACATTTCACAGATGAGGATATACAAAGAGAAGTATGCTTTGGATCAGTGATCCCCAACCAGTAGCTCGCGAGCAACATGTTGCTCTCCAACCCCTTGGATGTTGCTCCCAGTGGCCTCAAAGCATGTGCTTATTTTTGAATTTCTGACTTAGAGGCAAGTTTTAGTTGTATAAAAAACAGATGTCCTGCCAAACATTCTCTCCTGTAGGATGCCAGTCCATATAGGGGTTACCAAAAAGCAAATCAGAGCTCTTATTTGACATCCCCATGGACTTTTTCATGCTTGTGTTGCTCTCCAACTCTTTTTTAAATTTAAATGTGGCTCACGAGCAAAAAAAGGTTGGGGACCCCTGCTTTGGATTGTTAACTAATTAAGCAACACTAAGCCGTTTTTGGACTTTGATAAATTAAAAATTAAATTAAAATTAAATGATTCACATGTTTGCATCACAGGGGTTGTAAGGTATTTAAACTTGATCTGTTTTGTGCCACAAATCTCTGCAACAATAAAAAGATGAAGGCTTAAGCCAGTTTGAATTGGTGTGCTTCTTCCCCTTGCAAAGATAGTAATGAATTAAACACAATATGTCTGAGGAACAGTTAGGGGCAAATTTACTATTATTCCCCAAAATAAATTCGACCAAACTCACAATTCGATAAGTATTCGACCATTGAATGTTTATCGAATTGTTTTAGGCTATCATTTTGCTCAATATCCGATTTCGCGATGAATTCGTACGATCGGATACTGATCGTTCGATTTCACCAAAAAATCATGAAATTTCATTCAAGCCTCCGAAAAATTTGCACGCTTCAACGCTCCAATAGGCTTCTATTGCAATTCGGTAGGTTCAATCTGGCGAAGTAGGCAGTCGAATAAATTTTAAATTCTAATTCCTACGATCATCGAATGATCAAATTATCGAATATCCGATCATTTGATTTATTTGATCTATTCGATAGTCGATGATCGAAGAGGCCAAATTTGCATATCCGATTTCACGAAAAATTCGTACAATCGTTATTCGATCAAATTCGATCGAACTTCGATCATTTCACGTGAATTTCGTAAATCGGCCCCTTAAAAATGGTCAACCATACAAAAACATTTAGAGGCCCATTTATCAAAAGCTGAATTTTGAATTCATGTGAATTTTTCTTAATTCGGATATTCTCACAATTCGACTGGGTCAATCATACAAAAACATTTAGTGGCCCATTTATCAAAAGGGAATTTTGAATTAATGTGAATTTTTTTAAATTTGAATATTCTCACAAGCAATTAGCTATAAAAAATCTTGGCCTTAATGAATTTAATATGCAAAAAATATACAATCAAATTCTTACAATTCTTTGCACTTTGTCTCTTTGAATGTGTAATTTGTCTAGCTACAGTATATGTGTATACATTAATTTATATGAGCTATTATATATTCAATAACAGGATTAAGTTATAAGACCTGTTTTATAACAAGTTAAGATTGATGCATATTCTCCTAGCTGACATTTAACTCTTGCTCATGTCATCCTGGTCCAACAATTACTGACATTCTCCTTGTGAATTTGATATGTCTGCCCAGCAATATTGATTTAACCTCACTGTGTTCACTGAAGGTCATCACTACTTAGGCTCACTGACTTTATCCATTAGGCCATGAATTATTATTTTCCTTGTGTTCCCATTGTACTATATTGTCTATTGGAAACTTCTGAGCTGTAAGCTTTGATTGTATGTACAGATACATGCCATTTTTTATCTTGACATTACTTTGGCTAAGGCACTTCTAGGTATGATGTTTTTATTTTAAAATATGATGTATTTTGCAAAGATGAATAATGTATAATTTCGGTAATGTAAAGTACATTAATGTATATTTTATGTAGATATAATTTTTCCTAAAACAAGTATAAGGAAAGCAGAATGGCTAACTTTTTATCAGCATTGTGAGTAAATACTATTGTAGGAAAAATCAATAGCTACATGATAAAAATAAAGCTTTCTGGGGAAGAGAAAAAGAAAAGTACAGTGAAACAGTAAAGACCCCTATCAGCAGTTTTTAAGGATCACTGCAGAAATTATCAATGAACAGTCTGCTCCAGAGAGCAGCTTCAAGGATAGAAAACAGAGACCCCTAAAGAGTAAATTGTATTTGTATAAACACAAGTAACATGAAAACAAAAAATCAATATATAAAATAGATTACATTTGTAGCTGTTGCTAGACAGATGGCGTTTTTAATGTCTTATTTCAAGAATAACATTTTAAACATCCTTGAATAAAATATTAGACCGTGGACATAAAATACTAATATGCAATATTTTCTGTTCTTTATGTACGAAGGCTGAAAAAATTAAAAAGAAAATACTACCAAGCAAAGCCTATAAAAATTAAATGTTTGCAGTGTTCCATACACGTATGATTAATAAATGAACCTGCATCTCCATTATCCTGTAATTAACTATAAACTTAGATGAACATAAATATAATTAATAAACCTTTGACCTACCTACCTTTCACTAATTGAATAGTGGCAGTCATATTAGCAGCCATTATCTGATTATAACCACGCAGATGGTTATCTGAACAGTCTGTGTGTTTATAGGATTATGTGATATATTTGAGACTGATTTATTGAAATTTAAGAATATTTTTACACAATTCAAAAAAGACATGGTAAAATATTGTAATAGTGGATATACTTAAAAATTATTTTGTTAAACTTGAATAGCTGTATCTTTTTTAATGAAAAAAAAAACAAGTGAAAGTTGTCACGTATCTATAGAGGTCCATGAGAAATATAACTGACAATTTCCAGCTTATTAAAATTTAAATAAATTGAACAAAGTAACTTTCATTTGTGACTTTTCATTTGTGAGCATTTGTATAATTATTCAAAATGCCACAAAGTCTGACAGATCTAAATTCATAGCCATTATGAAGAGTTGGGAGTGTAAAAATTTTTTTCAACATAAAAGGGACCACATGAGTGCCACATAGTAGGTGTGGCAGTCTACGGTCCCTCACATCTGTGGCATCTATCTGATCCCTTTGTTGGTTGTAAAATGTTTTACATTACTGGTCCTCTCTTCAAAATGTGCCAGCCCTTCAGGCGTCAGCTTCTCAATTGGATACCAATGCCCAGCCAACTTAATAATTTATGGAAATTAGAGGAACTAAAGCAAGAAACATTTTAAAAATTGAATATTCTTATGCATTATCATTATCTACATATTTTAGTTGTATGTCTTGATGATTCAAACTTCTTTCTATTTATTCTTTTTGCTCAACCATCTGCCTTTTCACTAGTATTAAAATTAAAAAACAAAATAATTAGATGACACTTTAAATGATGTCAGGCAGCCATTTAACGAATGAGCAGTGGTAGGTGCAAACACAACCACATCCATTAAAAGTATGTACAATATTAGAAAAAATTCAGTTGTACTAGCATTGTGTTATAAGAAAAAACAAAACTTAAACCATGTAGAGGCTGAGAGCAAGATATAGGATGGTTAAGGTAAGCCTTATGTGTTTTAGATTAATTTGGTCCTTAATCAAAGGCAAGTAATACAAAGTCAGTTAAATACAAAAATTTGTAGTTCTTGTCAAAGTAATGACTAGGACTGAAGTTCCTTATAGTGCTTAAGTGCTGTCTTTGTTGCTAAACATCATGATTTGTACAGCAGCATCGAATCATTATAATCACTATAATTCAGAGCAGAAATATTAAGGGACAGATTTACTAAATTCACCCAAAAATCCAAAATTCCTTGATATTCAATTAACATTCGATTGTTGAATGCTAATCGAATAGTTTTAGGCTACCCTTTTATTCGATCTGTGATCATTCGACGATCGAATAACTATTATTCGATCATTCGAATGAATTATACGATCATTAAAATAATTCGATCGTACGAATCCTATACGATCAGGACTTAGCCTCAGAAGCCTATGGGAGGGTTCCCATAGGCTTCTATTACAATTTGGTAGGTTCAATCTGGCAAAGTAGGCAGTCGAAAAATTTTAAGTTCTTCCATGATCGAATATTCGATCATTTGAATCTATTCGATCATTCGATCGTTCGCTATTCGATGATCGAATAAGCCTAATTTGCATATTCAACCAATTGAATTAATCATACGAACTTATTCGATCAAACTTCAATCTTTTCACGTGAATTTAGTAAATCGGCCCCTAAGTATGACCAAACTTAATTTCACTATTCTGTGATTACCTTGATTATAAAATATAATGTAAATTTCAAACTGTTATTGGCACTCACAAAAGCATATATTTATCATAAAATATTGTGGTAGAGTAACCAAAGAAAATAGTAAAAAGGTGAGTTTTCCCTTTATGTTCTTCATAGAGGGAGATATAACTTTCAAGGGAGTGCAGTTCACATATTGGATCTCACTTTCCACAGGAGGGCTGTCCTGTGGAAAAGTATTTAATTCTAGTGAGATTATTAGGAAGGACTCTCTGACCTTCACAGAGAGATTGCTGAGAGAGAGTAAAACTATGAGCAAAAGTGTACAGAATTAGCTCAACCCAATGCAGCATTGCACACATGTAATACATTTCCAAAGACAATATACTGAACTGCCTGAGACCAAGGACTTATTGACTGAGAGATTAAAGAGTCTGCAGGAACAGTTGAGGAAAGAGCATAATTTAAGTTAGATAGTTACTGTACATAGTTACATAGTTACATAGTTACATAGTTAAATTGGGTTGAAAAAAGACCAAAGAGTCCATCAAGTTCAACCCCTCCAAATTAAAACCCAGCATACACAACACAGACACACACACACATCTCCACTCTTTCACACAAACCACATATGCCCATAGCTATACTAACTGTAGAGTTTAGTATCAAAATAGCCTTTGATAATATGTCTGTCCAAGTTAATGCTGGATGACTGGAAGAAATGCTCGAGAAGCAGCTGTGTGATATGAAAGCCCAAAAAGAGGATCTGGCATACATGTACATGCCAAGGCTATGCATCAGCTTCAGATGAAACTAACAGTTAGTCTGAGGAAAAATCTCCGAACTTTGCATTGAAAGTTGAGAAAGCTAACCTGCATCAAAGACTTTGTATGCTACAGGATCAGATATTGCAGGAGATACAATACCAAATCACACTACTCCAAGAAATTGAGTTTAAGTCAGTAAGAAGGATGCAGAGATGCAATTGTTGAAAGAGTGGTTACTACAGAACAAGTTAAAAGATACCACTGCCAAACCAGAAACCTAAAAGCAGAGTTATCCATGAGATGAAAGTAGTTGTAAGCTTTATTAACCAATTGCAATGTAGTTACACCATATCCTAAGCCTGAGGAGGCAGGAGTGTTCAATTATAAGGCATTGCCTTCTAATGAAGTATGTATTTATCTTGTGTCAGGACCAGAAACCTGAGGGATCAAAGTGTTGACAAAGTTATCAGGGGTTGGGTTACATACAACAGACAAAGAGATCCTTCATGCTAAGTGAGTATACGACAAAGTAAAGAGTTGAATGGCTTTGGGACAGAAAGACCAGGATGTCCTTTGTGGTATGTCGTAAAGTGACCAAAGAAAGGAGATATTACTAAACACAGAATGTCTTCTCTGTTTAAAGAATTTTTCTGTCAGGTCCTGGAAGCTGGAGTATTCTGAAATTAACAAGAAGGCCAGTTACTCCATTCCATAATACAGGTTGTATATTGGAACTCACTTTCCACAGGAAAGCTGTCCTGTGTAAAATTTTTTAATCTATTTGAAAATCTTCCAATTGGTGATACATATCAAGGTGGGCAATGGAGACATACTGTATTTAAGGTCCATTTGAGAGGGATGTTGCTTTTTCCCCTGAGAAAGACATGTGTTCTGTAACAAAATGCATAGGGCATAATGATGCACAATCACACAAACAGAGCAACTTGGGAGATCCAAGCAGCTTGAGCCATGTTACGTTGTCCACTGGTAATTTTTGAAAATATTTGTTTAAATTTAGCATTTTGACTAATTGACTTGCTAAATTGGGTTGCCCTTTTTATGCAAGACAGGACTTTATTTGCTTTAGTAGCCACAGAATGACACTGCCCAGAATTAGACAACCTGTTATCTATAAAAACATCAAGATCCTTCTCATTTAAGGAAACTCCCAACACACTGCCATTTAGTGTATAACTTGCATTTATATTATTTTTGCCAAAGTGCATAACCTTGCATTTATCAACATTGAACCTCATGTTCCAGTTTGCTGCCCAGTTTCCCAACTTAGACAAATCCCTCTGCAGAGTGGCAGCATCCTGCATGGAACCTATCATCTGCAAAAATAAATACTATACTTTCAATGCCCACATCCAGGTTATTAATAAACAAGTTGAAAAGCAAAGGACCCAGTGCAGAGTCCTGTGGTACACCACTAACAACACTGGTATAATTAGAAAGTATTTCATTTACCACCACTCTTTTTAGTCTATCCAGGTACAAATACTATGTTCTAGGCCAGTATTCCTTAATTCAACCAGTAACCTTCTGTGTGGCACTAAATCGAATGCTGTGGCAAAGTAAATCAAATCCACTGCCATCCCAGAATCGAGGTCCCTGCTTACCTTCTCATAAAAAGAAATTGTCTGGCAAGATCTATTACGTAAAAAAACCATGCTGGCACTCATAGTATTGTTATTTGCTACAAATTCCAGTATTCTTTCCTTTATTAATCCTTTGAAAAGCTTTCCTACCACCTACGTCAGAGTAACTCGCCTACAGTTTTGAGGTTGAGAACGGGATCTCTTTTTGAATAGCGGCACCACATTAGCAATTCACCAATTTGTCAGCACCATGCCAGACCTCAATGAATCCTGAAAAGTTGAGAGGTTTGGCAATCACAGAGCTAAGCTTGCTAAGTACCCTGGGGATGAATCTCATCTGGCCCTGGACCTTTGTTTATCTTAACATGTTCTAGTCTCTTTTGAATTTTATCATGTGTGAACCATGTATCATTAGATGTATTATTAGACAGACGAAAAGTATGTGTTCAGAATCTAAACTTTTTGCTTGTTCTTATCAACCAGCTGACCCCCCTCTGATAATAAAGGTCCCATCCATTTGGAAAAATATTTTGGATTTTTTTTACTGCTTACTGAAATATCCTTTTCCAT
Organism: Xenopus borealis; assembly: GCA_024363595.1. Classification (NCBI taxonomy): domain Eukaryota; kingdom Metazoa; phylum Chordata; class Amphibia; order Anura; family Pipidae; genus Xenopus; species Xenopus borealis. Next base: position 77,827,788 of record CM044441.1, read on the forward strand.
ATTGATTTTAACTTGCCTGATTTTTGCATGATTTATTGGCCTCCTTGTACTTTATAAATGATTCGGCTGTCCAAGCTAACTTGAAAGCCTTCTAAGCAAGTCTTCTATTGAACCAAAAAGGTTTTGGTTTGCAACAACGTTCCTTGCTTACAAGGGGAATATACTGACATGTATTTATTAAGCAGCATTTTAAAGACTTCCCATTTTTGTTCTGTGTTTAACCCTGTGAAAAGCATTTCCCACTTAATATGTTGCAGAGATGCCCTTATACTGTCAAAGTTTGTATGCCTGAAATTCAGTGTTTTAGTTAATCCCTCTTTAAGTTAAGCCTCTGCAACAGAAACTCAAAGGAGACCATGTTATGGTCACTATTCACTAAATGCTCTGCCACACAAATGCTAGAGATGAATTCAGTATTATTAGTTATTACAAGATCCAAAATCCTATTCCTAGTAGGTTCTTGAACGAGCTGAGATAAAAAGTCGTTATTTAGCATGTTTACAAACCTACTAGCGTTATATGTCTTGGCAACCCCATTACCCCAGTCAATGTCCGGATGATTGAAGCCACCCATAATAATAACTTGACCTAGTTATGAAGCCTCTTCTATTTGTAAAAGTAGTTGGGCTTCATACTCGTCACTTTTACAAGGTGATTTATAGCATACACCAATGATTTTCTTTGTAACCTTTTGCCCAGTCAAAATCTCTACCCAGAGGGATTCCAGACCCTCACCAGTACCAGTAATGGTTATTTCTTTAGTGCATGGCTTTAATTCAGGCTTTACATACAAACACACTCCTCCCCCATTTTTAATCCCTCTGTCCCTCCTAAAAAAGGGTGTAACCATTTAAATTCACAGTCCAGTCACAAGTTTCATCCCACCATGTCTCAGTGATACCAATTATATCATAATTTTTAGATCATGCAAATAATTCTAGGTCTCTGATTCTACCTGCAAAAGAAAATATCTCTATATAGTCTTGCTGTGTTAAAAAATATACATTTATTAGATCATAAAAATCAAAATGTTACCCCACATGGAGCCTAACGAGTTTTCTGCCTCTCATAGGCAAAACAGAGAATAAAGGTCATGTTCCCCTTTCCATATAAATACATTTACAAATAGACCCTCCCGATTTGGTTAAATCGTGTATACCGCACAGCGCTTATATCGAATCGGGTGTAGAACGGGGTAAAGTAACAATTCTGGAATTTTATTGGTAATTAAAAGAGGAAACACCCCGTTCTGTCCCGAAATTTCTTATTTAAAAATTATATATAACAACCCCCCACGATCGCTCTGTGAATAATTCAACCTTCGTTTATAAAAACCGGATAGTCTTTAGTTCATTGAACTAAAATGAATGAATTATAATGCATAGAGAAAAAAAAATTTTTTTTTAGTTCAATGAACTCTTTATCATGTAAATCGTAATTATACTATAAATTATTCCAGCACTCAGCACTTTATTATACAAGTAATTGATTGATTTTAATAGCAATCAGGCGAACCAAGTGATTTTGGTAAAAATTCATCACCACTTTTTATTAATTAATTATCCACTTGAGCACATGGCACTTTAAGCAGTCTATTAATTTTGGTGAATCCCAAGACTATCCGGTTTTTATAAACGAAGGTTGAATTATTCACAGAGCGATCGTGGGGGGTTGTTATATATAATTTTTAAATAAGAAATTTCGGGACAGAACGGGGTGTTTCCTCTTTTAATTACCAATAAAATAGACCCTCCCATAAGGTAAAACCAATCAGAGTGGGAATAGGTAATTACTGCTGGTGCCTTTAGTTATCAATCATCAGACCTGCCCACTCTGAATTAAAACCACTCAATTGAACAGATATTCAAAGAAGTATTTTCTATTCCATATCTAGGGGTACAGCCATTGTTATTACAATTAGTACAGATGTTTATAGTAAAATATAAGTTTATACATTACAATTAACGTCAAATATATAATTTAATCCCAATGGTAAGCGAGTCTGTAAGTAGAATATCCAATATAATGCTCTCTTGTAACAATAGTTAAGAGATCACCTCTTCTTATACCTGTTTTTACTTGCTCTATTTCCTGCACTGAAAAATAGCTTATAGCACTGTTGCTGCATTCTTTGCTGCAAGTGTCTTGTAACATTGGTTTTATTGGTGTAATTTAGATTTATTGATTTGATTAGATTATTGATTTGTCCTATATGTTCTCTAATCCTCTCTTTAAAAGGGCGCTTAGTGCATCTCTTGCAAGTAATTAGGTAGATTACAATTAATATATTGTTAGTCACTGTAGATTTAAATTCCTGGGATACCTGAATAAATTTACATGTCATACATCGCTTGTTGCCACATTTAAAGCAACCCTTATATTTCATTAATTGGGGTTTTTCAAAACATTTCTCTAAAATGGCTAAAAAGATCTCCTAGTGTGTATGCTCTCCTAGCCACACTGCCTATACCTATTTAAGAAAATCTGCATCTGCATACAGTACATGCAGTACAGCTCAGATCTTGGGGTTTCTGCAATCTGGTCTAGACAAAGTTTAGTGCAAGGACATTGAAGGTACAGGTCACAGCCATTTTAGCTACAGTATGACAGCAACAAGTTGGGTGATCCAGCATCTCGTTATCTGTTTTTGTATGGAAATTAAAAGGTTGGTTCCTTCAAAGAAGAAAATGTGTCCCCAATCTGGGGATGCCTGAACAGGATCTATTCGAGCCCTTAAAACCTTAAAAAATTATCTGTGAATTTCAGGCATTGATTTGTTATCACTAAAATCCAGTTTTTTTTTGCAAGGGATTTACAGCCTAAAGTCCTGTCATTATTTCATGAGGAGGAGGAAATAAGTCTTCCTTCCTTCAATCATACTTCTACTTTGGAGGAGGATACCAGATTGTTTCATTTGGATGTCTTCAGAATTATATTTTGGCTACCAAGGTATTCTGGAAAGCAGATACATTATTTGTGGTGCTCGCAGGAAAGAGGAAAGGAGAAGTTGCTTCAAACAAAACTTTGGCACGGTGGTTGACTATAGTCATCTGCATACAGAAGGTGTATGTTTGCTCCGCTTTGCCCATTCACTCTACTAGAGGCATTGCAACATCTTGGGTAGGGAATACAGGTATGGGATCCGTTATCCAGAAACCCGTTATCCAGAAAGTTCCAATGCAAATTTTTAAAAATTATTTCCTTTTTCTGTGTAATAATATAACAGTAGCTAGTACTTGATCCCAACTAAAATATAATTAATCCTTATTGGAAATAAAACCAGCCTATTGGGTTTATATAATGCTTATGTAATGTTTATATGATTTTATAGTACTCTTAAGGTGTAAGGATCCAAATTATGGAAATACCCATTATCCAGAATGCCCCAGGTCCTGAGCATTCTGGATAATAGGCCCCATACCTGTATAGGCACACCCCTAGAGATGGTGTACAGAGCATCATCATGGTAATCTCCTCATATCTTTATTACCATTATAAAGTGGATGTGGCCACGGCTGACTCATTTTGGTCAAAAAGTCCTACAAGAGTTTTTAGATCAGGCATAAAACATTTAAAGGAACAGTAACACCAAAAAATGAAAGTGTTTTAAATTAAAGAAAAGATCATGTAGTGTTAAAACTGATCTGCTGATCTGCTGTGTAGCAATGGCGTAAATTGAAAAACAGCTACATGGCACAGGATAAGTAATGGATAACAGATAACATGTTCTACAGAACAGATAACATTATGTTCTACAGAGCTATCTGCTGTGTAACTTGAGCCTTTTCTCCTTTGAATGGCTGCCCCCATGGCTACACAGCAGCTTATTTATATAAACAATAGTAGTGCTTCTGAAGCAAAAACTGCAGTTTTACCAGTGCAGGGCAACACTGCATTATATTTTTATTACTTTAAAACAATTTCATTTTTTGATATTACTGGTCCTTTAAGCAGTTATGTTTAGTTGTTTTTTTTTTTTCGATCCATTTGATTTAGCTTGGGTACTTCCTTTTTTGAACTGGTTTGGTATGGCCAGGGTTAAAAGGTAAAATTAATCCAGCAAGATGCTTGCCTCCCTAAACTAATAGGGTACGAAGAGTCAGCTTGTTACCAGAAGTCCCTCTTTTGGTGTGTAATTTATAAAGTTTGGGGACAGTCCATCTGTGCATGGTGGGGGGAAATTAGGAGGCATTTGTTGTCTCTATCCTATCCAAACATTTTTGGGATTCATTTTAAAAGGGGGTAAATATAGTTTTTCTGTCACAAAGCAAGGGGACCTGTCACACAAAATAAATATTCAAACTAATATTTTATCACATTAGTCAAGCAAAATGAACTTTAATTACACTATATAAATAATTTGAATCTTGTTTCCTTCAGTCTGGGACTTCATAATAATAGCAAGCAGACAGGAACCATTGTTGTAGAGACTGTTAGTAAGGCAAGCCTTGCATCATCTCAGAATCTTATTTGTGCACCAGCATGGGGGACCCGATGTCCGTCCCTATGCCACGACAAAGAGAATGGGGAAATATATGGAGAGCAGTGATATCTAGTAAGTACTCAGTGGAAAGTGAAAGTAATTTTCTGGAGGGGCAGACAATATTTTATTGACAGCTCAGATTTTCAAATGAGCTTAAAACAGCTTTGAATGCTTTAATAAAACATAGAAATTGGATTTAATGTTTAATTTAAAAAGGACTTTTATTACACGGCTTTTTGTGTCTGGGTGACAGGTCCACTTTAAAGGTGGCCATAGACAATTACAAACGTTCCAAGAACGATTGTTCGTTTAAACACACATGCGTAGAGCTGAATCGTCAGATATACAGGTATAAACAATAGAATTCTACTTGTATCTGATGATTCAGCACTAACAATGGCCGATGTGAAGGGTGGCTTCAAAGACATCCAATCAAAATTTTCAGATCCTCCAGCCCGATCAGCCAATCTTCTGACAAGATTCTGGTCAGCTCATTTCCCGCCATACACGAACCTAATATCGTACGAAAATTAGTTTTGTACTATATTATCTGTGTGTCTATAGTCACCTTAACAGTAGTATGTCCTCCCTTTGTCTATGTTGTAATTATATCATGAAGTCAAAATATCATTCATCCCTTCAAGATGACAGCAAGATGCCTGGCATAGTGCTAGAAATCAGTATTATTATTGGGATTATTTTGCATCAGTTGTTGCCTTTTTTTAGGACACAATGAGAGTTTATGAAGAATTTAGATCCCCTTTAAAACACACAACCCTGATGTTTCTGGTCCACCAGTGTCTACCAGTTCGCTGATGCTTCTTAAGAACCTGTAGAAACCTGTTCTTTGTGTTGTTTCTTCAAATGCTGCTAATTAGAGAGTCTGCATTTTAACAATGACTATATATGCATTGTTAATATATATATATATATATATATATATATATATATATATATATATATATATATATAAAGTAGATGTAATATTAAATATTTAAACTGATTACTGAAACAACGGCAAACATCCCATTTCACATTAGCCATGAGATGTTGATTTTGATGTTTACATTTAACAAAAATTCAGTAACTTATTAAGGCAATACTGTGTTTTGTCAATATTTGTTACAATTTTAGATTCATTTGATAAAGCTATATTGCAAATGAAAAACATACCTAGAAATGACAGTTAATGTTATGTCTAGTAAAACACCACCATCTGGTGTTCACAGATGCAATATGCGGAGCTTGAATTCAGATTATTCACTGATGCTTATTTATTTTAAAGACACCCATGTCTTGATTATGTTAAAGAGTTCATATTTATGAATTGTATCAAACTAAATAATTTGTTCTACTGCATTTGTCATTTTTGCAATATATGCTCTTTTGTCTTTGTATTTAAAAATTAGCAACCTAAGCCTAAAAACAAAGCAGCAAGTCATTGTGAGTGATGTGAAGGAAAATTTTTCCCAGTCTGGATAATAACTGTTATTCACAAAAACAGAATTGTATGTCAAGTTTTGCCCAACATTTCACAACTGATTCATGCAAAAAGATTTTTTACCTGTCAAAGCAAAAATACACATTCAGAAAGCAATATTAGAATTTTTAGGAAAGCAAACTGCAAGTATATTCACAAGCACAGATATAGAATAAAGCTTAATCTTTTTGCACATTACACCTAGCAACCATTCATAAGCTGTGCATAATTATTGGAGGGTACCGACATGTTAGGCACCTGCCAGTGAATATAATTGCTTACCTGCTAACCCAGTGCCGGTGCTCCTATTAGAAGAGCACTGTTCAAACCAAAAGTATTAGTGTAGAAGCTCCCCATGAACATTGTCTTTGACTTCTTTGGTTCTTCCAAAATACTGTGCATACCCAATAGAGTGAAAGCTGAACATAAAGTATGACACATAAAGCCTGTTTTTTTGCTCAACTGCACATGTGCCTGAGATCAGGGAAAATAAGCCAGAAGAGGAATCAGTTTCTACAAAAACACCCCAGGCTGGGGCAGGCTTAGCAGTTTTCGGGTAAGAAAGAGAAGCTATGGCCTGGGATATCAGATATGTGATTTTAATTACAAAATGTGTTACTATCTATTTATTTCACCTTTAAAGACTTTATAGAATGACTAACTAAAATACAATGCAAATGATCTTTGCTTGCTTTGATTGGCTAAAACTTGCTTGTGTGACAATGGACAAGGACAGGCAGCATATATTTTCTCTGTTTTGTTTTTTCTTTTGTATTTTTGGTTTAGTTTTGTGTAGACACAGAGGAATGATTCCCAGGTAATGGAGGAAATGTACCTGATCCCCTAAGATGCATAATCTGTAAATGATCTCTTATTGGGAAGAAATGCAGGTGTGGGCATACCCATGGTCTTAGCCCTGTGATAAACTATCCCCCCTGCTATATGACCATTGATGCACAAGAGTCAATCTGGTGCTTTTTGGGAAGAGACACAGGTGTGGACTTCCCACATTGTTACCTGTGAGTTTTTTTTTTTTGTTTTTTTTTACATGAAGCTTTACAGAACTTCTGCAAAAGGGCCATGGGTATGGATATGGGCAGTTATAACAGTCTGCAGCTGGTGAGTATGATTCTTCAGTAGCCACTGTGTGTTTAAAATGCTCAGTGCACTGGGACGTCTGCATGCTAATTAGCTAATTATGTCCCTCAGCTGAGCTCTATCAGGGCTTTGGCTGGAGCTTCCATCCTGCTAACTAGTCACTATCTGGTAAGGTGCAGGTATTCATTTTGGCCCCTTTGCTATTGCTGATTAATATTTAAAGTTTTGTATGGGTGAACCTTTGTCCTCTATGCAGACGCAGAGGTTATATTGGCTCATGTTACAAGGCACTTCCAGGACTGGCTAGAGTTTTGCACTGCTGATGCAGTATGGCACATCCTTCCTTTCTTATAATGAGTCTGCTCTTAGCAAGCAGTGTTCCACCTGACAGGTACCTGTGTTCCCCTGAGTTCTTTTATTATCTGAAGTCTTATGTTGTGAGCCTGTGAGCTCTGAGCAAAATGCAGTAATTATATTGGCTATTGTTACACAATGTACTTTCAGTACTGGCTGGTGAATCTCTCTGCTGAAGTAGTGTGGTACCTGAATCTGGCAAGTATGATTTCTCAGTATCCACTGTGTGTTTGAAACATTCAGTACAATGGGAAGACTGCTTGCTAATGAGCTAATTATGCCCCTCAACTGAAAGCTATCAGGGCTCTGGCTGGAGATTACATCCTGCTGACTTGTCACTTCTATCATGTGAGGTACAGATGCTCATCTGGTTTCTGTTGCCCTCTGTGCAGACACAGAGGTTATATTTGACTTTTATTACACAGGTTGCTTGCAGGGTTGGCTGGAGGCTTGCACTGCTGATGCAGTATGGCACCCCATCCTTACAAAAAGTCTGCTCCTAACAAACAGCCTGCCACCAGAGCTCTGATTGTAGTATACCTACTGTCTAGCTCATGTTGTCTTGTTAGGTGCTGGTGTTCCTGACTTCTTGTATTGATGTCATACTGTATGAGGTCTTAGGTTTGTGAGCCTGATTTCTCTGTGCAGACACAGTAGGTATGTGTACTCTTATTACACCTGGTATTCCAGGACTGGCTAGGGGTTTGTTCTGCTATAGCAACATTGTACCCCATTTTTTTTCCTATGATGTTTCCGCACTTAACAGGCATTTTTCCTGTTTATATGGGGCCTTTTTTTTGTGATGTAGGCTTTCTCTTAGACATTCTATTTCCATCTGGTAGTTTAAGTTGGGAGCTCAGATGTAGTTCAACTACATCTACTGAGTTTTGGTGGCTGTATGTTTCCCTTTTTTAATTGATGGTATGTTGAAGGGCACTTAGCAGGCTTGAATCCAGCTTGTAGTCTATGGCCCTTTGTGTGGCCTCTGGTCTCTCTCCATGGAGCTTGGCTTGTGTGGCATCTGGCTTTCATTATGACCCTTGGCTTGTGTTAGGGCCCCTGTTGAGGTCCTTGGCTCATAGGTTGTCTGCCCTTTTACCATGACCTTCTGCTGATTGGTCTGCAAGTCTTTTACCATGCCCCTCGGCTCAGGACTCTGCTGGCCTTTTACCATGGCCTTAGGCTCATGGGTCTGCTGGCCTTTTACCATGGCCCTCGGCTCATGGGTCTGCTGGCTGTTTACCATGGCCCTCGGCTCATGGGTCGCTATATAGGAGCTATATATTTTATCAGTGCAGGAAAAATGTAAATACATTATTGCAACATGTATGCATTTATTTAGTATGCTACTGGTTTTATTCATGTTTCAAATAGATGCTTTGAAGCTGCATGCAGAGAGGGGTTGAATTTTGTATTGTATGTTATAAGAGATGAGGGAAAACTGTAAAAAAAAATTCACAAAACACATTGGAGTTAATGGTCGTCAATTTTTTCACACGCGGGACATTGTCGCCGAATGCATTAAAACCAGTTGCCATTTTTTTCTTTTTGTTCAAATGCATTAAAGTTAATTTTTTGTCACTTTGACTTGTTTTTTGCAGTTTAATAAAAACATTACGATTCACCACAAATCCATGGCTGTTGAAAAAATATGATCATCACTATCTGTTATACTGAGTTGGAAATGCTTACATAGATAAAGGTTTCATCTTCAGCATCCTGGTAGATGGCAGCAGATTCTTATCAAGAATGTCCCAGTACATTTCTCCATTCATTCTTCCTTCAATGATATGAAGTCTGCTAGCAACCGTACCTCTGTAAAAAGGTCCACACACACTTCTTAGCAGTCGGGGAGTGAACCCCTTTTATTCATGCCACCTTGATCATGCCACCTTGAAGTCTGCTAGCACCATATGCTGAAAAGCAGCCCCACAGCATGTTTCCACCTCCAAACTTCACTTTTGGCATGGTATTTTATAGGGTGATGTGCAGTGCCATTTTTCCATCAAACAATAGTGTGTACAATGACATCCAAAGATTTATATTTTAGTCTTAACTGACCAGAATATATTCTCTCACAATTTCATTGGCTTGCCTAAATGTTGTGCAGCAAACTTTAAAAATAAAAATTGGATAAACAGATAAGCTGTGCAAAATAAAAAAATGTTTCCAATATAGTTAGCTAGCCAAAAATGTAATTTATAAAGGCTGGAGTGACTGGATGTCTAACATAATAGTTTCCAACTTCCTGCTTTTCAGCTCTTTAACTTTGAGTTAGTCAGTGACTTGAAGGGGGGCCACATGGGATATACAGTAACTGTTCAGTGAGTTTGCAATTGATCCTCAACATTCAGCTCAGATTCAAAAGCAACAGTTATGGCCCGTGTGGCCCCCCTCAAGTCACTGATTGGTAACTGCCTGGTCACCAGGGTAACCAGTCAGTGGAAAACAAGAGAGCTGAAAAGCAGGAAGTAGTGTTCTGGCTATTATGTTACACAGCCCCTCACTCCAGCAATTTTTGCCTAATTATATTAGAAACTTTTTTTATTTTGCATTGCCTATCTATTAACCAAGTTTTTATTTTTATACTGAACATTTCCTTTAAACAAGGTTCAACATCCTTTTTCTTCAGCAGTGGATTCTTGCACTGTGAGCCATGTCAGTTGACAGCAGTACTTCAAGTTCTTTCTGAAGCTCTCCAAGAGTGATCCTTGGTTCTTGGACAACTCTTCTGATCCTATCATGAGAAGCTTCTTGTGTGATACATTGGTAATGAGAAAGCTTTTTATAGGACATCAACTAGTACTAAACCAGTTGAAGTTAATTTGCCCTAATAGGGGTCAGGATTGCTTTCTTAATACTGACATATTTTGGCAGTTTCATAACTTTCTATGACTTTTTTTCTACATGTGTTCAATAATTATTCCCTGTGTAATTCCATTGTATTACACAACCTAATTTATGGACTCATTTGTTTTAATTTCTTTATATGTGTGGATTACTTGGGTTGTTGCCAGCTATGTCAATAGCCCCATTAGAAATATATTTACTGAGAAAAAATTGACATGTTCAATACTTATTTTCACTGCTGTGTATATATACATGCCCAGAGGTCATTTGGAGGGGTTAAACTTTATAGACTCTTCTCCTTTTCTTCCCCAAATTAACAATGTAACTTGTAACTATATGACCAAAAACTAGCATACAAAATATTTTTACTATTATTATGCCAAAAACAAATGTTTATTTTATTTTACTACTTTCTTTTTATACAAAGATTCCTAGTGAGTATTTGCATTGAAAGGGACTCCATTTGGGGCCAAGCCCTAATGCAAGTCACCAGTCTGTTCTGCTGAATTGCCCACAATGTAGCAATTGATCCACATTAAAGGAAAACTATACCCTCCGGACAATGTAGTTCTGTATAAAAAGATATTGCATAAAAATAACTGATATGTAAATCCCTGCTTCATGTAAATAAACCATTTTCATAACAATATACTTATATAGTAGCATGTGCCATTGAGTTTTCCTAAATATAAAATAGCCATTTTAAAAAATAAGGACAGCCTCCTAGGATCGTATGATTCAACGGTGCACACAAACATACCAAACAAACTATAAAATTAGGTCACATGAGCCAATTAACAGACAGAGCTCTGTCTTTTGCTTCCACACTTCTTCCTGTTACAGTTAGAGTTGAAATATTTGTGAGCTCCATTATATGAGCTGCTCTAATAGAATGGAACGGAATGTCTGGCCTCCCTGTTGTTCATTCCAGAACACTTCAGGTTCCAGGAGCTGACATTACAAATATTCAATTTAGACACCTGCCCTAGAGCTTATATCTAGCAATATCGAGATATTAAATGCAAAACTCAAAGTTTGACACATTTTTTTATCCCTCACTCACACTATATAAAGCACACAAAATTATTACTAATATATAACTAATTAGTTCAGTGCTCACCTCCCCCCCAAATGCATTTGCGTTAAATGATTCTGCTGTGTTAGTTCAGGTGAAGCAATTAGACAAGCACAGTAACTTTACACACTTAGACAGGATTAGGGAAACAGGGACAGGAATATAAATATGAATAGTAAAGCACTTGCAAAACAGCAGGAATGCCCTTAACCAAAATGTCCACAAAAGGCTATTCACCAGGGCCAGGCCAAGGGGTAGGCAGAGTATGCACGTGCCTAGGGTACAAAGCTGGGGGGGGGGGGCACCAGGCACGTACCTCCTTTGTCTCCTACCCCCACTCCAGGGCCCCCTCTGCCCTTTTCATCTTTCTGCACTCCTGCGCATGTGCAAATTGGCATGAAGAAGTGCAGGAGCACAGAAAGAAGAAAAGGGCAGAGAGTCGGGCAGAGAGGGGACTGCATGCGAGCGTCAATTCGCACATGTACACTCACTCTAAGCCGGCGCTGCGTCTGCCCAGCTTGCCTAGGGCGCCTATGCGGCGGGGCCCGGCCCTGCTATTGACAGTGGCAGGCAGCACCCCCAGCCCTGCTGGAAGTTCCTCACATAGTCTGTAAATTTCCTGCTCTGTTCCCTGCTCTGAGAGACACAATCCAATTCTTGAATTAAGTTTAAATACCTTTTCCACAGGACAGCTTTCTTGTGGAAAGTGAGCTACAATGTCCAGACTGGACCTGGGGAATGGAGTGTCTGGCTACTACTGTCTTTACAAAGAGAACAGATTCTCTGTTTAACAACTCCTTTCCTGGAGCATATCATGGTCTCTGGGGAGAAACTAAAGGCCAGTGTGACCTTTTCCCAGCTTTTATTAGTCACTCTACACAGTTTAAATAGAATATAGTAGTCTTTTGTCAATAGCAGTGCCCAGCATTGCATTTGAAGTGCTGCCAGTTTTGGAATTGAAGATTTTGGCCCAAGAATGGCCAGAAGTGGTTTGTGATCAGTGAACAATGAAAATGTCCTTCCATAAAGATATTTATGAAATTGTTTTACTCCAAAAAAATTAATTAGTGCCTACTGCTTTATTTGAGCTTAGTTTTGCTCTGTTTCAGTTAGGTTTGTAAAATCAAAAGCAGTTGGATGTTCTTCTCCATTAGGCAGTATATGTGATACAACTGCTCCAACTCCATAGGGTGAGGGATCACATACTAATTTTAGTGGCTTACTGGGGTCATAGTGTGCTAGTCACTTGATGTTGGATAAGCTGGCCATAGACACAAAGATCCGACCTGCCACAAAGATCCCTCCCCATCTCCCTACCTGCCACTAACCTTCAGTTGAAATAAAGCAGTAAAGAACCGATCAGACGATGTTCAGCCCCTGAGAGCAATCATACCAAATTTTGTGTCCGACAATATAATTTTTTTATGTTCAAAATTTTACTCCCATCCCAGATGCTTTTCATTTTTATAACACCTTATCTAACAGTGCCAATTGCTCTTGAACAGATGAACCTGACAACCTGACACCCAGACAACAGACCAAATGAGCAATTCCTTGAAGATCTGATCCATTGCATGTATTTTGTGTGTTGATGGTAACATATGACTATCAATCTGGATCCAGCTCTAGTAGATGATAGGCAAGTATTTACTTCCAGCAAGTGTAGCAAACGAATCCTCAGCATTTGGTAGTGTGTAGGGTTTTGATTCTACACAGAGATTGACAGTGACTTTATAGTCACCACAAAGTCTTATAGTTTTGTGCTTTTTGGGAACCACTATGATTGGGGCAGCCGACCTGTGGTATTTGACACATGACACAATGGCATAACATTCTATTATTTCTAACTCACTTTCTCTACATGTTTTTTAAGGGCATATGGTAAGGGACGTGGATTTTGCATCTGAATGTACTGGGATATTTGCTTTTAGCCCCTTTACTGTATAGTGCCAAAGCCTTTCTGAGTCATGCCTACTCAACACCTATTTCAGATTTTTGTGAAAGTTGGCTGGATGTGAATATATTTTTGCCAAATTTAGCATTATTTGCTTCAACCAATTTAACCCAAAAGGTTGGGCCACAACCACTAAGGGCAATGTAAATAGCTGACCTATATGACTGGATAGGAACTACTGTATGATAGGAACTACACAGCAGATTCTGAGGTATAGCTGTCCCCTTGTCATGTAATATGTAATGCTTCTCCCATGTTGTATTTTCTCCCAGAAAATCTATAAACTGTTCAGCAATGATGTTGGGCTGGGGTTTATAATGCTGAGAGAGGGTGTCTGTAATGCTTTCATATGGCAAAACGGTGGACTTAGCAGGAGCTATAAGAGTTTAAGAAGAAGTTTTTGAAGCAAATAAAATATCTGCTTTCTTTACCTAACTAACATCATTTTCAGCCATTTCTCAAGTCTTTCCAAATAAGAATCAAATTACTGTGATAAACTACTTGGCTAGCAATGGGTTAAATGATTCTGTTGTGTTAGTTCAGGTGAAGCAGTCAACAAGCACAGTAACTGTGGTATATTTATTACAACATGGCAGGCAAGACAGGCCTGCTCCACACTTGCTGTTCTATTCTAGTCTGAAGGGGTGGCCTCTGGTGCGGTGATCCTCTTTATGGGTAAAAAGGTCCCCTGATATTTGTCTATAATGTCCTCGAATATATTTGTAAAGTGTAATCATGTCCCCTCGCAAGCGCCTTTTTTCCAGAGAAAGCAACCCCAACCTGGACAGTCTCCCCTCATAATTTAACTCTTCCATCCCTCTAACCAGTTTAGTTGCAAGTCTCTGCACTCTCTCCAGCTCTTGCATTTATCAACATTGAACCTTATTTTCCAGATTAGACAAATCACTCTGCAAAGTGGCAGCATCCTGCATGGAACCTATAGCTCTGCACAA